>BSBK01005004.1:35000-123290 GCA_027943335.1 Chamaecyparis obtusa
ATTAACTTTACTATAAATATTTTATGTCTTTTGCTAATAAAAATGAATGCCAATATGTTAACTAGCATATTCAAAGTTATTTTTTCTCTATAATACATTTCTATTGCTTATATGTATTATATGTAATTAATATGGTTTTTCTTGATAATATTAATATGAGTGATTGCTCTTGACATCATGAAGGGATTTAAACTTTACCATTTTGAAAATTTTATGGATATTTGATTTAATATTCATTTTGGGTCTTACTACATATATTTTTTATAATTTAATTACTCAAAATTATTTCTACTAATTTGGAATGTTACACAAATACAGTGGGAAGTTTACATAGATACTTACCTTCAAGAAGCAAAGTGGCTTGCTATGGGTCATATACATCTTTTGAGGAATATTTAGAGAATGGAAAAGTAAGCTCTGGGGCTCATGTTGTATCCTTACAACCTACACTCTCATTAGATGCTCCCATTTCTAAGGATGTTATTAAACAAAATTGATTATCCATCGAGATTTGATGAGCTTTTATGCTTAACCCTTAGATTAAGAGGTGACACAAAGACTTTCAAGGTATGCTATAAATTTAGATAATTTGACTTTTGAAATATCATGTTTATTCATGCATAAGATTAATTGATTCAATTGAAAGGAAATTATATATGAAAATTTACAAAATTATATTCATTTTGAAGGCTGAGGCAGATCGTGGAGAAGAAGTATCATGTATAACATGTTATATGAAAGACCATCCTGGATCTACAGAGGAAGATGCATTGGAGTATCTCAATAATTTAATTGTTGAAAACCTCAAAGAATTAAATTGGGAATATTCAAAATCTGATAATGTTCCAATAATCAGCAAAGATCATGCATATGGTTTATCAAAAGGTCTCCAACTTCTCTACAAAGAAAGAGATTGATTTAGTGTATCGGGCATTGAGACAAAGAATATTATCACTAAAACCATGATTGAACTAGTTCCTATGTGACTATATAATTAAGTTACATATACTTGTTATCAAGAATAGAGTATCCTTTGATAAAATCAATCTATCATAATGACTACGGTCTATTAATTATCTATGTACTCAATGGATATACACACTTGTGTGTGGTGATAAATAACAATTTTCTTTCAAAAATATTTATAGCGACGTGATTTTCAAGAGATTTTTTTTCCCATATTAGTATTATTCCATACCTTTTTGATGCAGGACAATCTTGGGTGTAAGAGCAATCTTGCATCACCCAAAAATATTTCTATTTTTGTATTCAATAAGGGCTATTTTGTGCAGAGCTGCTATTTATGGAAAGTTACTATTTTTGGTAATTTTCGTATGTGCTCAGAATGATCTGATTTCTTTCTTGGAGGTTCATTTTGGTCATATAAGTCTGCCAGTAAAGTTTCATTGCCAGATCAAGTGTATATTGGAAGATATTGAAGATTTTCGGTATTGGTAGCAGGGTACAGAAACTTTGAACTCAGTTTTGAAGGCTTTAGAGGCTCCGGATGAGGTTGAAAATTTGGGTGATGGGTACTTGCATGGGTCAAGCTTGTAGAGAACTTCGTGGTGTTTTCGAAATGGTGTTATAATAGCCGATCGGGTCAACTGGTGATGACTTATGGTCTTCGGAAGTTGGGCCACCCAAAATGGTGGAAAATAATTTTCTTCAAAATTTTTGTTCGGGTTTCAAAGGTTATCTTGAGCCAACTATGATGTAATAAAATGTAAAATAAAATAATTCTAAGTTTGGTTGGCCTTATTGGCTAAAATTCTGGAACCTTCCCAGGCGGTGGAAAATTGCCTATATAAGGAAGGCTGTATTATTATCTTAGGAGTTCAGAATAGTTCTGGGTAGTAGATCTGGGTATTGATTCGAGGCTTTGTCCTACATAATATTGTAAGGGAATGCTCATGTGGCTTTGCATATTGTAATTTTGAAAGTTTGTAATTACACATTTGTGGAGATAATAAGAAGCCAATTTTCTGTTCTTGCATATTATTGTTGTTGTTTCTCTATTTATGTTATGTGGTTGTGGTATTAAGGGGAGCACCCTTCATCAGGTGGTATCAGAGCAGAAGTTCTTGAGTGTGTAAATAGATCACCAACTGTGAGGTAGTTTGCACCAGGACCGTGGCTAGGGTTTCAGTGCGCATCGCGAAAATGCCTCCATGAAGGGAACGTGGCGGAAGAGCTGGTGTTGTAACACCTGAGGTTAGAGAGCTACAGAGACAAGTGTGAGCATTGCAAGAAGAGATTCGTAGAGGAATGAATCTTAATGTCAGAGACAAAAGCGAGGATGAAGCCGAAGAAGAATATCAAGAAGGAGAAGCTGAAACTGTGAACCAGGAGGAAGAAAGACTTTTTCGGGTGATTTCCAAGATTGGGAAAAGACCTAAGATTGAGGTTCCTACATTTTCTAGAAATCTTAACCTAGAGGAATTGATCGACTAGATCAATGAATGTGAGGAATATTTTGAGTATGAAGATGTTGAGGATCCTGATAGGGTCAAATTTGTGAAGGCCAGACTAAAAGGTCATGCGAAGATCTGGTGGCAAGAAATTCAATTAGAGTGAAATAGAAGAGGGAAAGATAAAAACACAAGATGGGATCAGATGGTGGATAAATTGAAGTGACAGTTCATTCCTATTGATTATGAGCTTGATCTACTAAAGAAAATGCAAAGTTTGAAGCAAGCAGGAAGATCTGTTCAGGAGTATACAAAGGAGTTCTATCGACTCCTCATCAGAATAGGCCATGCAGAAGCTGATAAGGAGAAAGTTTCCCGATACCTTAATGGGTTAAGGTCAAGCATTCAGGAGGAGTTGAATCTGGTTCGAATGAACAGTATTGAGGAGGCATACCAATTTGCCCTAAAAGTAGAGGAAAAGCTGAACAAGAAGCTCAAGAGCAGACAAAATAGAAGAGGTCGTGGTGGACGATCTGGTGGACGGTCATATGGTGGCCGAAATGAAGATCCAAAAAAGAAGGATGAGGCTAGTAGCAGTCAAAATCAGTGTGGAAATAATTCCAATCACTTCCAGGATCAGAATAATAGAGATCAGAGAGGAAGAGGAAGAGGACAAGGATCTGGAAGAGGAGGCTTCCGTGGAACATGTTTTCACTATGGAGAAGAAGGTCATAGAGCATTTGAATGTCCTCAGTACCAAGGCAGAACAGACAGGAGAAATGAAGGCCAGACCAGAGTTGCACATGTAGATGAAGATGCCAGATCATCAAATTTTGAAGATGCTGAAAGAGGAGAAACGTTGATTAACAGAAGAGTCCTGTTGAGTGGTGAGAATGAACCTGAGCAAAGGAGGAGCCTGTTTCACACCAGGTGCAAGTGTGAAGGTAAATGTTGTGATGTGATCATTGATAGTGGAAGCACTGACAATTTGGTGTCAGAAGAGATGGTGACAAAGTTGAAACTCAAGAGATAGAAACACCCACATCGATATCGGATTGCCTGGGTACAGGATGACCACAAGGTCATGGTCAATGAACAATGCCTAATAAAGTTCAAGGTTGGTAGATACCAAGATGAGGTATTATGTGATATCATATCTATGGATGCATGTCATATGTTGTTGGGTAGACCATGGCAGTTTGACAGATGTGATGTACATGATAGTCGTGCGAATACCTATTCCCTGACAAAGGATGGAGTGTGACATAAGCTAAAACCATTGAAGGAGACCAAAGAAAAGGTATGTGGTAATGCAAGGATAACTTTTGTTGATGGAAAAAATTTCTTAGATGGTATGAGGCATGAGCATGTATGTTTTGCTTTAATTCCAAAAGCTGGTAAAGAGGAAGTAGAAGATGTTCCTATAGAAGTTGCAGATTTGTTGAATGAGTTTCAGGATATTGTATCCGATAACATGCCTAATGGATTACCACCAGTCAGGAAGATTAGTCATTAGATGGACTTGATCCTAGGAGTGAGTTTTCCAAATAAGGCAGCACACAGAATGACACCTGCAGAAAGTGAGGAGTTGAACAGACAAGTACATGAACTGTTATAGAAAGGATTGATCCATGAGAGTCTGAGTCCCTGTGCTGTACCAGTGGTATTAGCACCAAAGAAGAATGGAGAATGGAGGATGTGTATAGATTCTAGGGCAATAAACAAGATCACAATCAAGTACAGGTTTTCATTGCCACGAATGGATGATATTATGGACTGTTTGAGTGGAGCTGTGTATTTCTCAAAGATAGATCTGAAGAGTGGATATCATCAGATTCGAATCAGAGAAAGAGATGAATGGAAGACTGCCTTCAAGACAAAGGAAGGACTATATAAGTGGTTAGTCATGCCTTTTGGGCTAACCAATGCACCGATCACTTTCATGCGGCTCATGAACGAGGTTCTGAAAGAATTTCTGGGTAAGTTTGTCATTGTTTACCTAGATGATATTTTGATTTTTAGCAAGACATTGGAGAAACATATGATGCATATTCATATGGTGTTTGAGAAGTTGAGAGATGAGAAATTGTTGATTAATTTGAAGAAGTGCAGTTTTGTGAAGAAAGAGTTAGTGTATTTGGGATTTGTAGTTTCAGCAGAAGGTCTAAAAATGGACCCAGAGAAGGTACAGGCTATCCTTGAATGGCCTACTCCAAGGAGTGCTACTGAGGTAAGATCTTTTCATGGTCTAGCTAGCTTTTACAGAAAGTTTATCAAAAATTTTAGCAATATTTGTGGACCCTTGACTGAAACAATGAGAGGGGATAGAAAAGAGTTTAAGTGGACTAATGGGGCAGAAAAGAGTTTTCAATTGTTGAAACAAAAAGTTACAGAACAACCTATTTTAGCACTTCCAGACTTTAATAAGGTGTTTCAAGTAGATTGCGATGCTAGTGGTACTACAATAGGAGCTGTTATGAGCCAAGAAGGTAAACCTATTGCTTATTTCAGTGAGAAATTAAATGATGCCAAGAGAAAATATTCTGTTTATAATCAGAAATTTTATGCTATAGTTCAGGCATTGAAAAAGTGGAGGCACTATCTACTTCCTAAGGAGTTTGTTTTGTATACTAATCATCAAGCCTTGCAATATTTGAATAGTCAAGGAAAATTGAATCAAAAGCATTTGAAATGGGTTGAGTTTTTGTAGAGTTATACATTTGTTTTGAAACACAGGAGTGGAAAGTCTAATAGGGTTGCAGATGCTCTTAGCAAAAGGAAACTATTGCTAACAGAAATGCATATTGAAGTGTTTGGGTTCAAGGAACTCAAGAATTTATATCCAGAGGATCCTGATTTTGGTGAAGCTTGGAAAGCTTGTACAGAACCTGTTACTCTAGACAGGATGAAATGGTTGGATTTCATCATCTAGGATGATATGCTATTTAGAGGGAGTCAGTTGTGCATTCCATGAAGTTCTATGAGGGAGAATCTCATCAAGGAGAAGCATAGCGGAGGATTGGCTGGACATTTTGGTCGTGATAAAACCCTTGGTTTGGTTAGTGAGAATTATTATTGGCCACAGTTGCAGCAAGATGTGAAGAAGTTTGTACAGATTTGTCGAGTATGTCAGATGGCGAAGGGGGTGAAGCAGAATATAGGGTTGTATCAGCCATTACCTGTACCAGAGAAGCCTTGGGAGGATATCAGCATGGACTTTATTCTTATTTTACCAAGGACATAGTGGGGACACGATTCAATTTTTGTGGTAGTTGACAGATTTTCAAAGATGGCACATTTTATTCCTTGCAAGAAGACTAATGATGTTGTTCGTTTAGCAGAATTATTTTTTAGAGAAGTAGTGAGACTTCATGGTTTGCCAAAGACCATAGTTCAGATCGGGACACTAAGTTTGTTGGATATTTCTGGCATACATTGTGGAAGAAGTTGAAGAAAGATTTGAAGTTTAGTTCATCACATCATCCACAGACTGATGGACAGATAGAGGTGGTGAATAGGAGTTTGGGAAATTTGCTGAGATGTTTGGTTGGAGATAAGCCAACAGGATGGGATTTGATTTTACCACAGGCGGAATTTGCATACAATAATTCTGTCAACAGGAGCACTGGTAAATCACCATTCCAGATTGTATATGGAAGTAGTCAAGGAAATGCATCTGAATTGAGGAAGATAGATAAAGGAGAAATAAGTAGTGCTGAACCTGAGGATTTTGCAGCACACTTGAGGAACATCCATGAGGAGGTGAGGAAGCATATTACCAAGATGAATGCATAGTATAAGGCTAAGGCAGATGAGAAAAGGAGGTATAAGGAATTTCAGGTTGGTGATGAAGTCATGGTTCATTTGCGGAAGGAGCGGTTTCTAGTTGGTACATATAACAACCTGAAAATGAAGAAGTTTGGACCATGTAGGATACTGAAGAAACATGATTCAGGAAACGCATATGAGGTAGAATTGCCTACTGAGCTAAATATTTCACCAGTGTTTAACATTTCAAATCTGACAGAGTATCATGAAGGAGGTGTTGAAGATGAGATCACAGCAGCACAGTGGATTATTCCAACAACTAGTTCAGACACTAAGGAGATCGAAGATATACTGGACAGTCATGTTAGCAGAAGCACAAGGAACATGACATATGAAGAATATCTGGTCAAGTGGAAAGGATGACCTATTGAAGATTCATCATGGCTGACAAAGGAGGAGGTTAGCCATCTTGGTTTTCCTCTGCACACCTGAGTCATGACAGGGTCACTTCTCAAATTACCCCAGGTGTCTGATGCAAGAGCATCCTGGATGTAAGAGCAATCTTGCATCACCTAAAAATATTTCTATTTTTATATTCAATAAGGGCTATTTTGTGCAGAGCTGCTATTTATGGAAAGTTACTATTTTTGGTAATTTTTGTATGTGCTCAGAATGATCTGATTTCTTTCTTGGAGGTTCATTTTGGTCATATAAGTTTGCTAGTAAAGTTTCATTGCCAGATCAAGTGTATATTGGAAGATATTAAAGATTTTCAGTATTGGTAGCAAGGTACAGATACTTTGAACTCAATTTTGAAGGCTTTAGAGGCCCCGAATGAGGTCAAAAATTTGGGTGACGGGCACTTGCGTGGGTCAAGCCTATAGAGCGCTTCGTGGCATTTTCAAAATGGGGTTATAATAGCCGATTGGGTCAACTGGTGATGACTTATGGTCTTCGGAAGTTGGGCCACCCGAAATGGCAAAAAATAATTTTCTTCAAAATTTCTGTTCGGGTTTCAAAGGTTATCTTGAGCCAACTATGATGTAATAAAATGTAAAATAAAATAATTCTAAGTTTGGTTGGCCTTATTGGCTAAAATTCTGGAACCTTCCCAAGCGGTGGAAAATTGCCTATATAAGGAAAGCTGTATTATTGTCTTAGGAGTTCAGAATAGTTCTGGGTAGTAGATCTGGGTATTGATTTGAGGCTTTGTCCTACAGAATATTGTAAGGGAATGCCCATGTGGCTTTGCATATTGTAATTCTGAAAGTTTGTAATTCCACATTTGTGGAGATAATAAGAAGCCAATTTTCTGTTCTTGCATATTATTGTTGTTGTTTCTCTATTTCTGTTATGTGGTTGTGGTATTAAGGGGAGCACCCTTCATCACTTTTTTTAATATTAATATATGTTCTTTAGTATAATTAAACCAAATTTAATTTATTTTATAGTTTCGTAAGATACTTTAATAAATGAGTATAAATTATATTTAAATTCTAGTTCATCATTTTAAAGAGTCATAATACTCCATTTTCTATGTTGTAGTGTATTCATCTGATAAACACTATAATTTAGGAGAGTGAAATGAGGACTAGATATTGAAATAAATAGCCTATTTCCCAAGTAGTGAAAATAGAGCTGTATAAAGAGACAAATTTTGAAAATATGTTGGTGTATTGAGAATTCATGATTTTATTTAGGAATTGTAACTAAGGGACCACTTTGGGAAAACATTAGGGTATGTGCAGGATCATGGTATGCCAAAAAGTGGTGATGTGAAAAAATAAACTTTTCACTTATCCAAAAGCGCACAAATGGATTTGTTGACTTTTTAGTAGGCCTAGGTGTCAGTAAACCTAGCCAAGCCAAAATCCAAAGCACAAGCTTAATTGGATATCTGATATTATCAAATATTCAATAATATCAAAAATTGGATAATATCGGATATCCAATTTTTGCTAGTAATTATATATTTGCATACCTCACCCATGTTCAACATTTTCACTATGAGAACATTGAACATGACTAGGGATTTTGGATATCCGATTTTATCCCCTATCCGATTTTGCTTGAATTTAAGGTAAGTTCAATCTTTAATTTTTTATTGTTTTTATTGTGTTTTAATAGAAATGTATAGTTTTTTATGTAAAAATTAGCCCGTTTAAAGAAGTTTTTGTATTGTTTTTCTAAATTCATTATAATTATCTATTTTTTTTCTAATTGTAATCAGACATGGAATCAGAAAACCCTCCTAATGATCTCGTAAACAATCCAGAACTACCTCCCAACAATCCCCCACTTTTAGAAGATGAACCAATCTCAAACCCTCACCATTTAGAGGATCTCATAGGAGACAATCTAAATCAATTTAGAGGATTTCAAACCACCTATGACAATATCCCCACATTGTGCCCCATGTTTACCACATTGAACTCCATTATTGAAAACATGGAAAAACTTACAGAGCAACATAATGTTGCACTTCTTTGGCGTGATTCCATGCACACCCAATTTGACGATGGGCTTGACTATGATCAAGTCATGAACCTAAACATAACAAAACATGACATATGTAATCTTTTTGTGGATCCTAAAATTGGTCTAAAAGTGGACCCTAAAAAACTCAAGTTTTCAATTATATAGTGCACAAATAGTGCAATACGTGACAACTTTTGGGACCGCTGGTGGATGATTTTTGATAGACCACCTCACAGCAATTTGGATGTCCCATTTTATTTTATTAAAAAAAATTATGCTGAATTTGTGCTCTGTCACAAGGTCAATTATTGGAGTATGAGACTGAACTAGGGTGTAGGTTTAGGCACTCCTTAGGATAGGCCATGGGCACAACAGGTTAAATCCCACACATATGTCCCCCCTCCTGAGATTTCACCACCTCCCACAGTGCAGCATCCTGACATTATTGTTGAGGCCGGCTCATAGACTATTTGAGCCATTCACACCTTGATTGATATGTTGGTTACGCAGAACATGAAATTGGTGCCTCCTCATCCTAATGCTTCTGGCCCTTCCACATCTTCTATGAGCTCACATGTTTTTGTGCCTCACACTTGCATTATGTGCAAGTATCTATGCTTAGGTCCCCTGAATGATAGTGATGCATATAATTACGTCTTCAAGGTGGATAATTCTACACAACACACTACAGGAACTAAAACACCTCATGAAGATGTGCATCAGGGGCATACAAAGTCATGGGCTCCTACTGTTACAGTAAGGGTAAACAGTTTAATTTTTACATTGTATTTAATTTTTTATCATTCATATTTTTACTAGAATTTTCTTATAATAATTTCTCACTTATGTTTTTCTATGTGTTATATTTATGTTCAGTTGATGACAGAGGAGGAGATGGCACAAGTGGAGGGGTCCACGCTTTCATCCATATCATTTGGTCTTAACACTTCCACAATACATATGTTTTAATGTACTCATTGGTTTCCTTAAATTATTATAATAGTATATGTACATTGTTTTCTAATTTTTATGATCATCTTATTATATACTAATGCAGGTGTCACCAATTGCCACTGGGGGGCAATGTGAGGGGGTTCAGGTGTTAGGTGTTGACAAGGGAAAGGTAATTAAGTAATTTAGTTTGTTTATGCATACATGTATACTTTTCAGTTGTGCGTACTCATTTTTAATTTACATGGTTTATTTGATAGAGAGTGGCATCTGATGATGTCGTGAGACCTATTGTCACGATAGAGTCATAGGCATATCAATTCATAGTGATAGCCCCATGGTACGTATATTTCTAAAGTTATTTGTGTGTATTTTACTATCAAGTATATATAATATGATCAATTTATGATAGTATGAAGTATCTGTTTAAATTTTGTAGGTCACTCCTAGTTTGAGGGAGGTAGAATGCTAAGGGTTTGTATCACTGATGACTCAGCCAACATTTCCTGAAGAAAGTTCAACACAAGTAAGTTTTAATGTTAATTTAGTTATTTTGTAAACATATATTTTCTACCAAGGATTTAACATTAAATAGTATAACTCATGGATCAATCTCATATTTTTGAAACATATACAAGTCTGAGTCGACATTGGTGGCAATGTTCCTTCACTACCAAGGACATATATCAGGTCTGTTGTCGGCGGGAGGAGATAGAGAGGCGAGGTATATGAGAGTTCAATTTTAGTTTAAATTTTATTTATTATTGTTGACTATGATTCTGAATTTTTATTTTTTATTTGTAGAAACCATATAAATTAAGGAATCTAACTTGGGGTTTCACTTTTGTGTTTGAATGCATGATCCATCAGAGCCAAAGAGTACTTCAAAGGGGCTGTATTTTGATGATCCACCAGTAGAATAGGATGTCCTAGAAACATTTTTAGTTGAACTTCTTATTTTGAGATGTCATATGACACATTTTGAGATGGCGTATGCCACATTATATCTAGATATGTTGACATGTAAATATGTATAGAATTATCATTCATTTTAATATATATTAAACTTGATATTTGATCCAATTTGCTAATTGTGTGTTCATTCATTCATTGTTAGTATGTAAATATGCTTGTGTGCATGTACTCATGTGTACGATTTATGCCTTAAGTATATTCATGTATATTCAAGTACATTCTTCATAACCTAAATTCATGTGTATGGGCTACGTGCATGACTTAAGTGAATTCATGTGCTATGCTTTATAATCTATGTGCTACATGTATGCTTCATGACTTAAGAAAATTTATGTGTACACTTTATGTTCTACGTTTGTGCACATGTGTAATTCATCATTTAATTGAATTCAAAATTTATGTACTACATTATATTCATGTGCGTCTAATGGTCTCAACCAAGCAAATCTGATGCAGAACCCTCTACTATCCCCTTGTGGAACTTAACTCAACTTGAGGATTCTACAAGCATCTTCGAATCTACTCAAGGAGTTAGTATCAACTCAAGGGTCAAATAGAGTGCTCTAACTTTAGAGAACCAACACATTCGACATTTTGAACAATTTCAGTTCCTCTAACCTCTCATCCCAACTTCTCTTGGCACCAACTCCATTCTAGGCCTCTCAGTGCACCTAGAGCCTCCATCTCGTCAAAAATTGAAATAGGTATTCCACCTTGATTGTAACACCATATAACATCTTACTATGGTCCATCTACTATGTTCCACATATCTACCAATTCTGGTCAACTCATCTTGCACCAATCCACTCCAATAGACCTTCAAGACTTGTAGCCTTCACCAGTCATAAATCAGCCTTTTTCTCCAAAATTCGCTAAACAACACAAGAAACTAATGGTTGATCTAGATAAATTTTTGGATTCCTTAAATCCTCCCCAAGACTTAGGGTAGACTTATTTTGCATCTATTAAAAGGCTTACTTTTCCTCTTGATGTGCCAAAATGCTCGCCAATATACGCAATGGTGATTAGTGGAACTTCAGAACAATTTGGTCTGGCATGTTTGTGAAGATTATACTAAATTTGTGTTCCAAATGAGGTTGTCCAAATGGAGCTAATGGCACAATACATTCAGTCCTAGGATGAACGGTTTGGAAGAAACCTAGTGGTGCAACTTTCAACTGACCCTCACAACAAGTTTTGGCATCAAGCGAGATAGGCGTGCCAAATTTAAAATTAAAAAAATCTCCCAGAATAGAGAGAGGTTATTGTAGGCCTCAAAAATATTCTTGTAGAATCTCACAGTTTTCTGATACCTTTCACAGGGTCTCAGATACGAGCCTCAAAAGATTGCTGCCTAATTGTGCTTAGTGCACATTGGGGACACTTTAGTCTAGCATGGTCTGGAACGTTCTAGTGACTCAGTGGTTGAAATGGGGTTGTTACTAGAATTTACCTACCCAACTAGAGCTAATGGTGTAGTCCATTTGGTGTTGGGATGAATAGTTTAGAAGAAACTCATTGGTGCAACTTTCAACTAACCCTCACTGCAAGTTTTGGCATCAAGCGAGATTGGCATGCCAAATTCAAACAAATTTGAATCTCCCAGAATGGAGAGAGGTTATTTTAGGCCTTATAAATGTAGTCCTATAGCATCTCACAGTTTTCCAATACCTCTCACTGGGTCTGAGATACAAGCCTCGAAAGATTGCTTCCCGATCGTGCTTAATGCACCTTGGGGGCACTTTGGTCTAGCATGGTTCAGAATGTTCTAGTGACTCAGTGGTTGAAATGGGATTGTCACTAGGCTTTACCTATCCATCTAGATCTAATGGCATAATCCATTCAGTGCTAGGACAAATGGTTTGGAAGAAACCTAGTGGTGCAACTTTCAACTGACCCTCACTGCAAGTTTTGGCATCAAGTAGGACTGGCGTGTCAAATTCAAAAACATTCAAATCTCCCAGAATGGAGAGGGGTTATTGTACACCTTATAAATGCATTCTTGTAGCATCTCATAGTTTGTTGATACCTATCACGGGGTCTGAGATATGAGCCTCAAAATATTTCTGCCCAATCGTGCTTAGTGCGCCCTAGGGACACTTTGGTCTGACATGGTCCGAAACATTCTAGTGACTCAGTGGTCGAAACCGGGTTGTCACTAGCATTTACCCACCCAACCAAAGTTAATGGTATAGTCCATTTTGCACCACGATGAACGGTTTGGAAGAAACCTAGTGGTGCAACTTTCAACTGACCCTCACTACAAGTTTTGGCATCAAGCGAGACTGGCGTGCCAAATTCAAAAAAAATTGAATCTCCCAGAATGGATAGAGGTTATTGTAGGCCTCATAAATTTGGTCCTCTGACATCTCATGGTTTTCCAATACCTCTCATGGGGTCTGAGATATGAGCCTCGAAAGATCATTGCCCAATCATGCTTAGTGCACCTTGGGGACACTTTGGTCTGGCATGGTCTGGAATGTTCTAGTGACTCAGTGGTCAAAATAGGTTTTTCACTAGTGTTTACCTACCCAACCAAAGCTAATGGCACAATCCATTCAGTGCCAGGACAAACGGTTTCCTAGTGGTGCAACTTTCAACTGATCCTCACTGCAAGTTTTGGCATCAAGCGAGACTGGCGTGCCAAATTCAAACAAATTCAAATTTTCTAGAATGGATAGAGGTTATTATAGGCCTCATAAACACATTCTTGTAGCATCTCACAATTCTCTAATACCTCTCATGGGGTCTGAGATGCGAGCCTCAAAAGATCGTTGTCAAATCATTCTTTGTGCACCTTGGGGACACTTTGGTCCGGCATGGTCCGAAACATTCTAGTGACTCAGTGGTCAAAATGGGATTGTCACTAGTGTTTACCCACCCAACCAAAGCTAATGCCATAGTCCATTCGGTGACAGGATGAACTATTTTGAAGAAACCCTGTGGTGCAACTTTCAACTAACCCTCACTGCAAACTTTGGCATCAAGCGAAACTGGTGTGCCAAATTCAAACAAATTTGAATCTCCCAGAATGAAGAAAGGTTATTGTAGGCCTCAAAAATGTAGTCCTATAGCATCTCACAATTTTTTGATACCCCTCATGGGGTCTGAGATACGAGTCTCTATAGATACAAATGCGAGCTCTTAATATTTACAAATCAACCGCATGGGCTCTTTTATATTTCAAATTTTGCATCTAATTTTACATCAAATTTTTTATATACA
Organism: Chamaecyparis obtusa; assembly: GCA_027943335.1. Taxonomy (NCBI): domain Eukaryota; kingdom Viridiplantae; phylum Streptophyta; class Pinopsida; order Cupressales; family Cupressaceae; genus Chamaecyparis; species Chamaecyparis obtusa. The sequence goes on from BSBK01005004.1 coordinate 48,809, forward strand.
AAACTTGGCATCTAAATATGCACATCACATTTGATTTTTGTTTTTATATATACAAAATTTGGCATCTAAATATTCACATTACATTCGATTGTTTCTTTTATATACAAAATTTGGCATCTAACTATGCACATTACATTAGATTTTTGTTTTTATATACAAAATTTGGCATCTAAATATGCAAATTACATAACTATATATAAAAAATAAGTGTCATTTCTGCTCCTAAAGTATATAAGTTTAACACATGGTACTTGATGACATCTACATTCGAATCCCTACATTTGGAATGCAAAAGAAAAGTTAATAGAGAATATAAGAAGTTTATATAGGTTGAGAAAAAGATTATGAACATGTATAAGTAACTAAATGAACCAAAGAACATGACTAGCCAATGCATAGTGAATTTTACCATCATAAAAGATGGGCTAATCAAATGCACACCTTGATCTTTTATATCTATCATATATGTATCCAACTCCATTTACAATCCACATACAAAACCAAGTTTATTGGCTCAAACAAATAAAGAAAAAAACTATAATTAATTTATTGAACGTAATCGTAATAAACATGGAAAACTTTTCAACTTGAGTTGAACTTACCTACTGAAGTGTGCATGAAGGGTCATCTCTTTTCTTGAGGGTATTCAATATTGCTTCATGATCAGCAGTACTAATAGTCCAAAGTTCCTTTTTCTTTGGTTTTCCTCGATGTTTCAACAACTTAACATTGGCTTCTATAATAATGTGTGAATACATGAGAATGGTTGTGTTCTTCTCATAGTCTTCAAATGTAGAAATGCCATTATTTCTAATCATATATGTGTGCAACCATGTTCCCACAACAACATGTGATCCTATTGGATATGTGAACATATCATCAACTGTCATCTGTTGTGCAAGTTTTTTCTTTCCTCGTACACAACGTGCTAACCAGTAATCTGATCTCTCATCATTCCCTTGTGGTACAACCAATGCAAAAACATGTTGTATCTATAGAAGATCTAAAACATGGTCATAGTCAAGTGAATAATCCATGTCATCATTTATTACAGAGACTATGAGAGATAAAAGGAGTAAGATAATGTGGAACCCATGTATTAACCCACTAACTTGACTCACATTGATCCCAATCACAGTAAAGACAGCTTAGACAATAACAAGCCAACTCTCATGTCCAAATGGTCCATGTACTAGCATTTGAGCTTAGAAATGAATGCATTTTTTAAGAATCTTTCACCATTTGAAAATGTTGACCGCTGAATCAAAATTCTCCCCTGTGACAATGTTGAAGTACACCAATCAACAATAGAATGCACATCAATGATTTCTGCACCTGAAATCCTTAGTTTCTCCTTAACTAGAGCTCTCTTTACACATGCACCTACTCCATCATGCTCCCCTTTTCTATGACCAGCCTCAAAAAACTCCAAATAGGAGGTACACCTCTCTCTACATGCATTCTACATAACCAATAAAACATATGGTGTAGTTATCTAACCAAATGAGATGTCCATCCATAGCAATATTATTTTCCTGCACCCACTCAAAATAATTATCAAAGAAATGTTGGACAAACTCTGATGAGTGCGATCTATCATCTAGAGCAGAGCCCCAATATATACTCAAAATAATCACTTAGAGGTCCTTAATACCCCCCACTTGCATACAAACTAGGGCTCTGACAAAGAGTTCCCAAAACCCACAAATCAAGATTGGTTCTTCAATCCAATCCCCTACACCCTTAAGGCACCAACTCACACAACTAAAACCTACCAATCTAGGGATGCAACAAGGGTTCTTATAAGGTTCATTAATATTTTTAGATGGAATGAAATGCAAATCCCACACCAAGCAATTCCAGAACACTTTTTAAACACCCAAACCCACTATAGGGCTACAAGGATAAACCTAATTTATTGAGGGGAACCTACTTGGAAATCCACCAAATCAGGTCTTACAAACCCTCAAAGACTTCAATGCACCTATCAATAGTACTCTCCAAGTTTGGACCTTTGACCAATCACCAAACTCCTACTATCCCCAAATTCTCTCCTAGGCCTAATAGGGCTAATAGGCCAAATTAACAAAGGAAGTGTTTGAAATCCTTGTCACCTTCCAATATAAACTATTGGAAAATTTTTAGGATTACATAAAATGATTAAATCCAAGGATTTAGATCGCCACTTAACCCCTGGGCCAAGTTGTGTCTTCAAACCCACAATTCTGGACAATCACATAGAGATGCATGTCCAGAGGGTTTAATCATTCCTCCTTTCTCCATTGTCTTCCCGATCTAAGACCTCAATAATATTAAAGTACATCCTCCCTCCTTTCTTTCCACCAAGAATCAGAACTTTTCCATGGTGGACTCTCCTGGGAAGAGGAATTTTGTTTCGAAACCCTAGGTAAGGTCTTCCTACAACCAGTGAACACACAAAATTTGATAACTTTCATTCTATGTCATTTCAGGACTTCAAACCAATGGCATTCTTCTCATAAAACATAGGACCAACTTATAAAGTCTTTCAATATCACATATGAGACCGTGCAGGTCCGTATCCTTTGAAAACATAGTCAATTTTTCAAGAAAATCAATGAATTTTATTGAAATTGTTCATGAAATCTTCTCCAAAATCTTCCAACCAACTTAGATTGGAGTCTCCCAACATGTTTATACAATCCTTAATCAGTTCCAACCAACTAAGATGGTTTGTGACCATTGAGATTTAAATTTAACAACTTTTGAAAAAATGCTTAAAGTAATATTGACAACATTGACAACTTTTGCCAAAGTTGTCAATTGTCAATCTGATGCAGGAGCATCCTAGGATTCTTGGCAATCCTGTATCAACCAAAAATATGGTTTTCCTTGAAGGTAGATTGTTATTTTTTATCTTTCTTTGGTGGAGTACTTGCTCAGTTTTTGTGGTTACTGAGGTGCTCGGTCTCTGAAGAACGCTCGGTAACTGAAGGCGTTGGTTCACTAGCGTTTGGTGATAATTGTGTTTCTTGGTCATGCTTGGCATGGTTAGTTGACTAGCGCTTGGTTATTTCCTCTTTTTCTCGGTGTTCTAGCTTCCTGACTTGGTTTTTTTGGATGGATTGGCTTGGCCGACTAGTTCTATTGATTTGGGTCACCCTCCTCAAGTTATGGATTGACCGTTGGACATGTGGGGACCTAGATCTTGCATGTTTCATTCTTCTATGTGGATCTGATGACCGTTTGGGGCCATCTTGGAGAGTTTATTTATTTTTATGGCTATTTGAGAGCTGACTGATGCTTTGGCATTTAATATTTTTATATCCTGTAGAGACGACTTGTGGCTGGGATTTAGTATTTAAGTAGATGCTTGGGTAGTTGTTTTGGGGATTTTCGATGGTGGGTAGTGGAAGTTAGTAGCCTGTGAGCTTAGGAACAAGAATATTTCTATGAATTTTTTAGTACAAGTTTAGATCTTTCATGGATGCCTACTAGTGTGTTGTGTGCTGGAGACTTGGGATAGCTGAATACTGATGTTGTGGAAGAGATTTGGATCCTACAAGATATGGTAGACTATTCTTTCTTTGTATTTGGTCATAATCAGGAAGATCTTTCAGCCCAACACATTGCATGTAATCGGTGATTTGATGAATAAATGTTTATGTTCTATTTTAGATCTATTATTTCTATTGCGTATTTCCAATGCGTATTGGTTTGGCTGCAAGGTCAGTTAGTCCTTAATTGGATCCACCAACCTTGACTGTGTCAAGTGGTATTAGAGTGAAGTTTGTTCCTGTTTGAGAAAAGTTTGTTCCTATTTGAGTGAAGTCTATTCCTATTGGAGCCGAGTGGCTCTTATGTGTTTGCACCTGGATATTGATTTGAAGATGCCTCTGAGGAGAAATCGTGAGATCTCAGAGGAAGAAGCTGCTGGAGAATTCAGTCTTAATGATTTTAGGGCTTTGTAGAAACAAGTGCAAGATCTACAAGAGGAATTGAGAAAGAAGAAGACTACACCAAAAGAAGGTAGTGATGATGAATCTAAGGAAGAAGATCATTTTGAAGAAGCTATAGAAGAAGCTAGAGATCCTAAAGAGAATAGAATCCTGAAAGCTATGTCTAAGATTGGGAAGAGACCTAAGATTCAAGTTTCTACATTTGTTGGAAGCCTTAGGCCAGAAGAGTTGATTGATTGGATTAATGAGATGGATGAATATTTTGAGTATGAATAAATATAAGATCTTGATAGGGTTAGATTTGCAAAGACTAAGTTGAAGGGTTCAGAAAATAGTTGGTGGAGATAAATTCACTTGGAAAGAGGTAGAAGAGGAAAAGAGAAGATAATTAAGTGGGACCGAATGGTTGACAAGTTTAAGAATCTATTCATTCTAGTGGATTATGAATTGGACATGTTTAAGAAGATGCAAGATTTGAAGCAAACTAAAAAATCAGTGCAGGAGTATACCGAGGAGTTTTATAGAATCCTAATTAGGACTGGTCATTTTGAAGCTAATAAAGAGAAGGTTGCTAGGTATGTCTATGGTTTGAGACCTAGTATCAGGAAGAATTACTTACTGTTCAAATGAAAAAAATAGGAGATGTTTATCAGATGGCATTAAAGATTGAAGAGAAGCTTAATAAGAAGTTTTAGAGAAGACAGAATAAGAGGAACGGAGGTGGTAAGACTGGTGAGATAGTTGCTGAAAGTAATGTGATAGAGAATCCTAAGCCTAATGTGGGGTCTGGTAGTAAGAACTTCAATAGTGGACAGAGAGGAAGATGGAAGAATAAGTTGACCGGTACTTGTTATAACTATGGTGAAGCTGGTCATAGAAGTTTTCATTTTCATAAGTAGAGGGTGGCACTAACTGCTAAAGAAGATATTGTGAATGTTGCAAAAAAAGGTTACACACTTATCACTAGGAGATTAGCTACATGTATCTAGGAACTAGTACAAAGAAGAAATTTGTTCAGAACTAGATGTAAGTGCAAGAATAAGGTATGTAATGTCATAGTTCATGGTGGCAATTCTAAGAACTTTGTTTCAGAAGAAATGGTTAGTAAGTTGAATTTGGAAAGAAAGAAGCATCCTAATCCTTATCAGATTAGTTGGATACAAGATGTGTCTAAGGTTAGGATTGAAGAACAATTCTTGGTTAATTTTTATATTGGATCTTATCATGATGAGATATTATGTGATGTGTTGCCCATGGATTCTTGTCATCTGTTTCTCGGTAGACCTTGGCAATTTGACATAAATGTTTTTTTTGATGGTCATGCTAACACCTATGTGGTTAGGCATGAAGGAGCTCAGCATAAGTTGTTACCTTTACAAGAGATAGGGGTTAAGGGATGTGGATTTATTAGGTGTTGTCCTTGTAACAAACCTCAGGAGCAGAGGATTGATGAACCTATTCCTGCGAAGTCTAGTTTGAAAGAGAAGGAGAATGATATATCTAATGAGTTTGTTGAGATTAAGAAGCAAATGCTCTTTCTGATAGAGATAGTATAGAAGATGATGACATTTATGACATAGAGAGATGTAGATGATACTGATTTGATTGAGGAGTCTGGAGAGGATGAAACTTACCGAGGCACTAATGTGATCGGTAGTGGTCAGAGTTGGTTGCTATCAGTTGCCGACTGGAAGGATAAGAAAAGTGGAAGGCAAAAGAACATGTTTCAGGGAGAAATGAATAAAGTGAAGACTACTTGGGATGAAGGACAAGAGGAGATATGGGTGAAGAATAGATTTTTCATACTTGTTCTGATTTCCTCGAGACGTTCCTGATTTCCTTATGAGAAAATCTTTCTTACCTGGGGTATCTGATGTACGAGCATCCTAGGATTCTTTGCAATCCTATATCAACCAAAAATATTTTTGTCTTTGAAGGTAGATTTTTAGTTTTGATCTTTGTTTGGTGGAGTACTTGCTCGATTTGGGAGACTGGTTGCTTGATTTTTGTGGTTACCGGGGTGCTCGATCTCTAAAAAATGCTTGGTAACTGAAGGTGTCAGTTCACTAGAGCTCAGTGATAACTATGTTTCTCGGTCATGCTTGGCATGGTTGGTTGACTGGGACTTGATTATTTCCTCTTTTTCTCGGTGTTCTTTCTTACCATCTTGGTTTGGTTGGATGGATCGACTTGGCTGACTAGTTTCATTGATTTGGGTCACTCTCCTCGAGTTATGGATTGACCATTGGATGTGTGGGGACCTAGATCTGGCATGTTTCATTCTTCTATGTGGATCTCATGACCATTTGGGGCCATCTTGGAGAATTTATTTATTTGTATGGCTATTTGAGAACTAACTGATGCTTCGGTATTTAATATTTGTATATCCTGTAGAGCCAACTTGTGGCTGGGATTTAGTATTTAAGTAGATGTTTGGGTAGTTGTTTTGGGGAGATCAGATGGTGGGTAGTGGAAGTTAGTAGCATGTGAGATTAGGAACAGGAAGATTACTTGGAAGTTTTGAGTACAATTTTAGATCTTTCCTGTATGCCTACCAATGTGTTGTGTGTTGCAGACCTGGGATAGCTAAATACTAATGTTTTGGAAGAGATTTGGATCTTGTGAGATATTGTAGATTGTTCTTGCTTTGTATCTGGCCATAACCAGGAAGGCCTTATAGCCTAACACATTACATGTAATCGGTGATTTGATGAATAAATATTTTTGTTCTATTTCAGATCTACTATTCTTGTTGTGTATTTCCATTGCATATTGGTTTGGCTGCAAGGTTGGTCAGTCCTTAATTGGATCCACCAACCTTGATTGCATCACAATCAAAATTATTAAACTCTATCCTAGACTCCACCTAGGACCTTAGAAAGGTTTAAATAAACTTATTTCCACCTTATCTTAGGCCAACTAGATCATCCTAGTAACCTAGACTATTCTAACCCTTTCTAACCAATTTTTCCATCAATGGCCAAGGTAGACAACTAGGTTTATAACAATACCTATTGTCACCTTGCCTTACAAAATAAGGATTTATTAGAAAATTGGATTCAAGATCCAACTAGTATCCTAACCCTTCACATTAACCCTTCATGTTTGGGTCCCTTGATGTGCTACCCGTGGATGAGTTTGAGGGTTCTCCTGCACCATAATCCCGGGGTGCACTGATCTCAAGTCCTCTTGATACGAGGTCCTACAATGTTGAGCCATGCTTCTGAATCTCCATGTCATCCATCCATATTGATTCTTCCTTAGGACTTCCTTTCCATTTCACTAGGTACTTCTTGTAGACATTCTTCCTAGTCCCCTTGATGACCTTTGTGTCCAAGATCCTCTCAAGCTTATATTTATTTGTACTTTTCTCAAGTGCCAATCTGACTAAATCATGTATCTCCTTCATGTTCTCTATAAATTATTCACCATGAGCACTGATTGGAGTGTCTGATGGGATTTCTCTGAGCTCCAAGATGCATCTTGGACTTTGTCCATACACAACATGGAAGGGGCTTTTCCCTATGTTTCTATTGATTGAGTCATTGATGGAAAACTCTACCTGTGGTAGGGTTGAATCCCACTTGTCTCCATATTGCTTTGTCAGGCACCTAAGTAGATTTCTAAGGGACTTGTTGACAACCTCTATCTGCCCATCCATTTTTGGATTATAGGTAGGGCTAAAACTCAAATTAGTCCCCAATCTCTTCCACAAGGTCCTCCAAAAGTGGCCAACAAACTTCACATCTCTGTCTGACAGTATTGTTTGAGGTAAGCCATGAATCCTCACAATTTCCTTGAACAATAAATTTGCAATGGATGATGCATCATTGGTTCTCTTCCAAGGGATAAAGTGGGCCATCTTACTAAACCTATCCACTACAACATAGATTCTATCATATCCCTTTTGTGTTCTAGGAAAACCCATCACAAAGTCCATGTTGCAACTCTCCCAAGGCCTTGTAGGAATAGGTAGGGGTTGGTATAACCCTGCATTTGTAGATGCACCCTTGGCCCTTTGACAAATAGTACATGTCTCCACAATCTTCCTCACTTCAGTCTAAAGCTTGGGCTAATGGTAAAACCTTCTCACTTGTTCCAAGGTCTTGTCCAATCCAAAATGTCCTCCCATGCTGCCTACATGCTTCTTCCTCATGGAACACTTGGGAATGCACAATTGATGTCCCTTAAACAATAGGCCATTTTGGATCAAATAATCTCCATATTCCACATGATAGGCTTCAGAAAAATTAGAACACACCTTGTAGATATCCCTGAAATCATCATCATCCTTGTACATGTCCTTCAATGAGCCTATCCCTACACTTTAAAGTTGGATTTTTTGCACAACTAAAGATCTTCAACTCAAAGCATTTGCCACCTTGTTCATAACTCCCTTCTTTTGTTTGATTGAAAATGTGTAGGCTTGTATTGACTCCACCCACTTCATGTGTTTGTGGCTTAGTTTCTCTTCGCTACTCAAGAAACTCAAGGCTTGATTGTTTGTGAAGACAACAAATTCCTTAGGCAGGAGGTAGTGCCTCCATTTCTTCAATGATTGGACTAAGGCATATAGTTCCAAATTGTAAGAGGAGTATTTCCTCTTTTCTTCATTCAATTTCTCACTGAAAAAGGCCACATGCCTACCTTCTTGGCTCAAGATAGCCCCTATGGATAGATTTGATGCATCACATTCAATATTGAAAACCTTGTAAAAATCAGGGAACAGTAGTGTAGGGTTTTCCTTTACCTTTTGCTTCAGCATTTGAAAGTCTTCCTCTACCTCTTTGTTCCACACAAATTTACACTTTTGTCCCCCTTTTATGGTCTCAAGTATTGGAGAACATAACTGACTAAAATTCCTGATGAATTTCCTATAAAAGGATGCAAGCCCATGAAAGCTTCTCACTTCAGTCATTGTCCTTGGAGAAGGACAACTTAAGATGGCCTCTACCTTCTCAGGGTCCATCTTGATGTTCCCACCTGCAATCACAAATCCCAAATAGACAAGTTCTTCCTGCATAAAAACACATTTTTCCAAATTTATAAAGAGTTTCTCTTCATGTAGCCTCTTCAAGACCAAATTAAGATGTTCCAAATGCTCCTCCTTACTCTTGTTGAGGATAAGGATGTCATCAAGGTAGACTATAACAAATCTGCCAAGGAATGGCTTTAGCACTTCATTCATGAGCCTCATGAATGTGCTAGGGGAATTTGATAGACCAAAAGGCATCACCCTCCATTGATACAAGCCTTCATTGGTTTTAAAGGTTGTCTTCCATTCATCACCATCCCTTATCTTGATATGGTGATAGCCACTCTTCAAGTCCACCTTAGAATAGTACCTTGCACCTCCTAGGTGATCCAATAGGTCCTCTATTCTAGGCATAGGAAACCTATACCTAATTGTGATTCTATTTATGTCTCTAGAATCAGTGCACAACCTCCGTGCTCCTTCCTTCTTAGGGTGCAAAAGGGAAGGTACTGCACAAGGGCTGGGGATTTTAGTGATCAAGCCCTTATCCAAGAGTTCTTGGATTTGTCTTGCCATCTCCTTATTTTGTTCAGGGGTCAACATATATGCAGCTTTTTTGGTTAAGGTTACTCTTGATATCAAGTCAATGTTGTGGCTTATGTCTCTAATTGGTGGCAACTCATTTGGCAAATCTTTGGTGATAATTTCCTTATACTAGTTTAGTAGGTTTGCAACTTCTTTAGGGCCTACTCTCTTCAAGGGATCTATATCCTTCTCAGACTTCTTGGGTCTGACATCCTTTAGAAAAAGGACTAGGGCATAACAAGGAGTCTTCTCCTCTTTCAAATTTTTCAAAAACTCCTTTTCACCATTAAATAAAATTTTTGAATCATTAAGCTCTTCTGAATTTTCAGATAGGGGTAAGAGTGTTACCTTTTCTCCTTTGTGGTTGATGGTGTAGGTGTTCAACCTCCCATCATGATGAGCCTCCACATCATACTGCCAGGGCCTTCCAAGCAGTAAATGATAAGCATCCATAGGGACAATGTCACATAGTAGCCAGTCCTTATATTTTCCAAGTTGGAATTCAACCCATGCTTTCTCTTCTATGACAGTGTGTTGGGTCTTGGTGAGCCATGACACCTTGTAGGGGTTTGGATGTAGCACCCTTCTCAACCTCAACTTCTTCATTGCTTCCTCAGACACCAAGTTATCTATGGATCCACTGTCTATCACCAGTCTACACACCTTACTGTGTGTGTGAATTTTGTACCTAGCTATAGACACAACACTTTAGTGAAACATTAGAGGTTAGCAAAAATCAAAATATGCAAATAAGAACAATATAGCTAACCAGGCGATTTACTACCTTCTAGTAGGTGTGAGTATGGTATTCTTAGATTAGACCAAGATCAGTGACAATGCAACACCTAAAGAAAGACCCCTGCTAAAAAATAGAGAGGTTTCCAAAAATGTAAATTTTTTAGAAAAATCTCTTCATTTGTGCCCTAGAGACCCATTTTATCAAAACAGACTAGTTTTTGTAAATTGACTATTTGAGCTATTAAATTGCATCCAAATTTAAAACATAAAGAATGGACCCCCTATATAATTTAAAGAGCTTTCCGAAAATGTAAAAATTTCTAAAAAACATGTTGATTTGCGTTAGAAATTAATTTTTTCTGGAAAATCAAGAAAAAATTATTAAAAATTCAAAACATCTCAGAAAATTGTGAATTTTTTATTGAAGCTTCCCTAATATGTCTCCAACTTGAAAAAAAAATTTCAGACCAAAAATCCAAGTCATTTGGGAGATCAAATTAAATCTTTGAAACTTTATGGTTTTAGCTCCAAAAAAAACATCAAAACCACCATGTAAAGGTGGGTTGCCCCACGGTGGGTGCCAGAATGTGTGTGTGAATTTTGTACCTAGCTGTAGATACAACACTTCAGTAAAACATTAGAGGTTAGCAAAAATCAAAATATGCAAATAAGAACAATATAGCTAACCAGATGATTTATTGCCTTCTAGTAGGTGCGAGTATGGTATTCTCAAATTAGACCGAGATCAGTGACAATGAAACACCTAAACAAAGGATTTAAATAATGAAAGCAATAAAATATGAATGCAAATTAATCTTTTTTTTTTAATTTTTGATGCAATAAGATGAGAAAAACTGATAATAAATTAATCTAAATGGATTGAAATGATATGCAAATTAAGCTAACAATGATATGAAATATGAAACTAGAATGAATTGAAAACAAGATTGATCTCACAAAATGCTGATTCGCAAGAAGCTTGATGATTCCTCTGATGTCAATTCACCAGAGTAAGTATGCAAATTCTGTGGATGATTTGTAAAGAGTTGGGCCTTGATTTTATAGAAATCCAGGGCTTGAGGGTGCATGGAAAAAGTCATAAATCACTCTTGATGAACTCAGGTTGATTTTTGAGTTAACAAGAAATTAGAAATAGATAACTCATAAAATCATGCAAAATCATGCAAGAACAACTTTTTAACTCAAATCAGAAGTTTAGATCAACTTTGAACTCAAAATAGATGTTGAGTTTCGAAAAGATAACAACTTGAATTGATTTTTCTGATTTAAAGTTTAACTGCTCTTTGAATGTGCACAAATAATCATGAATTAATTAAATAAATAAAGTGATTTATCTTCAACTTAACTGATTTTAAATTTAAAAATAATTGATTTGTGGGTTAATCAATTATTTTAATCAAACTTTTATTCAAAACTATATTATTAAATATTGACAACTTGGATTTAATCAATTAAATAAATATTTAATTAATTATTTGTAGGAGATTTGATTTATTGTCAAAATCAAATAATATAATTAAGAATAAATAGAATTAAATCTAATTAAATAATTAAGTGGCAGAATTAAATTAATTAATTAAATATTCATCATATTCAATTAATCAAACTTTAGGATAAATAGGATTCATCACCAAATAATAATTAAATTAAAGATAATTAGTATAAATAGGAATATTGCTAGGAATATTCCCCGATGCAGAATTTATGATAAAAACAATTAGGATTTCGATAATGTGCAGATGTGCCTTAGGTTAGGACTTCGATGTCGATTTCATTTGAATTGAAGATGTAGGAGGTTAATGAACCTATAGCCCATTTTTGGGGTATTACACTTACCTCCACTCCTTCATGTAGTTCTAAATAGGCTCTTTCTCTATGGTGGCTCTTGAGTGCAAGGAGCCTTCAACAAGGTCCTCCTCATCATGAGTGCCTCACCCTCTTCAAGTGGTGCATAAGAGACAAGTGCATTTTACCCTTGGTTATCTTCATCTTTGACTATGTTAGCCCTTCTTTCTGCCTGATTCTTTGCCTTCTCCGAGAACTTTGAGGCTAGATGCCCTAGTTGGTTACATCTGTAACATCTTATGGTTCATGAACTTCTTCCACCAGTCCTTCCCCTTGAATCTCCTCTTCTCCCTCTACAGGAGCCTCTAGAACTTCCTTCCCCAAAGGAGATCTCCTGGCTGGCCTCTTCAAAATTCTTAGGAGTCTGTCCTCTCCCACTATCTGATCCTCTTCCTCTATTGCAAAAATCTCTTTGGCCTCTTCCTTTCCCACCTTGGTCCTACTTCCTCTTGAGATTTTCCTCCATTTTCAATGCTAATTGAAAGCATTTCTGGACAGTGGTAGGGGAACATAGGCTTAATTCATCTTGGATATTCACCCTTAATCCTTGCATATATCTAGCACGTTTAACACTTTTTGGCTCCACTAATTTAGACTTCATAGTAAGTCTATGGAATTCTTCAGTGTAGCTTGAGATGTCCATCTCCTTCTGACTTAAACTTTGTCTCTTCCTATGAAGTTGTACTTCATAGTCTTCAAGCACATAGGCTTCTTTCACCAAGGCCACCATCTTCTTTCATGTAGCCATTGGATTCTTGTCCATCTTTACTCTTTCTTCTTGAGTAAAATTCCACCAAGTCAAGGAAGATCCCTTCAACTTGGACTTTTCTATTTTAACCTTTTGATGCTCTGGAATTTCCTCACACTCAAATAAACTAGTGAGTGCATCAATCCAATCCATCACTTCATTTAGATCTATCTTCCCACTGTAGATAGGCAATTCAAGCTTAGTATCCATGGTCCTTCTCTCCATGGACTTCAAGGTCTTCAACAATAGCCTCTTGTCTACAGGTACCTCTACTTCTTCCTCCTCCAAAGGGGCTTCTTTATCACTCCCCTCTTCTTCCCATCTGGAGTTCCCACTATGTCCTTGCTTGAGTTGTTCCCTAAGATTTTACATCTCTCACCTCATCCACTTTCTCTCAACATCATGCTCCTTCACTACCCTTAGTAGTTCTACATTAGTCATCCTATTAGGAGGTTCAGTGTCTTCCCCACCATTTGACATGGATGTAACTAATATTCCTCCAAAGATATACTAGTTTCTCTGATACCACTTAGAGCTGGCCCCAATCTATACTCAAAATAATTACTTAGAGTTCCTTAATACCCCCCACTTGCATACAAACTAGGGCTCTGACAATGAGTTCCCAAAACCCACAAATCAAGATTGGTTCTTCAATCCAATCCCCTACACCCTTAAGGCACTAACTCACACAACTCAACCCTACCAATCCAGGGATGGAAAAAGGGTTCTTATTAGGTTCATTAACAATTTTAGATGGAATGAAATGAAAATTCCACACCAAGCAATTCCAGAACACTTTTTAGACACCCAAACCCACTATAGGGCTACAAGGAGAAAACCTAATTTCTTGAGGGAAACCTGCTTGGAACTCCACCAAATTAGGACTTACCCACCCTCAAAGAATTCAATTCACATATCAACAGTACTCTCCAATTTTGGACCTTTGACCAATCACCAAACTCCTACTATCCCCAAATTCTCTCCTAGGCCTAATAGGGCTAATAGGCCAAATTAACAAAGGAAGTGTTTGAAATCCTTTTCACCTTCCAATATAAACTATTGGAACATTTTTAGGATTTCATCAAATGACTAAATCAAAGGATTTAGATCGCCACTCCACCCCTGGGCTGAGTTGTGTCTTCAAACCCATAATTATGTACAGTCACATAGAGATGCCAGTCCAGAGGGTTTAATCATTCCTCCTTTCTCCATTGGCTTCTTGATCTAAGACCTCAACAATCTTAAATTCCATCCTCCCTCCTTTCTTTCCACCAAGAATTAGAACTTTTCCATGGTGGACTCTCCTGGAAAGAGGAATTTTGTTTCGAAACCCTAGGTAGGGTCTTCCTGCAACCAGTGAACACACAAAATTTGATAACTTTCATTCTGTGTCATTTCAAGACTTCAAACCAATGGAATTCTTCTCATAAAACATAGGACCAAATTTTAAAGTGTTTCAATTTCACATATGAGACCGTATAGGTCGTACCCTTTGAAAACGCAGTCAATTTCTCAGGAAAATCAATGAATTTTATTGAAATCATTCATGAAATCTTCTCCAAAATCTTCCAACCAACTTAGATTAGAGTCTCCCAACATTTTTATACAATCCTCAATTGGTTCCAACCAACTGAGATGGTTTGTGACCGTTGAGATTTAAATTTAACAACTTTTGAAAAATTGCTTAAAGCAATATTGACAACATTGACAACTTTTGCCAAAGTTGTCAACTGTCAATCAAACTTATTAAACTCTATCCTAGACTCCACCTAGGACCTTAGAAAGGTTTAAATAAACTTATTTCCACCTTATCTTAGGCCAGCTAGACCATCCTAGTCACCTAGACTATTCTAACCCTTTCTAACCAATTTGTCCATCAATGGCCAAGGTAGACAACTAGGTTTATAAAAATACCTATTGTCACCTTGCCTTACAAAATAGGACTTTATTAGAACATTGGATTCAAGATCCAACTAGTATTCTAGCCCTTCACATTAACCCTTCATGTTTGGGTCCCTTGATGTGCTAGCCTGGATGAGTTTGAGGGTGCTCCTACACCATCATCGCTCATATAAAAATGGTACTTTGTGATTATCTTCCAATCATCTTCTGTACTATCAGGGGAATGTCTAAATGCTATGTGCACAAAAATAGAAACCTGAATAGAATTGTAATATTAATGTTCCAACTCATTTTGGGGCTGCAAAATATAGTTCTCTACAAATTCAACAACCGATATAATAGTGCCAATTGGGAAAGTGTCCTTACACATCCTTAATTGTCGATCCAACCCCTAAGACTCGTGACTATGCCTTGCATACTTTTAAAAAAATTCTTCCTGAAATCTGAAATAAAATCAGCTACATTTCATTCTTTTGTAACCAACTCACATCTAGAGCCTTCACCTCCACTTTTTAATGTATATTGAACAGTTTCATATACCATTTTTTGGACAAGTGTCTTTCCAAAATTGTGTTCACAACCCTTATGAAAACATTCAACAAAATTCACTAGCCCACCACACTCTGAGAACTTGTCATTTAAGAAATATTTTCTATAAAAGAAACATCCATCATCTCTTGGACATAAAAAATTATCTAGCAAGTCTCTTGATGATTTTGGAAGAGCACTTGCACCACACTCCTCCAACATTTCACTAGTATGAAAAGTAGAATGAAGCGATCGTAACAATTCATGGTGTAATGAAAACTCCACATGATATTTGCAACAACAAGTATTTTGAATCTTAAGAGGCACACAAAAAAAGGCTTGAGGGCTTCAAAATCTCTTTGTGATATTTGCAATGTTGGATGTGTCTCACAAATTTTTTTGAACAACATTGTTTGACTCACCTCCAAATAATGTTTGGGATGTCGGTTGCAGTCTCGAATGCCAATTCTCAACTTCACGACATCCTTCACATTTCATGACACTCTTGAGTTAGATTTCCAAAATAGTTGAATTTGATCCTTCATAGCATTGGTAAGCTTCTTATCACAATGTGAAAGTCTCCCACCATAAGCCCATGTATCATTTTGAAGAGGATCATCAAGTCTTTGTCTTCTTGCAAATGCTCTATCCAAAGTTTTATGATTTAGATTCAAGTCAACACAAGTTTGTCTCAACAAATGAGCCTTTCTCAAATGATGACTTACTAAGGATGTTTTAATAACCCTCCTAGCGGCTCTCTTACCTTTTCCCTTGGTATTCTTCCCAATGGAATTGAGAGCACTAAAAGGATTTCTCGCAATAATACCATTACTCTCCTTTTTCTTGTTCACACTAATCTTCAATTTGACTAGTATATGTCTCATCTTCTGCATCTTTAACAATTGCACAAACATTTGACATTCCTCAACCAACGTCTTGTGCCTAAACAATTGATCAAAAAATTTTGAAACCCACAACTGAATGGTTCTTTTTGATCTCTTGCCATTGAAATTGCTCATTATGTTCTCATCAATTTCAAGTAACCATTTAGTTGTTCTTGAAGGTCTCAATTTTGAAGTTTGTATTTCTTCCTCCCAAGGGACTTCATTTCTCATGTAATTTGGAGATGTGTTACGTTGATTTGGTTCTTGTGTACCATTATCATTTTCAATTCCTTCATATTCAATCGATGGATTGTCATTGAAAATGTCCACACTTCCATTGTCCACATCTACATGTTCATTTTCAAAACCTACATTTTCATCTTCAATCCCTACTTTCTCATTTTCAATATTATTGTCATAAATCATTTCAAATTCATTTTCTTCACTTGAAACCACATTCATAGTTGGGTCTATTTTGACATCTTCATTAATAATTAACATACCTTGTCTCTTCCTCCGATGGGAAACCCTATCCATTTCTCTATACACTTAAATCTCTTAATTGTGAGTTTCCTCTTCCATTTATGCTTTTGACAACTACTACTCCTGATAGTGAGACCAAAAAGGTGATGCAAAAACCTTTGGTAATAGAGAAAATCCAACCAACAAGTGCAAAAAGTGGATTTTTGTCTTCGCTAAAGAAAAAAATGATTCACTACAACTCGAGTCCCATGATGCTCTGTAGAAAAATGTGCCTCTCTGGAGGGACCCTGAGAATATAGTTTTTACTTTTCACGAGTAAATAAAATATCAAATATCTGAACATATCGAATATCTGAAATCTACCACCAAAATTTTTCTGAAAAATCTCTCTCTCTCTCTCTCTCTAGTGTAGGGGCACCCTCAAATTCATCCATGGAAATCACATTAGTTGGCCCAAATATGAAAGGTTAGGGTACTAGTTGGATCTTAAATCCAATGTTTTCAATAAGTCCTATTTTGTAAGGCAAGGTGACAATAGGTGTTGTTATTAACCTAGTTGTCTACCTTAGTCATTATTGGAGAAAATGAGTTAGGAAGGGATAGGATAGTCTAAATGACCTAGGGAAGGTTTAAATGGTCTATTTAACTTCTCTAAGGTCCTAGGTGGAGTCTAGGATTAGAGGTTAGTGAGTTTGATTGAAAATTGACAACTTTGGCAAAAGTTGTCAATGTTGTATTGTGCAACTTTAGAAAAAGATGTAAATTTTGAATCCCAATGTTCAAAACCACCTTAGTTGGTTGGAACTGATTGGAGATTGTATAAACAGGTTGAAAAACCTCAATCCAATGTTAGATGGAAGATTGGAGAAGAATTCATAATCAATTTTAATAAAATGTCATTGGTTTCTTGAGAAGTTGATTGTGTTTCTAAGGTATATGGACCTGTACGGTCTCACATGTGACATTGAAGGACTCACAAAGTTGGTCCTATGTCACATGAGGAATTTTTAATTGATTTGAAGTCTTGAAACAAATTGGAATGAAAGTAATCAAATTTTGAGTGCCCACTGGTCACAGGAAGGCCCTACCTAGGGTTTCATTACAAATTTCCTCTTTTGAGGAGATTTCACCATGGGAAAAATTTGATTCTTGGTGGAAAGAAAGGAGGGAGGATATAATTTATTATTTTTGAGGTCTAAGATCGGGAATCCATTGATGGAAGGAGAAATGACTAAACTCTCTAGATGGGCATTTAGATGTGACTATCCAGAATTGTGGGTTTGAATGCACAACTCAAACCAAGAGTGGAATGAAGACATAAATCCTTGGATTTGGCCATTTTAGATGACCCCACAAGTTTTCCAATAGTTTTTTTTGGAAGGTGATTAATATTGGAGGCACTTCCTTTGGAAAAGTGACCTATTAGCCCTATTAGTTCTAGGAGAGAATTGAGGACGGCGAGAGCTAGGGGATTCTTCAAAAGCCATAACTTGGAGGGTTTTGTTAGTAGATTAATTAGAGTATTTGAGGGTGGTTAAGCCTTTCCTTGGTGGAGTTCCAAGTAGGTTTCCTTTGAAAATTCAATATTTCTCCTTGTAGCCCTATATAGGCTCGGGTGACCAAATTGTGTCTTAGTCCTAAATTATTGTGGGATTGGTGTGTCATTACATCTAATATGGATGCTTAACTTTTTTTGAGCCCTATTTCATCCCTGGATCAACCGGTTCTAAGTTGTGTGAGTTTAGTGCCTTAAGGGTGTAGGAGATCGGATAGAAGACCCAATCTTATCTTGTAGTTTTGGGAACTCTTTGTCAGAGCCCTAGATTGTATGGGAGTAGGGGTATTGTGGAACTCTAAGTGAATATTTGAGTGTAGTTTGGGACTCTTCTCCAAGTGGTATCAGAGCAACTAGTAGATCTTTGGATGAAGATTAAGTAGCAACCATGTCAAAAGGTGGGGAAGACAATGAACTTCCTAATAGAATGACTAATGCAGAGCTACTGAGGGTAGTGAAAGAGCATGATGCAGAAAGGAAGTGAATTAGGTGAGAAATGGAAAGGCTTAAGGAACAACTCAAACAAGAGCATAGTGGCAACTCTAGAATGCAAGAAGAGGGGAGTGATGAAGAAGCCCCTTTGCAAGAGGAATAAGAAGAGGTGTCTATAGACTAGAGGCTATTCCTCAAGACCTTGAAATCCATGGAGAGGAGGACCATGGACACTAAGATTGACCTACCTTTATACAATGGGAAGATGGATCTAGAAGAAGTGATGGATTGGATTAATGCACTCACTAGCTTCTTTTAATGTGAGGAGATACCAGAGCATCAAAAGGTAAAGATAGCTAAATCCAAGTTGAGAGGATCTGCCCTAACTTGGTGGAATTTCACTCAAGAAAGAGTGAAGATGGATAAAAATCCAGTGAGTACATGGAAGAAAATGGTGGCCTTGGTGAAGGATGCCTATTTGCTTGAAGACTATGAATTTCAACTTCATAAGAAAAGAAAAATTTTAAGGAAAAAGTAAATGGATATCTCAAGATACACTAAATAATTCCATAGACTTACTATGAAGTCTAAATTGGTGGAGCCAGAAAGTGTCAAACTTGCTAGGTATATGCGAGGATTTAGGATGAACATCCAAGATGAATTAAGTTTGTGCTCCCCTAAAACTATCTAGAAATGCTTTCAATTAGCATTGAAGGTGGAGGAAAAGCTCAATAGGAAGGAAGACCAAGGTGGGAAAGAAAGAGGCTAGAGATATTTTGGCAATAGAGGAAGCGGATCAGGCAGTGGGAGAGGATAGACTCCTAAAAGTTTTGAAGAGGCCCATTAGGAGAACTCCTTTAGAGAGGGTAGTCCTAGAGGCTCCTATATAGGGAGAAGAGGAGATTCAAGGGGGAGGAATGGAGGAAGGATTTCATGACCCCTAAGGTGTTACAAATGTAACCAACTAGGGAACCTAGCCTCAAAGTGTCTTGAGAAGGTAAAGAATTAGGAAGAGAGAAGGGCAAACATGGTCAGAGAAGAAGACAACCAACAAGACAATGCACTTGGGTCTTATGCACCACCTAAAGAAGGAGAGGCACTCATGATGAGGAGGACCTTATTAAAGGCTCCTTGCACTCAAGAACCCCATAGAGGTAGAGCCTATTCATAACCACATGCAGGAGTGGAGGTAACATGTGCAGACTGGTGATAGATAGTGGATCCATGGACAACTTGGTATCCGAGGAGGTAGTGAAGAAGTTGAAGTTGATAAGGGTGCCACATCCAAACCATTACAAGGTATCATGGCTCACCAAGACCCAACACACTATCATAGAAGAGAAAGCATAGGTGGAGTTCCAACTTGGAAAGTACAAAGACAAGGTGCTATGTGATATTGTTCCTATGGATGCCTACCATTTTCTCTTTGGAAGACCCTAGCAATATGATTTTGAGGCTCATCATGATGGGAGGTTGAACACCTACACCATCTACCACAAGGGAGGGAAGGTAACACTCTTACCCCTATATAAAAATTCAAAGGAACATAAAGATTCCAAATTTTTGTTTATTGGTGAAAAAGAGTTTTTGAAAACTCTAAGGGAAGAAAAGAACCCTTTCTATGCCTTAATCCTTTTTCCAAAGGATGATAGACCCAAGAAGTCTGAGAAGGAGATGAATCCCTTGGGAAGGTTAGGCCCTAAAGAAGTTACAGACCTACTAGACCAGTATAAAGACATTATCACCAAAGATTTGCTAAATTAATTGCCACCAATCAGAGACATAAGCCATAATATAGACTTGATTCTAGGAGAAACCTTGCCCAACAAAGCTGCATATAACTTGACCCATGAACAAAATAAGGATATGGCAAGATAGATCCAAGAACTCTTGGATAAGGGTTTGATCACTTAAAGCCTCAACCCTTGTGGACTACCTTCTCTTTTAGCCCCTAAGAAGGAAGGCACTTGGAGGTTGTGCACTAAGTCTAGAACCATAAATAGAATCACAATTAGGTATAGGTTTCATATACCTAGAATATAGGACCTATTGAATCATCTAAGGGGTGCAAGGTACTATTCTAAGGTGGATTTGAAGAGTTACAACCAAATCAGGATCATGGCTGGTGATGAGTCAAAGATAACCTTTAAAACAAATGAAGGCTTGTATGAGTGGAGGGTGATGCCCTTTGGCCTATCAAATGCCCCTAGCACATTCATGAGGCTCATGAATGAGGTGATAAAACAATTCCTTGGAAAAAATTTCATAGTATACCTTGATGACATCCTTATCTTCAATAAGAATAAGGAGGATCATTTGGAACATCTTGACTTGGTCTTGAAGATGCTGCAGGAGGAGAAGCTCTTTATAAATTTGGAGAAATATTTTTTTATGCAGGAGGAGCTCATCTACTTGGGATTTGTGATTGCAAGTGGGAGCTTCAAGATGGAACCTAAGAAGGTAGAAGCTATCTTAAGTTGGCCTTCTCCTAGAACCATGACTTAGGTGAGAAGCTTTCATGGACTTGCTTCTTTTTATAAAAAAATCATTAGAAATTTCAATTAGTTGTGTGCTCCAATCCTTGACACCAACAAAGGTGGAAAAAAGTGCAAGTCTGTGTTAAACAAAGATGTAGAGGAAGCCTTCCAAATGATGAAGCAAAAGGTAATGGAAAAGCCTATACTAGTGTTCCCTAATTTTCAAAATGTATTCACTATTGAGTGTGATGCATCAAACCTAGCTATAGGGGCTATCTTAAGCCAAGAAGGGATTCCTATAGCCTTTTTCAGTGAGAAACTAGATGAAGCAAAGAGGAAATACTCCTCTTATGACTTGGAGTTATATGTCTTAGTCCATTCATTCAAGAAATGGAGGCACTACCTCCTGCCAAAGGAATTTATTGTCTTCATAGACAATCAAGCTTTGAGTTTCTTGAATAGTCAAGAGAAACTAAGCCACAAACACATGAACTAGGTAGAGTAAATACAAGACTACACATTCTCAATTTAAAAAAAGAAGGGAGTTTCTTATAAGGTGGCAGATGCCTTGAGACGAAGGTCTTTAGTTGTGCAACAAATCCAAATTCAAATTGTAGGGATTGATTCATTAAAGGACATGTACAAATATGATGATGATTTCAGTGATATCTATAAGGTGTTCTCTAAGTTTTCTGAAGCTATCATGTTGAATATGTAGATTATTTGATCCAAAATGGACTATTTTTCAAAGTACATCAATTGTGCATCCCCAAGTGTTTAATGAGGGAGAACATTATCAAAGAGAAGAATGCAGGCAGCATGGGGGATATTTTGGGTTGGATAAGACCTTGGAATAGGTGAGAAGGTTTTATTATTGGCCTAAGCTTCAGACTCAAGTAAGGAAGATTTTGGAGATATGTACAATCTGTCAGAGGGCCAAGGGTGCATCTACTAATGTAGGGTTATACCAACCCCTACCTATTCCTACAAGGTCTTGGGAGAGTTACAGCATGGACTTTGTGATGGGATTTCCTAGGACACAAAAGGGGTATGATAGCATTTATGTTGTAGTGGACAGGTTTAATAAAATGTCCCACTTTATCCCTTGTAAAAGTACCAATGATGCATCATCAACTTCTAATTTGTTCTTCAAGGAAATTGTGAGGATTCTTGACTTACCTCAAACCATACTGTTAGACAGGGATTTGATGTTTATTGGTCACTTTTGGAGGACCTTATGGAAAAGGTTGGGGATCAATTCGAGTTTTATCTCTTCCTATCATCCACAAATGGATGGATAGATAGAGGTTGTCAACAGGTCCCTTGGCAATATACTTAGGTGCTTGACAAATAAATATGGAGACAAGTGGGATTAGTCCTACCACAGGCAGATTTTTCCTTCATTGACTCAATCAATAGGAGCATAGGGAAAAGCCCCTTTCAGATTGTGTATGGAAAATGTCCAAGAGGCATCTTGGAACTTAGATAAATCCCACCAAACACTCTATTCAGTGCTCATGGAGAAGATTGTGCAGAGAGCATGAAGGAGATACATGACTCGGTCAAGTTGGCACTTGAGAAAAGTGTAGAGAAGTATAAGCAAGACAAAGATGAGCATAGGATGGATGTCCAGTTGTAGGCTGGAGACTTGGTGTGGGCATACTTGAAGAAGAAAAGATTTCCTAAGGGAAAGCATGCTAAACTACACATGAAGAAGATTAGACCTTGTCTAGTCCTGAAAAAGAATGGATTGAATTCATATGAGATTGAGTTTCCCTCTCATCTTGGTATTTCTCCTATATTTAATATTTGTGATCTAACCCCCTACAAAGGTGATGTGAATGGGGGATCGGATGTGTAGGTGGAGGAACTTGAAGAGGATGTTACAGGGATACCCCCTCATGAACTAAAGAATCTTGAAAGGATCTTGGACACAAAGATCATCAAGACAACAAGGAAGAATGTTTACAAGAAGTACTTGGTAAAATGGTAGGGAAGTCCTAAGGAAGAATTAGTATGGATGGATGAGATGGAGATTCAAAAGCATGGCTCAACTTTGCAAGACCTCATCTCAAGAGGACTTCAAATCAATGACCCCAAGGAGTATGGTGTAGGAGATCCCTCAAATTAATCCATGGAAAGAACATCAGTTGGCCAAAATATGAAGGGTTAGGGTACTAGTTGGATCTTGAATCCAATGTTTTCAATAAGTCCTATTTTGTAAGGCAAGGTGACAATAGGTGTTGTTATAAACCTAGTTGTCTACCTTAGTGATTATTGGAAAAATGTGTTAGGAAGGACTAGGATAGTATAAATGACCTAGGGAAGGTTTAAATGGTCTATTCAAATTCTCTAAGGTCCTAGGTGGAGTCTAGGATTAGAGATTAATGAGTTTGATTGACAATTGACAACTATGGCAAAAGTTGTCAATGTTGCATTGTGCAACTTGTAAAAAAGATGTAAATTTTGAATCCAAACATTCAAAACCACCTTAGTTGGTTGGACCCAATTGGATATTGGATAAAATTTTTGAAAAACCTCAATCCAATGTTATATGGAAGATTGGACAAGAATTCATAATCGATTTCAATAAAATTTCATTGCTTTCCTGAGAATTCGACTGTGTTTCAAAGGTGTACAGACATGTACGGTATTACATGTGCCATTGAAGGATTTTGGAAGTTTTTCCTATTTCATAAGAGGAATTATTAATTTATTTTAGGTCTTGAAACAAACTATAACGAAAGTTATCAAATTTTGAGTGCCCGCTGGTCACAGGAACGCCCTACCTAGGGCTTCATTACAAATTTCCTCTTTCCAAAATATTCCACCATGGGAAAAATCTATTTCTTGGTGGAAATAAATGAGGGAGGATGTAATTTATGATTTTGGAGGTCTCAAATTGGGAAGCCATTGATGGAAGGAAAAATGACTAAACCCTCTAGACAAGCATTTAGATATGACTATCCAAAATTGTGGGTTTGAATGCACAACTCAGACTAGGAGTTGAATGAAGACTTGAATCCTTAGATTTGGTTGTTTTAGATGATACCATAGGTTTTAAAATAGTTTTTTTTTGGAATTTTATTAATATTGGAGGCACTTCCTTTGGAAAAATGACCTATTAGCCCTGTTAGGCCTAGGAGAGAATTGAGGACAACAGGAGTTGGGGGATTTTTCAAAAGCCCTAACTTGGAGGGTGTTGATGGTAGATGAATTGGAGTATTTTAGGGTGGTTAATCCTTGCCTTAGTGGAGTTCCAAGTAGGTTTCCTTTGACAATTCAGGATTTCTCCTTGTAGCCCTATATAGGCAGCTTGGGTGACCAAATTGTGTCTCAGTCCTAAATTATTTTGGGATTGGTGTTTCATTGCATCCAATATGGATGTTTAACATTTTTATAGCCATGTTTAATCCCTAGATCAACTGGTTATAAGTTGTGTGAGTTTAGTGCCTTAAGGGTGTAGGAGATTGGATAGAAGACCCAATCTTGTCTTGTGGGTTTTGGGAACTCTTTGTTAGAGCCCTAGATTGTATGGGAGTAGGAGTATTGTGGAACTCTAAGTGAATCTTTGAGTATAGTTTGGGTCTCTCTCTCTCTCTCTCTCTCTCTCTCTCTCTCCCCCCTTAGGTATAATATTGAACACATAATATAATTTTTAATAAGTTAATATTATACTATTGTACAATAGATAAATAAATAATAATAATATAATACATACTAATATAAAAATTTATATTATAATACTAATGCTATGCTATTATTATTTAATATTAAAATTTTAAAAAAATTGTAATATATAACTTAAAATTCAAAAAAAATACTCAACTGAATTAATATTAACATAAAAACAATACAATTTAATATGTAATTTGAAATTTAAAAAAAAATACAATTTAATATGTAACTTGAAATTGGAAAAACTAGTCCAAATGAAATTTTGAATTAGCGACGAAGTTTCAGATAACCAAAATTTTTGGATATCCTATTAGGCTTGGTATTTGCCTTGGGCAATTCCAAACGTGAATGGTCAACCCATTAGACATGTTTTGCAGATTGTTTTTGATATCAAGACTTCTACCATGTAGCTGACAATTATCTTTTCACCCAAAATTGATGAAACGAAAACGGTTTCTTAAAAACATTATCAGTTTTCCATCAATATAATTGTTGTCAAATTTCTAGTTCAATACATAATTATTACTTTTTTTCAATTGAGTTATCTTTAAAGTTGTAATTGACTTATTGATTGAAAAACAACTATAACTTTCAAACCGTTTAACCTTTTTGAAATCTGAAACATGCATCACATTATATGCTTCGGCTACTATAAAAAAAAAATTATTTCAATTTTGTAAATTTTAGAATTAGTTAAGGTGGTCAGACACGAGATTTTTTTTATTCTAAAAAAGTTGTAGCAGAAAATTCATAATTAATTATTTATTTGGCAAAAAATTATAAAACAATATGTGTCACATCTGGGCATGAGTCTACTACTTATCTCTAGAATCTTGGGAAATATATCATCATTTGATGGTGATTAAGGTGGTCAAACATACACATACTTTTTATCTTTTCCCTAAATTTTTTGTACTATTGCATTGAAATCTAAAATTTTAAACAATTAGATTAAATTTTTTTCAGACAAGGGCTAGTAGTTTAGAAACTACATTCAATTTCCTATAGATTCTATTCTTACAACTTTTTCACCTAAGGTTCATAAGGTAAAAGCACAATTAGGTGTCACCTTTTAGGCTAACTTATCAGCACAACTGAATTTTAGTATTTCTAACTAAAAATTAATTTTGGTCAAACATATGGTCTAGCTAGATTCATTCTAGCTAAGTTAGATAAGTTCTTTAACTTTTCCAACTGGAAATATCTATTAAATGCATGTTTTATACCACTTTGGGTCCAATTACCATTAAAAGAAAATTATTTCAGAAAAGTGGCGTCTCAATAACTCCTAATATTTTTAATGATATTTTAAAAAAAAATTTAAAAATACCCTTTTGTAGAGTTCAGAGTCAAGAATATCCTCATATATATTTTATAGTGTTTTAATTAGACATAGTTTATTTTAATTAAAAAATATTGCAAGTAGGTATTTTAAGTGTCAAGGAGATGTTGATTCGGAGAAAGAAAAAAATAGTAAATCATATTAAATAAATTTGAAAAATATATGGTGCATTTGAATTGTTATAAAAGAGAAAATATAGGTCACAAACCAATTTTTATTTCTTCATGAACTAGCTATATATGTCATTTATGACATATTTTGAAATTAGGGGAAAAATATTTATTTGCATATAATTTTTTGGTGGGAACTAGACCCCTAATTTTTCAGCATTTTTCAGCAGTTGAAAAATGGTCTTTAAAAATTAAAAAAACATATCAATTCTTATTCAAAAAAAATATTAAAACTATTAATCATAAAATTCATCCATTTTATCACATTTAATTAGTTTACATCATCTTCAAATTCCAAACATAAATGTCATTTTTATACTATTGAAATTGAACAGCTTTGATTTTGTTAGCCTTTTCCTTTGTAAAAGGGTGACAGCTTATTGTTCTTTTACCCCATAAGATGTTCAACTTTTTACATCAAGTTGACTAACCCTGATTTTCTGATTTTTCATTTCCACTTAAGGCCATAGTTTGGTATACCATGATCTTGCACATACCCATCAAATATAGAAATGTGTCATTAGATCAATGCCTACATTGAAAAAAAAGAATCAAAATTCTTTTCATGCAAGCTACAACTTTTCATTATGTTGAGGATTTTTTTTTCTTCTTATTTATATTAGATGCATTGGTACTATAAATTAGTAATTAAATTCGAACCACTAAATCAAAATTTCTCATTTAATAATTTAACAAAGTAGTTGAACTAAAACATGTATTCTTCTTTTATATGAAATTTTAGAGTTAGTAGTTTTTTTATTTTCATTTAGTTGTAAAATTTGATTTTTGCTATATAGATGTATCTCACGAAATTCAATTGAGTTTTGGAAAGGCAACATGTTTTTAAATAAAATATCATATTCATTCAAAATTATGAAAGATTATAGTTGGAATTATTTGTGCACATTGAAATTTGCTACATATTTCCTCATGTTTGAATTTTACATATCTTATTGCACCTTTATTTTGTTAGGAAAGGTTATCCTATACCCAGGAGCCAGTCTACAGACATTCTCCAGAATAGAGAGACAATATAAGAAGTTATATTGTACTAAGCTAATGAGGTATTGAGGTGTTGAGATGTTTACAAAGGTATAGAGGCCCTGCTTAAATATGCAAGAGCAGATAGGTAGAGTGGAGAAGGTTGAGACAAGTGTCTCAACTTGGAGGAAGTAGAGTTCTAATAGAACTCTACAATATCCTCTTAAGATGAGTTAGAGTCCAAATAGGACTCAATGATATCCATCTACATAATAAATTTATTGACTTAAGTAAACTTAATGAAAGAGTAAACAGTAACAACTATTTACTCTAACACCCCCCCTTAAGTTTAACTTAGGGAGTACAACAATGCAGTAGAAAATCTTTATGGGTCCCGTCAACTAGGCCATGTTAGGTACCCATGTACAACTACAATTCAATCTCTCATAACTAGAGAAAAGGAGAAAACCCAGTGGGAGAAAACTCCTCACCAAAATAGAGAACATGAAGGTCTAAGAAGCCTTCAAAAATATGTCCTAAAATCATGAACATGAACAACACTAAAGGATTAAGAATCTATAGACAACTATTGATGAGTAATCTGATGCTATATTTGATGATCTCCTTTGAAGAAGATGATGATCAGGAAGACAACAATCTATATGAGTACTCCAATTGGAACTTCTCGAATATTGATCAAATGTTAACAATGGAAATAACATCTGTCGATCGAAGATTCAGATGGTACATGAATCTGCATGAGTGATATTTACTACACAACCAATGATTTTGTTTGAGTGATACCATTATCACTTCTCAACTTTGTTGAAAATGTAGGTGTAATAGTCTTATGGGAATCCCAGAGTGTTTTAGCACACTTCAAGTGAAACCAAGGAACTTCCACTAAAAAGGAATGCAAGAGTGTCTCAGTACACTTCAAGAAAAACCAAGGAAGAATTAGCACAAACAAGAACATCAGGATACCCCCCATAATGCTAACTTGAGTGAGGCTTGATAGATCCATGAGAATGATGTGTCACCATGCTATGTAGAAGGGACCAAAAGTATCTGCAACTGAGAAAAGGGTGTGTGTGGTTAAACTACACACTCACATGAGGCAAGAATATCAATGATTTTTCTATTTTAATGGAAGAACTCTCACTTTTACAAAGCTTTTATTGGCAAACAATGGCTCTATAAACCCCCCCATGGCACTTTATAATTTAGTGCAAGTACAAATAGTTTTATGGTACATCATGTGTGCAGGATCCCCAAAATTCATGGATGGACACTGGATCTAATGTGTCTACAATAGTACTTACATAGGATGATCAACTGATCCAAAGGAAAACTCAAGAAAAAACTTGAAAAGAAATTGCACTAAGGAAGTGCATGAAATCACCTTTGCAATGAGTTGGCTTGCCTATTAGGGCCGAAAGTTGAAAAAATTGCCCACCCCTCTTAAGTACCTAGGGGCATAGGTTTGGTCCTCTATGGGACCTAGCAGATCATCATATCAAAAAAGAGTGCCCCTCCCAGATGGACAGGGCCCAAGAAGAGCTGAGAAGGTGGCTGGGTTTGATGGTGGCTCTGCACGCCAAATCTCATAACCACCAAGAACCATTGAAGGTATTATAGTCATTGACCACTTGAAATGGACAATAGGGACTGAAAAAAATGCCATACATGATGCACTTGTGAAGCAAAGATTGGATGAGAAACTTGATCCAACTTGTGAAGCACCATGAGGCTCTTGGTTGCTCTATGTGACTAGAAAGGCACTGATGGCTCTTTACTAGTAGCAAGAGAGAAGAGCATGGGTGGACGCCAAGCTCAATGTAGGCCATAGAACATAATTTTGTGATGCCTTGTGTTGATCACCAGTGATTTTGAAGCATGCCTCCCAAGATCCCTAGCACAAAAGAAAAGTTAGTCACTAGAAGCTGGAGTGTGGGTGTGACCAAAAGTGCTAACATAAAAAATGTGTTTATGGTATGGAAAAAGGACAACAGTCATAAAGGAATTGTGGGCATTATACAGTCATGCACATGCTCCACTAGAAACTATTGTGCACATAGAATGAATAGATAAGCTGCAAGGAGCACACTGACCACAAGTGGCAGTCAATATGTCATCTCTCAAGCTCATAAAGATGCTGACCCAAAAAAGAACTGACATGGCCAAACCACTAATAAGAAATTGAATTCATCATCAAGGAGACTGGGCCTACAGATCCATTGAGAGTTAGCACTTGGAGTGTGCTGGCAGCCTCTCACAAAGCAATCACCAACAAAAAAAAAGCCCTTACATGGCCGCATGAGCTAGGTATTTGTGATAAGTTCTTAAGAAATATTTGTCATTTACAGTAGAAAATAAATCAGCATGGATACTCCTAAGGTGTTTAATGTGCTTGAAAGGAATAGATACTAACTCAAGAGTCATCCCTTCATATCTATTGAAGATGATCAAGAGGGTTTGTTTTTACATACCCTTGTTGGTGTTCTTCATGTTGAAGACATCAGGGTATATATACATAACAAGATTAAATTTATAGGCACCATAGAGATATATGATGAAATGATAGGGTTATATAATACAGGTAAAATCCTAAGAGAAGAATGTGGGAAATTTCATAGACTGCCAATAGTTAAATACATGGAAGCATTTGAATTGTTGAGCTAGATTGGATCAAAATTATGTTGAGTAGGATTCATGATGAATTCATATGAATTGGGGGAACCCCAACCAAAATCACCAAAGAACTATTACATGAAATCATTGGATTACCGATGATAGGTAAATTACCTACAATAGAAAATAATATTAGGTTTGAAGTAGAGAAACTAACAAAAAACAAGTGGAACAAGAGAGCAATGACAATAAATTCCATCACACAAGAAGATGTCAAAATTGTAGCAATGATATTGAGATACATTGTTTAGTATAGTAGATGGATAAACATTATGTCAGCCAATTTTTTTCACATGGCATATAAGACGGTAGTTGAAGATGAGGAATATGACTTATGTGAGGTCCTAAAGCAATATCTAATGGACAATTTGGCAAGGATAAAGAGGAACATGACAACTCATTTAATATTTGGATCACTAATAATGTACACATTCTTTCATGTTATGAGAATGTTTCCTAACATGTATCTATGGAGATCTAATAGATACACCATGCACATGATTAGTGACTACTACAGAAGAAGTGATGACCATAATAGGTATGCTGAAATTGCAAAAATGATGAAACTCTTTTAAAAAAATGCATGAAAGGGAAAGGATCCCTTGGAGACTAGTGGACAAATATAAGAATGGAATATGTTTCATGGTAGAGGCTGACAAAACATGATTTGAGGAAGTGGAACCTAGAACTTCATGGCCTACTCCTATGGGATATGAAGTAGACTACACCATTCTAGAACTTCATATTCGACATGTTCTACAATCACCTAAATACCCCAATGTTCCAAGATGTGGAACATATGGGTATGTGCAGGATCATGGTATGCCAAAAAGTGGTGATGTGAAAAAGAAGTCCTGATTGATAGACTCTTCGAAAAACAACTATAACTTTCAAACAATATAAAATTTTTGAAATCTGAAATATACATCACATTCTATGCTTCACCTAATACAATAATAATAAACAATTCTTTCAATTTGATGAATTTTAGACTAAGTTAAGGTGGTCAGCACGAGATTTTTTATATTCAAGAAAATTTGTAGCAGAAAAATCATAATTAATTATTTAGTTGGAAAAAGAATACAAAAAAATATACATCACATCCGGACATGAGTCTACTACTTTTATCTAGAATCTTATAAAAAAATATTACCATTTGATTTTGTTTAATGTGGTCAGACATACACCTACTTTCTATCTTTCTAGTCCTAATTGATAAACTTATTGAAACATAGCTATAACTTTCAATCTGTATAACATTTTTTAAATCCAAAACATTTGTCACATTCTATTCTTTTCCTACTACAAGAAAAATAAAAAAAGTTTCCAATTTGATGAAGTTTAGAGTAAGTTAACATGGTCAGACATGAGAGGTTTTGTATTCTGGAAAATTTGTAGAAGAAAAATCATAATTAATTATTTACTCAGAAAAAAATTGCAAAAACATGTGTCACATCTGGACATGAGTCTACTACTTATATATAGAATCTTGTCAAAAAAAAATTATCATTTGATTGTGTTTAAGGTGGTCACACATACACCTACTTCTTTTTTTCCTAAAATTTTTGTACTACTACAATGAAATTTGAAATTTTCAACATATAGAATAATTATTTTTCAAAAAATGCCTAGTATCTTAGAAAATAAATTCAATTTTCTACAGATTCTCTTCTTACATATTTTTGATATAATACTTGTAACTTGTTCAAATATTTATGTCAACTTTCCTAAACCTGATTTTTTGAATTTTCATTGCCACTTAAGGGCCTAGTTTGGCATACCATGATCCTGCACATACCCATATGAAGAAAAGTACACATAATTTAAGGAAGAATTGGTAAAAGGGAGAAGGGAGAAGAAATTTGAACCCCTTCTTGACAAAATAGTAGGGACACATGGTATATCAAAAGAAGATATGAAAACTATCAGGGAAAAGGTGGTAGAACTTGGAGAGAAATACAATATTCCCCGTGCTCAAACTAAGATTGAGGCACGTTAAGTGGTGGAGGTTTAAGAAGAAGAAGAGAAAGAAAAAGATGACACTCCTACACCTACTAAGATAACATCATAGAGACATGAAGCAAAAGATTTTACACAATGCCAAACACCTCGCAAAGCTATACCTAAGGCCATGGATAGTGGGCCAGGAAAGAAAAGAAAAAAAACTTGACACTCCTCCATCTTCGCAAGGGAAGAAAAAGAAACAAAAGACAATACAAGAACAAGAACAAAACAAGGAAGCTAAAATGATGGATACTGAGAAGACCGATGAAAAAAGGAAGAAACAACAAGAAGATGAAAAAGTACCAGTGGAGGAGCATTCTTCCTTGGTAAAAGCTTGGTCTCTTGGCTTAGCAAGAAGAAAGACTGCATTGTTCAGTCTACAGAAGGATCAGAATATGTTGCAATAGTAACCAATTGTACACAAATCATATGGATGAAGCCTATGTTCAAGGACATTGGAGTATATCTTGAGTAATCAATTACTATCCATTGTGACAATACTAGTTGGGTAAATATGCCAAAAAATAAAGTTATGCATTCAAAGACAAAACATATAGCAATAAAGTATCATTTCTTAAGAGATAAAGTAGCAGAAAAGGAAGTGAAGTTAGAATATGTGAATATAAAGGAGAAAATAATAGGCATTTTCACAAAACCTCTTCCTAAGGATATATTTGAGTATTTCATAAGTATGCTTGGGGTCATGCCCCAACCTACTCTTGAGTAATTGATGTAGAAATTACATTATTCAAGAAATATCAGAGCACTATTTCATTTTCTGGACTAAATGTTTGATACTTCTCCTATGGGCGAGTATATGTCTTTGAGCCGGGTTACTAAGAACTCTTGGAGACACAATGACACCTTTGAAAATGATGTCAATGGGGGAGAGAATGACACATGAAGAATAGTATAAGAGTATCATCCTTTGGGGGATTTAATTATTAATGAAGAGGATTTGAAAAGATGTTGATGGAGATACAGTATAGGCATGTTTGGTATTTATGGAACTTAGATGTTTTTCATCTATGTTGCCATCAATGCTAAAGGAGAAGATTGTTAGCATGAATGTTGATGGTATTTCTATGGAGGAGTATCCTAGTAATGTTGGAGGCATGCTACAGTGGTTGTGTGTTGCATTAATGACAGAGTTTGTCATTAATGGAAACTTATGTTATTGTCTGGCTGATTAGAAGCTTGCAAATAGGTTTTAGAGAATTGTACAGACACCGTACGATGAATTAGCACATGTGCACTTAGAGGAAGACTCTTAATGATTTCTAGGGTAACCATCCATGATCGCACATGATTATGAGTAGATTGGATAGAGTTATGATTGAGTTACTGATAACTATTTCCCAAGAGACAGAAATTGTGTCTTTCATAGAGTTGATTGCAGAAATTTGTGGATAGCACTCATGGTTGCTTGAGTTATGATGTGCGAACATAGGTTCACATTAGGCACTTGCTAGAGAATTTATTGCTATCAAATGGAGTTGTGGCCATACAGGTGACGTCAATTATGGCATGTGTATAGACCTATTTGGAGGTCAACTTGGAACATATTTCAAGTAGTGTAATGTGTGACCTTAAGCAACAAATCTGAATGATTAATTCATGTAACTATTATGTTCTAACATTGTAAGAGGTGCCATGTACATCTTTGCATGGGTCCATTTTGTATTTTGTAAATAGGATGTATCCTATGAAGGCTGACCTAGATTAAATTATTGTAACTTTAATATAAGGATTTAAATTCTTGGAAGATAAGCATTGTACTGCAAATGGATATTTTTAGTGGTGATTCTTTGCCAATTGGCAAATATGTCCCGTCAGGCCTATAGAAATTGGCAAAAAAATGCATAATATAGAGGTTGTTTGGTTCGCCCAGATTTTAGAAAAGACACATATATTGGTCGGCTTGTTCGCCAATATTTGTACGTAATTTCACTACACTAGTCAGGTTGTTCACCCTTTTTTCTATACTATATTTTACTATTATTCACCACGGATTAAGGAAGGGTGTATTTATCAAGGATCATCATTCACCAAAGGCCCATTGTCCCAAGTGAAAGTTTTATTTGCACTAGGACCCAATTCGCCATGCATTTTACATAATTGAGTCCTAAATTCCCACCCTATTCACCTAGTCAATTACTTGAAATTGCGTGGGGTTCACCAAATATTGTTATCATATGCAATAGTCAACCCCTTATCCAAAATTCAAAATAAGCATTTGTATATAAGGATAATTTCAAGAGATTTAGTAGTACAAAAATTCAGTTGATTCTGAGCTCACAATTGTGATCGATAGCGAACTGGAATGAGTTCGTAGTATCTTATACAAGTAAAAATTTATTGCAAGGTGGTTGCAAGAAGTTGAGTCCCACTTTTTAACAAAAAGTGGAAGTGTTTTCTCTATTTTTTAAAATTTATGTCAATTGATGTCAAAATTTGAGGCACTTAAAGATTGAATCTTGAAAAACTTCAATATTATAAAATTTAGTGCTCAGAGTCTACTTTTGAAATATGTAGTTTATTTCAATACCCACATGGTATAAATTGAATTTTAGTAGGCATGTTTAAAAACCACTTTTACAAAATGCTCGTTTCAGGACCACATCTCACACGTGTATGACCACCCTTTTTTGAAGTAATAAATGTATTTTTGTGAATCCTTTTGGGGAAAGGTACCCAAAATACTCTAGATTGATGAGAATAATTTATTTTTATTTTTATTGAATTTTTTTTTAATTAATTTTTAATTGACTATAAAGTACATTTTCAAAACCTCTAGTGTACGACCACCATAATTCTATGATAACTTCACTTTTTTTTCATTTTTTTTTAATTTGAAGGAAATTCTATGTAGATTGATGTCATATAACTCATTTTTCAAAAAATGTAAAATTAAAAGAGTTATTAAAATTTTAGTTAGCCTTAGTATTTCAAGTTTAGGTACCACATTGGCTTAATAAATATTGTAAAACTATTTAAATTTCTCATATCACTATAAAATTTATATTCTTATAATCTATACAACAGGAACTAAAATGGGTTTTCATTTTATCAAAAAATTCATTCAGGAAGCTGTCCAAAAAATAATGGTAAGGCAAAAAATTTATACTGTAATGGCTTAGCCTTATTTTTACAGGGCCAAGCATAGGCTTGGTCCCACCATGCCTATCTTGAACCAAAAACCAAGCCAATGGGTATGGTTCGCGCTCATAGTTTTACAAAACACACACCCAATTTTTTAAATTCAAAAAATGGAAACTCATTTTGTGAAATTAAAAAATGAGTGCCTGTTTCATTTAAATATCGAGTTCCCATTTAATTTAAATACCGAGTGCCCATTTTATAAAGAGTTGTTGCAGCCAAAAAATAGGACTGTGGGCCTGATCTCAATGATTGACAAGTTTTTAATCATTTTTTTTAATGATCCGTACAAGGCAAACAAAATATTTTGATCGAGATTCTCTTTTTTGTCTTGTTTTGGATCTGACATGAAAAGAATCATTTGAACTTGATGTTGGCAAGTTGACTATACTATTGTATATGACTAGATATAGTGTTGTCATTATGGCAACAAGGTCATATAGAGTTTTGGAGTCAGTGCACATTATCATAAGGTTTGAATATGGCTAAGTATAAAAGACGGGATAGTTAGCAGAGCACCAGAAGATCAGAGCATCAGCGCATGTGTGTATGACTGAGTTATGGTATGCACCCTTGAAGTTAAGTTGGTAAGTGTGTATTCATTCTAATTCTAAGAGCACATGATCAGATGAGACATTATGATGAAGATACAGTCAATTGAAGTGGTATAGAGAGTGAATGCTAGAACAAAACAGAGTATGAAGTTGATTGCTAGTATTTTGATTAGCAGTTATAATAATTTTTTGTAAAGGTTATGTGCCTATTGTAATTAGGTTGTAGACATGTAACATCTTTGTTTGTAAACATGCTTGATCCAATTCACTTGGAATCATTTTATGTAATCGATTATAGGCTGACCTAGTTAATTGTTTTGTTAGTGCATATAAATATAAGATGCACCTTTGTAATAATGGATGGAAGTGGATATATAGATAAGATAAGCATAACAGAGAAATGCAAAGTGAAGATAGAATAAGTTAGAGCTTTACAAGGGGCTAAAGCATCAGCGCACAAAAGGAACTGATCAAACAAGCAGTGTCACAACACCAATTCATCCAGCAGATATAGTGTGTATCTGAGATCAGAAGGTTGTAGCCTTCACCACTTGAGCAGTGATCTCTAGGATAGTGTGTCCCCACCCCTAATAGGGTTACTGTAAAAGACTCTTAACAGTGTCTAACCTTTGACCAGGTCACTGTACAAAAAGCATTGTAAAGAATAACTCCTAACAGGGTTGCAGATCTTCTAACAAGGATCATAAAACACTAGTGCAGTTCTTAGTGGGTGTCAATTCCCACCAGTGTTTTTACCTATTTGGGTTTTCCTGTAACCATATTGGTGTTATGTGTTGTGATTGTTTATCTTTTTTACATTGATGTTCATATCAGTACTTAAGCAATCAAGTTAAGATTCAAGAGTTAATAAATTGTAAAGATATAGTGAACATTGATTCACCCCCCCCCCCTCTCAGTGTTCCCATTCCTAACAATTGGTATCAGCACTCTGGTCCTCTAAAGAAAATTTTAACCACTTGAGGAGATCAACGAATTTATAAGAAGCAAAGAATCTAAAGAAGAATCTTATGGAATCTCTTGAAGACCTTGACAGATCTAAGAAATAAGTTGAAGAACTAAAATTGAAAGTTAGTGGCGCACAAGTATTCATCAAGAAACTGAGACAAGATTTGAAAAATTGTACAAACAATGATTTGGGAAAAATGGTTAAGAAGATGAATGAGGAGAACACATCTCTAAAAGATTAGATTGAAGAGTTGGATGAAAAAATAACTAATAATAAAGAAGTTTATGATGAACATATCAAACAGAACCTTCAACTAAATGAAGAATTGAGGCAAGAAAACATGAAATCTTGGAGCTAAGAAACAACAAAGAAAAGTTGGAATCTGAATTGAAAGAGGCAAAGAATCACATTAAGAAATTACACACCAGTTCTGATTTGATAGAGTCACAATTATATGCACAAAAGCTTAAAGGAGATACCAGCGGTATTGGATTCAATGAAGCACAAAATCAGATTGATGACATGTGAGTAAAGATGAAAGCACCAGAAGACACTATAGATGCTAAGAAAATTGGAAATCAGACTAAAGAAAATGTTGAACCATCTAAGGATGAGCACAAGCCAGTAGACCAAACTTGTTATGCATGTAAAAAGCATGGACATATAGCAAGGGATTGTAAAGAGGTAAGACCCTTTAATGGTTATTGCTATTCATGCAATAAATTTGGTCATAGAGCTATGAATTGTAGAACAAGTCAGAAGAACAAGACTCAACATAATCAGAGAAATCAGAATCAACCAAATGCAAGAAGTTCTCATAGTATTACATGTCAGATATGTAATTATAATGGTCACTCAGCTAGACAGTGTAAAATGGTAACCCATATCAATGCACCAAGGAATTTAAGGCCTCCAATTATTTGTCACTCTTGTAACAAGGCTAGACACATCTCAAAGTTTTGTAGATCAAGAACACAAAGTTAGGAAACCCCTAAAAAGCCAACAGTATCAATATTGAATGAAGAAGAAGTCAAGTTTATGAAAGCTAAAGATGATGCGAGCTTGATTTGGTCAAAGGAAAAGAAGGATAAAGTTGATAAGCATGTATTGGATGCATCCACAATGGACACACCCTCTACATCTAGATGAATGATCCTCAAGGTCATAGGGGGAGCTAATTTAGCTCTAGACCCCTGCACGGCCAATATACTCACCCTTAGAGTATGCACCTTTGGATTTAACATTTTGGAGACTATTTGATGCTATGTGTAAGAGTGCATGGCTTGATTGATTACAGGATGGAAGTTGGAAATTCTCAGTCAAATTTTGGTTTACGTGACAAGCATTAATGACAAAAATTTCACTTTATAGTATACAAAGACTTAAAGATCACTCATTTCATTTGAGATAGAGTGATTGGAGACCACAAAAGCCCTAGAAATTGGATTGTGAAGTGTTAAAGCTTGATTTACCAGTGAAGAAGTGTGATGGATCAGTTGCAAAGCCCTAGTCCGACGTGATGATTCAGAAGTCTTTGAAAACTGATTTGAAGCATTAACCAAGTAAGTCATGGCTACACCTATTTTATTTGATGTCACAGAAAAGAAGAGATATGTTTTTAAAAGGAACCCTTTTAAGTCCACCTTAGATGACCTAGAAGTTGCATTTCAAGAACCCCTATGGGCATCATGCATGTTGAAGACATTCATGTGTATATATACTGTAAGAAGGAAGTAGTTGGAATTGATAGGATAAGGTCACACCTTGAGTCCATGATGAAACTAGACAAAACATTCCTAGATGAGTTCGCACATTTGGAAAACCATCCCATTGTTGAGTATTCTACGACATATGAGTTTTATGAATTTGAGTGGATCAAGATATTACTAAGTAGGATTCATGATGACCTATTCTGGATAGGTAAAGTGCTAGTTAGAATCACATGAGAACTCATTCATGAAATGGAAGGCCTCTCTAAGATATATGTCATTCTTCTTATGAGCAAGGATGTGAGGAAATTAGTTGAACATGCATGTAACTCCAGAAGTGATAAGAATGGTAGGAAAATTGAGCCTATTGAAGAGAAAGACATCAAATTGATGTCTATGATACTAGGTTATAGGTTTGTTGGTGTTTTAAAATGCTTATGCCAACTAGGGCTGCCAATATGCCTATGATGGATATTAAGGATTGGTTAGTTCCAAATGTGGGCAATCTATAGGCAACTGGACCAACTATAGGGATGGATAGTCCCTCTTCTACTTCTGGCTCTATGAAACCAAGGTGGGTACACCTGATCCAATAGTATTTAACTCTTAACTGATAGTCTTAACTCTGCCCTTTATTTCTTTATTGGATCTTTCAATAGATGATTACAGTGAAAGAATACTAAACAAGAACCTATTGTTCATTGATCCTTCATCACTGGGTAGGACAACACATAAATGTAAATAAAACTAAAATTACTGGTAATGATTTTAAGATTTTGGGATTTTGAAATCTGAATCACCTTCTCAGAACAAAGATAGGAGAATACAGGCCAGTGTCTTATCCATTGGGCAATAGAGTCAGAAAATAGAAAGGATCCCAAAACAACTTTGAGAACAACTGATTTTTGAAACATAAATACAAATACCCCAACTCTTCCCTACTTATAGATAATCCTTATGTGAATTCAATGAACATATATTTTACTTTGAGTAATATTTAATCCAACCCTAGGTCAGAACTCAAAGTGAGATACATACACATAAACCCTAAAATAGGCTTAAAGATTCATAGAACAAACACAATGGAGAGGTAAAGATTTGATATTTGTATTAAGTATAACCATGATCATTTACATACATCATATTCTGAATAACAAACTTACTGGATAATGGTGCCAACTTGTATCTCTTCTCTATTATCCTGACAAAATCATGCAAATTTACAATCCTCGACTGAGGAGTAGCGCTTCAGAATTTCCTTTTTCTTCTTACACCTAACTCACTTAATGCCTAGAATGACCATGGGAAATCCTTTTATATACAAGGAGATGCAATAAGCTTCTGGTCATTCTAGGGTTTACAAAATATCAACCCTAAAACTTTACAACTAAAAAATTTACAATAAATACACTCAGTCACAATGGCAAGGAAATTGTAGTTGAGCCGACCTTCTTCACATCTTTTAATGTAGTCCTTGGCCAGCTGTTAACAAATTTGATCTGTAATATTTGCTGTCCATTCTGTAATGAATATTTCCTCATATCTCAACCACCCTTACGACTCAAAATTAACTGTTCTGATCTACTTTATGAAGCTGGTGGTGTATCTTCACTCTCCACAGCTGGCATGTACTGATATTTCCATTTATTATACACCTCTTCACTTGGGAAATCAAACTTAACAAATTCATCCTTCCTGGTAGACAACTGTTCCCATTCACTTATGATCTGTGTGATTTTCTGTTGAATGGTGTCAAACATCAATCTGGCATTTATCAACATTTTAATTGTGCCACTGAAAGAAGACTTATCACTTAAAACATTAGTGATTCATTCTGTGAGGAGTCCATCTAACTCCTCCCTCCACTGATAAGCTTCCTTAAATTCTCCTTTGTCTGTGAAAATAGGAGGCACCAGTTCATAACCTGAAAGCATTAATTCAGATTTCAACATACTTGTTCTCCTGATAAAATTATCCACAAAAATGTTGAAATGCACCAACTTCTTCACAATTTGATGCAATGGCTTTATTAAAGGATCCGAGTCTTCCTGTCCCTTGGATAACATACGAAATAGTTTTACATTGGGAGACCTTCCAATCCATCTTTTCAAAACTGGAGCCATTTCATCCTTCTCTTTATTAATAACCTTAAGCAAATAAATTAACTTATCCATATGGCCATGTATAATAGAAGGCTTTAAATCTACTGCAAATTCCATAATCACCCCTACTATTTTTTCTTCATATTTCTGATTTACCAAAGCTGTAGCCTTTGCATTCTCATTCCTTTCCTTTTCCAATTG
The DNA here is from genome assembly GCA_027943335.1 of Chamaecyparis obtusa. NCBI lineage: Eukaryota > Viridiplantae > Streptophyta > Pinopsida > Cupressales > Cupressaceae > Chamaecyparis > Chamaecyparis obtusa. Next base: position 89,478 of record BSBK01005004.1, read on the forward strand.
TTCCCTGATTTCCCTCAATTTATTTGTTTCCTCTGTCAGCTTCAGCTTCTCCCAAGCAACCCTTGCATCCATATCTATTTCTGGGAGTGGTGAGGGTGGAAATTCAATTATTGGGCTTGAAGATGAAGCCACCGTAGGCTTATCAGAAATTGCTAATTGAGGAGATCTTTGATCCTGTGGCCCTGACAACTGGACAATCAATTTTTCCTTTTGAATTAGCTCAACTTTGAGCTCATTATAAGATTTAAGGACCATTTCAAATTTGAGCCTAAGCTCTTCCTTTTCTCTGGCATCCTTCTCCGCCACACTAACATTGAACCTGGCAGTTTCAAGAATCAAATTAGAGGCCTCCACACTAGATGTTTCTCCCACTGTCTGAACCATTAGGCTCCCTGTATATCCTATGGAGAAATCACTCTTCTTCCCTTTATTTTTATCTTTATCTAAAGACCACATGACCAGAGCAGCATGATCTTCAGAAAAAGTAATTCCCCTAGCTGCCTGCTTAGCTTGTTCTAGTGTAGCTAGGATCTTTACCTTGCTCTTCCTTGGTCAAAAACAATGGCATCAGCAATGTCCCATTCTGGTAGGATCAGAATCCCTACTGTATGAATCATGGCTCTCCCTTCTTCTGGAGTGATCTTCTCAAATTGTCTAGCCATTTGTTCCTTGGTCTCCTCTTCTATCTCTTTCACATCTTTATCAGTGGATTCTTCCTTGTTCTTCTCACAAATCTCCTTAAACTGATTGATTTTCATTCTCCACAAGAACTGTGAGAAGGCCCTGGTTTTAACAAAATCATCATCAGTAAGGAAAGAGTCACTTGCCTATTTTAGAATAGGGTCTATTTGTTTAGCCTCAAATTCTTCTACTGTGAGATCCATGGCCACCTCTTTAGGTGCCTCCAGCATTCCCTCCTGCAAATCTTCATTAAAAACAAAAAGATTTCCTTTATCCCTTAACTGCACCAGCTGTTCTACTACTCCATGCTCATCCAACTGAATAGGGGATTGAGAAGGAGAGTAAATCTCCTCTGCCGGTCGTTCTTCTTCTTGTCTTTTCCTTTTTGGGGAAGGTGCCTGCACTGCTGGATCACCAAGTGGTCTTTTCCCTCTTGAAGTGGAAGGAACATCTTCACTTCCTTGTTGTGAGGTCAGAAGGACAGTATGTCCACTCTTCTTTTGTACTGTGTACACCCCCTTAGGGATTAACTTCATATATTTAGGCTAGTTTAAGATCTGCCTAGCCTTTTCTGGATCTGTCTTAGTCACAGATACCCTTTTCTCATTTACAGCACTCATGAGTCCCTCAAAATTCTCCATAAGGACATTAACTTTTCTAGCCCATGGTTCAAAACTAATCAATGGGTCATAAGTTTTATCAAAGTTCTGAATAAAACCTATAGACTTGCTATAAATCACCCATTTTTCTTTCTTAATCTCCTGAGCTTGAAGGTCAAACTTATTTCTTATTATGTCTTCTGGAAAATTAAATTGATGCTCCATAAGAGCACACCTCACCTTATCTTTGAACATGCCTGAAAGGAAACCCTCTGTATCTGCACACCTCACCACTGCCTTTGACATTTTGTAGGGTTGCAAAACCTTATGCAAGTGCACCCATCCTCCTTTTGTAATTACATACCGATGTGCCAAAGTTACATCAGGAAAGAAAGTTCCTCTACCTTTGCCAATGAGTGTGGTCTCTTGTAAATTTCCAATCTATCTTAAGATCTCAGCATTCCTAGCTTCAAAGGGACCTGATACAAAAAAATATAAGGTGCCACTTTACTGCCATACACTCTAAATACTGTGGAGACTGGATATAAAATAATGTCTCCAAAATTATGGACAATGGTAATGTCCTTGCAGTAATCCATCGGCCTAATCAATCTTAATAACTCTCTTGGGATTCTTGGATTATCAATAAATAAAAGAGACCTAAGCCTCGATGCAAAATCCCTATCAAAGGCAATATAACTAGCATCAGTTCTATCCCAGGACAAGGCTGTGGTCCACAATTACACTGGGAGAGTCTCTCCATATCTTTCCTTCTCAATATTCATCATTGTACTAAAAAAATTCTCACCCTTATACAAAAACATGTGCATAAGCATCGAGTACCATCCGAATGGTCTAGAGACCTTCATATTCTTAATCCCTATTAATCCTTCATGAATTATTTCAGCCAAATGAGAAGCAAAGTAAAAAATGAGGGCTAGCTAGGGGTGGAGTGACTGCACCATCATGAACATAAAAGGTACTGGCATATGAGTCTTCTCATCATGCCCTAGGATCAAAGACAAAGACTTATAAACTTCTTGTGCCTTTTTAATAAATAAATCTAACCTGATGGGCTCTAGTGTACTTGAACTGACAGCACACATTGATCCTATCTGATCAAAATATTGCCTTAGAGGCCTTGCCCTTAAATAATCCTTCTATGCCTCATAAATCTTAGTGAACTCCATGAAATCTATTTTCTCCAACCCCACAAATGGTTCATTTAATGAGAAAACCTATTTAATCTCATCCTCGGTAATGCTTATCAGGTCTCTTCCGCTTACATCCCTGACACATCTTGTCACAGGATCATAGCATTTAGCAATCTGTATTAACAATTCATCATCCATGAAAACCCCAGGGCATACCAACCTCCCAATGTCAAATTGCCATACATTACTGAGGGTCGCACAAGTGTTCCTTTGTGAATATGTTGATTTAAAAAGAATAAGACCGTTGTGCTTATTGCCCACTTTAGCATCTCTCATCCAATTCCCTCTATCATAGAGACCTTCTGCAACTGAATCTCTAGGATGTCTCAGAGTGAGCTCTTTTACTCTTTGTGCCCCATTATCAGAAAATGGGAGCAACTACATCAAATCCTCAAAAATTCCTCTCTTACTATATTCTGTTTGACCAGACAAACTCCTCTTGGGCGGCATTTTGAAAATAGGGCTTCTTACTAAGATATGAATTCCCAAGAAAACTTTAAACAATATCAACTGACAATAGGAAAGAAGACCCCACAAAGCTTTACAAATTTCAAATGACTTAAACATAGGAGAAAACCTACCAGGCACCTGAAAAATCTTCTGCTTGAAAGCACTGCATGAAAAAAATATATCGCTGGAGAACATACGAGAGCAGTGAAGAAAAACAATAATCAAATTCTGGTATATAACATCTGCTAACGGCTCACAATTCTCCTGCATGTAACAAATTTATTCCACCATTACTGAGGTTGGCGGCCCTATCACTCACTGGACGTGAAAATGTCATTCAAGAGAAAAATTCAAATTCAAGCCATTGATATATTTCATTTTCGGTGCATCGGGCGGTAGACAATCTTATCAGCAAAATCCTATAGTACCTTTAGCAAGCTAGTTCTCGACCAACAAGAACATTTCAAAATTAGCATGTGTAGAATTAAATTCCTTAAGTTCATCCTAGTCTGAGTAGAGATCTTTACACGTCAACATCACCCGTGGTCAATCAAAAATGACCACCTCATCAATATATTTAACATAGAGGACCCACCAAAAGGCTTCCATCTCTTTATCCAAATCAATGGTTGTCACTAAACCACAAACTTAAAACCTGAGCATCTCATCCCAACGGTTTAATGACAACTGTGAGATCTTGCAGCATTTTAATCATTTGAGAAACTAAGGTCCCACTACAACACATCAGCGGGCACATATCAAATCAAAACACACCATGTTGCAAAAGACTGACAAGTGGACCCAGTCCCTTTTCCTTTCTAACTCGAAGCACTTTGAAAATAGTCAGATCACAGCTGTTATCCAACCAATAAGAAGTAAACACGTCAAAGTGAACTGGCGCAATAAGGGGCCCACTGAGCACTTAAGTCTCTAAGAAGATCAGACAGTCGTCGCTATACCGCGAACTTAAAATCCGCACATCTTTGATCAACGGTATAACGAGAAACGTCTGATCAAACTGAAGATTAACCCTTTGGAAAACATGACCCCACAATCAAACACATCACCTTCTGTCAGTCAAATCACATTGCGCCATGTTTTCATACGGGCGGGTCCCTTCTAACTATCCTTTACCATCTTTAAATATGCGTCAGCCGCCACCTAGTTTTTTTGAGAACCAATAAGAACCAAAAAAATTGCAATGACCTAGCACTGTTAGGACCCACCAAACCCTTTTCAAATAAAGAAAATCTGACGGAAGTTGCTATACCACAAGCTTAACATGCAAGCATCTTGGATCAACGGTATAATGACCACCGTAGATCTTTTCCACCCTTTAAAGTCCACAAACTCTTCCTCCAGTCGGGCCTGCCTTTGAGACAGGTGGCAACTCATCGCTATATCGCATGTCAAAGAAAACTGACAATCGAGGTCTTGCGGTGTAACGATAGCCACTCATTTTGGAAAGTGAAAACCTTAGGAAAATATACCCGAAACTTAGGCTTAGAGAAATAAAAAGGAGAAGAGGGGAACGGGGGCCAACAACCTTCTAACCGCAAACGCATGACTTAAAAATGTTAAAGGCACATGCGGATTAGCACTCTTAGTGAATCAAAAAGGTAACACGGGAAAAAAAAAAAGGGAACAAACCAACCTAGGGTTTGGAAGTGAGGGAGGAAACCCAAGCCAAAAATGTGGATATTTCAGAGCTACAAATGCGGAGCCAAGAAATATTTAAAAAAGTGATAACAAGGTTTCAACACACCAATAGGGTGAATAGTGTGTATGTGGCCACTATTCTTGCAGAAATCAAACTTTTTAGAGAAATTGGAGAGTTCAATCTATGTGAGATCTTGCATGCACAATGATTGATAACATTAGAGCCATCAAGCATGATAAGACCAAAATATTCAGGTTTGGGTCTCTAATCATTTACATGTACTTCCACTTACTTGGAAAGGTCTCAAATTTTTACTTAGACAAAATTATGCCTACAATGCCTCAAATATCTCTTAAGGCATCTACTAAGAGCACATTGAAGGATTACATGGAGCTAGAATTGAAGACATTCAGGATCAAAATGCAGATGAGGTACAGGATACCAGAAAGTATTGTTGAGAAATACAAAGACAACATTTTTTTATGGTAGAAACTGACATAACATGTATGGAAGTAGTTGAGCCTAGAACAAAGTGGATCCATCCAATTGGTTATGAGGTAGAAGAACCAATCTTGGAAACTTATGCACAAGTAGTACTTTCAGCACCTAAGGACCCTAATGAACCTAGATGGGGAACTTATCAAGAAAAGACAAGGGAAGTTGATGCAGTTCTAAACAGTGCAAAAACCAAGAGGAAAGCCTCTAAGATTACATTTGAGATACTCTGAATTCATGGTGTAACATAGGAAGATCTTGACAAATAAAGAGAAGCAAAGATAGCCTTGGAGATTGAGAGTGCAACCACAGTGGAAGCTAACACTGATGATCCTAAAATGAAGAAAGTCAAGATTGAGAAGACTGATGATCCAAAGGATAAACATGGTAAAACATATGTTATCCCTACTGTGCCCAAATATACAATTGATCTAACATCACCTCCTGAGTATAAGACAATTACCAAGAGGAAGAAGGAGACTGGTGCAAGCCACCCATCCTCGCAGACAACTAGAAGTCAGAAAAAGAACACTCAAGCACCTCTGCAGGTAGGTTTCAAACCTAGCCTTCAATTGTTGAAAATAAGGATTATTGAGGAAACCAGAATTGATCAAATAGGGAAATTATATGACAAATATAGTGAGATTGATAAATCATAAATCCATGGAATGATAATAAAACACATGCTCAAGTTCAAGAAGATAGTCCTAGAACTTAAAATAGTAATTCCAGACAATGTGCGAAATATCTTGGAATTCTTGAAAAAAAAATAGGCCATTGAGGAGGATATAAGAATAAGACAAAATATTCTAGATGAAAGCCTCCCTGTATGTTCTTTAGAAGAGAAAACATTATTTTTAGATCTAGTGAAGCCGCACCTTAGAACAAATTTGAGAACACTGCACATAATGGATAAGAACTATGAGTTGGTAGCTAAAGAGACAAAGAAAGCTTTTGAGAAAGTTTTTCTAGATAGGCACATGTACCCACCTACTATGCCCACAACTCAAGTGCCCTATAAGGAAGCCAAGGATTTAGAGACCACCAATGTACCAGTAGCTGGTCCTCAGGATTCGACACCTATAGTGGTAACATCTATAGAGGTAGTGAAGTCTGCACCCATGACTGAGACACAAAATGATGACATAATCTTTATTGATAATGTAGAGATAGTAATGGTGGATATAGACAATGACTTGGATAAATTTGAGGAAGCCTTTATAATCACACAAGAGGTTAAAATTCTATGGGGTGACAATTCACCTAAGATACAAGAAGTGTTAATAGAGGATCTAACAATTGAAGAAAAAGAGAAAGGAGAAGAAGAGGTGAAAAGAAGTGAACCAAAAAATGAGCCATCTATTTAAATACCAATTAGAATAAAGGAAGAAGTGATGGAAAACACTCATATCACTGCCATACCCTCAGCATCATTGTTGTCAAGTTTCACACTAGACACCGCAAGCTTGGACTCTTGGGGAGAAGAAGACCTAATTAAGATCAATGTTCTTGCTATGGAAAAAGAAAAAGAGAAGTAGGTGATGAGGAACCCTCTATTTGTTGAATAAATCAACATTCTGAATAGCTTGTTACCTTTAGACAAGAAAGTGTCTAAGGTTCATTCAGTTGATGATGTTAGCACCATTCTTACAAACTTCAAGACAAAATTTTCTAGCTTGGAAGAATCTACATCCCAAGTTGCAGAAGAGAAATATATGAAGAAGAGATTGAGTGAACTAGTTGGAAACTTTGCACTTGACCTTAGCTCATTGAAGGTAATTCATGCATCCTTGAAGGAGTTTTAAACTAAGGGAAGGAAGATCATTGCAGACTGGATGAACCAAGATAAACTAACTATAGATCTGTTGGGTATCCTAAAAGTTTTTCGAGGTTTGTGTCTAATTCCTGGTTTAAGTCTCCATGCGAGTGTTATACCTGGACTAGGGTTTGTAAAGTGTCGTGAAAATGGTTTTTGACATGTTCAAAAAAACCCTTACCCTAGGTCTTGTCTTTCAAAATGTTTCCAATTCATTTCTAAACTTCATGTGGCCCTCTTGTTTCTTTTTCTTGGTTACCTTTAAGTCACTTAAGTTGCTATTTGTGCATATGCTTATTTTCCCCAAGTGTTCGCCGAATCGGGAAGTGTCTTATCAAATTTCAAAACAATCTGGTGATTCAACGAATGAGTCAAATTCATGTTCACTATTAATATCAGTCGCTAGTTCACTAGATCTTCCAGCAGTTATCCCAAACATCCAGCGAATTGGTGAATGCATTAAAGCCACGCTTTTTTATTACTTTGTTCGCTAAGTCTCCAAGTGCTTCGGCGGTTTCATTTTCCTTTCCGAGAACTAGCGAATGAGGTTTATCTCCAGTTCTCACAATCTTTGGCGGTCTTGTGAAACAATCTAGTGATTCAGCAAACACTTTGTTCGCTTATTCTCAGAATCTGGCGGTCAAGGGTCGTGTCAACTAGAGAATTAGTGAATACCGTGGATTGTTTTCATGAACAACGGCCCTGTTTTAATCTCAAAATATCTGTGGGTCCTGCATATTTGATCTGGCAAATGAGCGACTAAATACTTATAGTGCTATCCTCTAAATTTGGTGGTTCTGATGGTTTGCCCAAAAGATTTCAGTGGAGATAAGTTTTCTCACATTCGCTTATTCTCAGAATAAGTTGGTGACATACTAAAAAATTTAGCAATTCAGCGAAGCTAGTGGTCGCCAGTTCTCTTAATAAAAGGATAAAGGTTAAAACAATCTGGCGAATAAGCGAATCAATGGATGATAAGTTTTAAGGTCTCAGTCGCTTATTCTCGAAATAAAATTTTCAATGATATGGAGTATTTGGAGAACTAGCGAATGTTCTTTGTTCGCTGATTCTCAGAATTAAATGGTTAAGGTTTTTGTTATTCAGAGAACTAGCGATAGCCATCGATTGATGAAGATCAATGGTCAATCTGGAATCCTAGTATAAAGTGATGATTAAGGAAAGATTCAGTGAATCAGAGATTAATGAGGGTTCGCCAGTTCTCCAGACAATCAAGCGGTTAAGTATATCTTTAAGCGAATGTGTGAACCCTTTGTTCGCTAGATCTCCAAGAAAATTGACCGTCAGTCATAATATTAAGAGAATGGGAGGTGGCTTTGTTCGCTAGTTCACCAAATGGTAATTGCAGTTAACTGTTTAAGTGGGAGCCCTTTGTTCGCTGATTCATGAAATGCATGGGTGGTTAAGGATAGGATTCTGAGAACCCGCGAACCTAGTAGTCGCGAGTTCTCCAAATTTGAACCAGGATTAAACAGGGATTCAGAGAACTCGCGAAGCCAGTGGTCGCCAGTTCTCCGGTTGCTAGCTAGGGTTAGCATTATATTCAGCGACCAAGAGAAGCCAATAGTCGCCGGTTCGCTAAATGGGCTCAGATGGAAAAGGTCATAAAGGGAAAAGGAAAGGAACCGTTTCCACATAGATAAAGTACTTTGTCGATCTGGACATGAAACTAGTAAGCCATCAAATCAGCTTCAAGAAGAAAGATTGCATGACGCAAACAGTTTTAAAGTACAGAATCATGATCATTGCCTCTTCACCTCATTTTCAAGTAGTTTAATCTATCTGTCAACATCCGGACATGGCGAGCTTGAAATTTGAAATCTAAGGGTACATAAAATTGAATATGGGATCAATTAAGGAGATTTGCATTAATTATGGTAGTTGCACACCTTGGATTCATATCGATAAATAAGTTGAGGCTCATTGTTTATTTGTTCAGTCTCAGTTGTTAAGAGTTTCTGTTTGTCTAGAGAATTTTTGAGCATAAAGCATTTGAGATACAGAGAATTGAAGGTGATTCTGTAGCAAGGATGTGTCAACCTGAGAAGAGTGCAGCGTCTTCTAGTAGTGAGGCCAAGTCCAAAACTGGTGAGGACAAGAATAAATCAAATTTTTCAGATGAATTCTTGAAATTGTTGTGGGCTCCAGTCAGAACAAGAGGGCTATTGATGACGTGTTTGAAGATCTTTTGGAATGGTGTAGAGACCCACTCACTCTGGAATTCTCAGGTTACACTATTTTCAACTTCTTTTACAGCAATAAAAATAAGCATGTTCCTATCTGTAATGGTTGGGTGTTAGGATTGGGAAAAATGGTTGTCCCTGATGTTTTCCTAGATGTTGATTTAATTGTTGCCCTAGCCAGAAGTTATGACCCTATCTCAAGGACAATTAGAAAAGAAGACCAATCACCCTTAGTTACTCTTGATAGGGGATCTTTTATGAAAGCTTTTGGTCTATACACGTCCTTTTCAACTGAGATTGATTTGAACAATGAAAAGGCAAGATACAAAAGAAATATAGGGTCAGTAAAAGACCAGTTGGTTAAACATATGCCAAAATAGGATAAATATATAGCCCCCCTTCCTGCTAACATGAATGCCCCATACCAGTTCAAATCCCTCCATCATTATATGAGATATACTTGCTATGCGTTATGTAGAGTTTTGGGAATTGATGGGGATGCAGAGTTTTTACCAGCTGACTTGCTGATGATTATCTTGGATATTCAAAATTCCTTGGTAAACACTGACTATGATTACATTCAGTATGTGATTGATAGGATACATCAAGGGCTGATGTCTCTCAAAGAAAGTAAAAGTCCTATTGAGTTCATGCATTATTCTTTATTAATGCATTTCATTCTGTTTTTCAACATCAACAGTTTTGATTTAAACATGTTAAAACCAAGGTTCACTTTCAAGGATCAGCACAATCCAGTGCAGTTGTGGGTGAGAATATGGAATTCTACCTCCAATGAAGCAGATTTTTGTGTTTTTCAGAATTTCATTGTCTTTCCAATTATCAGGATGCTAGGCATAAATGTCACCAGGCTATCTCGTAGAGTCCTTAGGCTTTTAAGACCACTGCAGTATGTGGATAAGTGGGATGAAAATCATAATTGGGGTGACTTCTACTTAGGAGATAATTCCACAATTATCAGAGTTTATGGTTGTCCCCAACCCCCACATTTATTACCGAAGTATGTGCCTCTGAGAGTGGCTTGTTTGGAATTTGTTTGGCAATTGATGTGTATAGATAGAGAGCTTATGGCCCCTCACAGAAAGAGTACATTCACACCCAGGCAATTCAGGGTAGGTGACTTCCTGATAGGAAAGAGGGCTTTTCCTCAAATTAGTGCATGGCTACAATAATTCAAAATGGTTACTGGTGCTTGTAGGCACATAGATCCTGAGGGCTTCATCAAGATTGCCAGGATGACTTACATCCCAAACATTGGTGTGATCAAGGAGCATGAGGGTTTAGATGAAGAAGATGTGATTAGAAACATTTTAGATGAAGATGAGGTTTAGAGGAGATGGTACAAATTCTTTGATTTAGTAGATTTGTCCAACCAATTGAAAGCATCTCAGATTCCTTTTGATGGTTTTTTCCCCGATCTTCCTTATTTGAAGAAGATTGATGGGATGATTGAAAAATATGATACCTTGGCGAATCAATTGGAAAGCCTGATTGATCAGAATAAGCCAGAGAAGAAGAAAAAGAAAAGTTATTCATCTTCTGATGAGGAAGAATTCACTGATGAGTCACAAGAAGAAGATAGTCCTCCACAGGTTGAGGGACCACCAGTTGTTGATCTCACTCAAGATCAACAAGAAATAAAGGATATCTCAGAGCCACCATTGAAGAAATAGAGGCTTGAGGAAGGTGAACCTTCAAGGCATGAAAAACAAAGAAGGGAAATTGACAGAGCATCTGCTCTTGTACCAGGTGATAGGCCATATCATCATCAATTGAGGAAAGCAATAAGAGCAGGCAAGAAAATGGACATTGAGCAAGAAAGCAGAGAAAAGTCCTTGTGGTTGGAGAAGGATATCAGAGAGGTCTATCAGGGGGAATTCTTGAGGGATGATCAATTTATTAAGACTGATGAGTTCAAGAGTTTTCTCATTTGGAACAAGCAGCAAGAAGTAAAGAAAGCTCTGCCTGAAGGTATGGAGCCAAGTGAAGAAACTTTGAGAGCTCTTGCTTCATATGATCCTAGCCTTGATCCTATAACAGTGGACGAAGCTAGAGAATTGGTTAAATCAAGTGGAATGTTGTTAACCCCAGGATGGGATCTGACTTCTGCATTCCTAATTGATCAATTGAGAAAGCAACCAGAGGGTAGCCTATCATATGAGGTTCACATTGGTGACATGATAAGAGGAAGTGGCTATGACCCTAAGTCCCAAGCTGTTGCAATGTGGTCTATGGCCCCCAAAACCCAAAAGCCATCTCTATTGAGTATAGAGGATAAGATGGAGGGGAATAAGATTATATGGACTATACAAAATACAACAGACCTTTAAGTCTCCAAGGCAATAACTCATTGGGCTAATCTGAATGAAGCCAAGACAGCTCAGCTGTCAGAAAGATATGCTAAATTGTTTGAAAGTTCAAGCATGGTAGCCAAGGACAGAGATTTGAAAATGATGAAGATCAAACAATTGGAAGATGAGCTAGTAGAAATAAAGGTCAAACTTGAAGAAGCCTCAAAAATAATTCCTCCTCCTTTGCAAGTTGAGGTACCTGTTCAGATAAATTTGGAAGCACCTGAGGGACCTGCTGAAGACTTGGAAAAGGTGAAATTGGATGCATCCCTAGACACTATAGCCAAAATAGTGCAGTACAGGCAAGACAAAATAAAGGACAAGATGGATGCAGTTCATAAATCAGTCAGCCTATTACATCAGACCAATCAAAAGGTGAATGACTATTTAGCCACCTTGGAGCCACTCTATAGTATTTGGTCTGGGAGGAATTTGTTGTGTGATAAACTTGATAGTTTACAAGAACACAGGCCTGATATCCCAAAAGTAGTGACTGATGTATTTGAAAGGATTGGCCTAATAAGTGCTGCGTCAAAGTTTTTCAAAGGAAAGTCAAACCTAATAAAGGCTAGGTTAGGCATGTTTGATAAAGACTACAGCAAGTATTTGCCCCTGGTATATGATGTCAATGGAAATGTGGTCAAGCTGGAAGATTGGAAGTTGTCAATGGGTTAGTTGGTAATCAAGCAAGACGCCTTCCTAAAAGATAATAAGGCTTTGGATGTGGAAAGAACTAACAATATAATTGATAATTTATTCAAAGTTGAAAGTGATTGTATTAAGTTTACAGTAGAAGTTAAAAATGTGACTGATTCTACATGGGAACGGCAAGTCAACTTATTACAGGAGCTGCAGAGTTACGACTGGCCATTTGATGATGATGTGGCAGCTTGGGAAAAGCTAATAACAAAGAAGAAGAAAAAACTGGTTATCCAACTGATAGAGGAGGAAGAAGAATAGATTGCACTTGGCACCTGATCCAGAATTTGAGGGAGAGCGTGTTCAAACAAAGAATGATGTAAATTAGCTTGTAATGGCGGTCATCATTCATATAAAAAACTTGGTAACTGCTCTGAAAATATCTACAAACAAAGGTGCCAGCTGCGGAAGTTGTTTAGAATTGAAAAAACATGCCTTGCTGTCTTTATCAAATATCTTTCTGTTTGTATTTTCTTTTGTTTTCTAGTGCAAATTTCTATCAGCCATCTGAAGCTTGTTGCATCCTTTCGAGGATTCCAGGATGGTTGATTAGTATAAATAGTTAGTTTTTATTGAAGATAGAGGTTGGAAAATGTTTTTTTTGTAAAGGAGAGGTTCGGAATATAGAACCTTATTTTCTTGAAATCAAGGAAGACTGTATCAATGCATTTGATCAATTAATACAATACACTGGAGCTTTGTTACTATCATTTGATTATCTTTACATGTGGAGTGTTTTAGTTTCCTTATGTATTTAGATTGTAAGACAGTTTAAGTACATCTTTCACAAGGTGAATGTAGGGGTTGAGCTTAAGTTTCTTTCAAGGAAAGAGTAAAATCTTAGGGGAGGTCTCTGGAAATTAAATATCTATATGTGGATTTGATGATAGGTGTAGGAATGGGAACAATGATATGTTAGGCATGTCATTTGAGTTTCATTGTATTTTTTTTAATAGATATATGTGAAGGTAGAGTTCGACTCTAATGCCCAACGGATAAGGGACTGGTTTTAGATCCATTTACATTGGTTTACCATCCAAGATATAATTGACTGAAATTTTACTTTATATGCATAATTTCCAGACTTGAGACATTTTATGACAAGTTCATAAATATGTATTTCAATGCTTTGAAGAAGCAATAAATGAGGTTAACCCTTCCCTGAGTTTAACTCTAAAAGGAAGAAGGATGAATATCCTTAAGCCATTGTTTCGTGTTGCTGTTTATATAGTCCATATCATGATGTTGTGTATCAGGATAATTTGGATTATACTCAGAGTTTTAGCAACTTATTGAGTTGAATTTTGAAGGCAGTAACAAAGCAGTGAAGGAGCAAGTTCTCAATTCAGAGCTCAGTTGAACATTGAATTGATAGAGGTACACCCGCCTGAGTATATATTACTCAAAGTGAAGAAGGTCTTAACCTTAATACCTTAGTAGTTTGTAACTTGCTAGGTTATAGCCATTGGGATTATTTGAGTAATTGACTAATCTGCAGGTTCAAACACTAACAAAATTGGCGACTCTACTGGGGACTTATTTTGATAGCTTGCAATAGGTTAGTGCAAATCTTGTCTATTGTATGTTTGTAGACCAGTAGAAATAACTTTTGATTCTCGCTTGAGTAGTGGGTGGTGACTCTAAAGAAATCTGTGTTACCAGTTGCTAATAGTTGCAAAATTTTGTAAAATTGTTGTCATTTACCATGAGTCGACCAAGGAACACTAGGTCTTACTATAAGGATCATCCAGAAGATAATATAGGTGATGAACTCCACACACCAAGCAGAAAGCAATGGTCTAGGAGAGGCCAAAATAATGCTAGTTCCTAGGCTCCTTCTCAAGAAAGATTTTGTGTTCCACTTCCTCATGAAACTGCTTCGTCTTCTGACGATCCTGAGCATGTCAAAAGGGTCACACCAGAGGTCTATATGCAGAAAGAAGTAGTCACAGAAGTAGGTTTTTTCCCTGCTAGAGAAACCCTTGAACAACCAGATGAAACCTCTACCGCTGAAATAGCTTCATATGATTCTAAGAAGTTAAGAGAGGAAGTGATTGCCTTGAGAGAAAAGGAACGTGAACAATTAGCAGAAATTGCTAATAGAACAAAGGTAAGGGAACAACAGCTTCGTGAATTACTTCTGGAAAGGGAAGAACTCCTCAAGAGAACCAAGAGAAATGAGACCCATGTTAGTGATCTAAACCAGGATGTACAAGGTTTGGATAAAGACTTGTTTGGTGATATGCAAGCTTTGAGAAAGCAAGCTCAGGATACCAGGCCCCAACAAAGTGAATTTGAGGGAACAGGCCATATTTTAAGACAATTGAATCCCTCTGAAATCAAAAAAAATAAGGAGATTAAAATTGCCCCCAAGGAAATCCCTGATAAGGGAAAACAAAAGGTGGTGGGTGTTGTTATAAATGAACCAAAGAAGGTTGTGCCCATTCCTGATGTGCCTACTCAAGCGAGTATAGATTTAGATAGAGCTAGGAAAGCAAAGGAGGATTTGGCTATGCAACTTGAGAAACTTGAGTTAGAGGCTACTGCAGATGAAATGAAGAGGAAGATTTCTTTTCTACATGCTAACATGAATACATCTGCTAGTAGTTATGTCCCTATTACCATAGGAACAACTTCATCTAGTCAGCCTAACATTTCAATTCCAAATACTCAAGCCTTTCACTCTGGACAATATCCATCTGGACAATTTCCTAGTCAAGTTCCCTTTATAGCTGGAGGTACAGTGGGAAATGTGCCATGTCAAAATGCTGCAACAACCCCTTCAAATCAACTTACTATCCAAAGATGACCAGTTCATTTGGATAGATATAGGCCTTTGTTTTTTGATGGTATTCCTGGTCAACCCAATGCTGTTCCTAATGAAATCAGGAAGAAGATCCCATTATTCACTGGGAATAATGTTATTACTTATGAAGAGCATTTGAAGTTTTTCACAGATAAAGTTAATGACTATGAGATCAAACATGAAGATGTCATTATGAAACTTTTTGTTCAATCATTGATTAAAGATGCTAGGGATTGGTACAGAGGGTTACCTGAGAACAGTATTGCTTCATGGGATGAATTTGTCAGGAGTTTTAAAGAGCAGTATGCTAAACATGTGAATTCTAGTTACATGCTCAATGAATTCAATAATATCAAGAAAAATTATAATGAGAGCATGACAGAGTTCAATAGCCGGTTTCAAAAGGCTATGTACAAATTGTTCCAGGTATTGAGGTTGGATGATGCAGTTTGCATGACAACTTATTTCAATTCCATGGATGGTAAAATGTCTTATCTCCTAAGAGATAAAAATCCCCGCACCCTTAGGGATGCATTTAAATTGGCCATAAATATTGAGAGTAACCGAAAGGCATCTGGCCAAATGTACAAGAGGGATGAGGGTAAATTGTGAAAAGAGACTAGGCCACAACATGCAAGGCCTTTTAAAGAGGAGGATAGGATGGATAAAGGACCGGGTGCTAACAAGGAGTTCCCAATAAGATTTGATAAAGGTGGTAGAAACTTTCAAGATGCAAGACCCCCTTATCAAAGGCAGGACAAGGCCCCTAATTTGAGAGACATGCCTTACAAAACTAATTGGAAGGATGGGAGACCTGTTCTCGATAGCAATGAATTACAAAAAGGGAGAGATACCCCAGATCCCTTAAAGAAAAATACAACACACAATGTAGAAAACACTCCTTGGTGTGTAGCTTGTAATATGCCTCATTCACCTTTCCAGTGTGTTGTGGCCCAAGCCTTAGGAGAAGGGGCTGATAACTTATGTGCAGGAGATTATGAAGAATCTGAAAAGCCTGCCATTAACATGTTTACTATAGATCCAATAGAGGATTTTGTGTCCTCAGATGATGAAGCAAGCTGCCTAGATGTTGATCATAAGAGAAAGATTTTCTCTGATTATGAGCAACAAATATTTACTCAATCTGATCCTGAAGAATTTGATAACAATGATTATAAAACTCATATGGTAGGATCTAGATCAGATGAGAAGCAATGGAGGAAGCCCAATGAAGAGGAAATCAAAAACTTAACTGTGGCTGCCATAACACAAGCAAGATCCTCATACAATTTGAGGAACAGAAAGGTGGATAATGAACAGGGAATTCCTAGATCAGTATTCATCAAAGGTAGTCCTCAAGATAAGGGTTTCCCAAAACCCAATGTTATAGATGGCAAGGATCAAGAACTTGTGGGTGAAAAGAAGAAAGGGGAAGAAGTTAGTGTTGATAAGATGAAAAAGAAAACTGGTAGGACAAAGGATCAATCTGATTCTCCTGCTGATTCCCCTGCATTTGATATGAGACATGTGTTGTCTCAGATGAAAATGTCCATCCCTCTGCTTGAAATGTTGAAAATAGAAGAGCACAAGACAGCAGCCTTGGCTCTTATAAATGAGCAGAGATTTGCGCCTACCAAACAAGAGGAAGGGAGTTCCATAAAAAAGCCTATTCCCATCTCAAATGTATGTGTTGGGACAATTGTAACACAAGAACCTTCTTCCATCAATCCATTTTATGTCACTCTAATTGTGAATGATTTATTGCTAAAAAATTGTATGATAGACTCTGGTGCTGCCACAACTATGATGCCATATCATGTAATGAAAGAATTAGGATTGCAAGTTGACACTTCTAATGGCAGGTGCTATGCAATGGAGAATAGGGCAGTGCCTGTTGTGGGGACTTTGGTTGGAATTGAGGTAAAAATTGCTGCATTCCCAGAAGCTACATACAAAATGGATGTAGTTGTTGTGGATATAGAGCCTCACTATGGCATGTTATTGTCAAGGCAATGGGCTGTAGCAGTGGGTGGAAAGTTGGAACTAGATTTATCTTATGCCACTATTCCAGTGAATGGGACTGAAGTAAAGTTGTACAGGGAGCCCCGTTCCTCAGTTATGGTGGAAATGGTTGCCCCGGAAGCCCTTAATTGTTTTGTAGATATTGATATGAACAATTTTGTGATTGAAGAAGTGATACCTTAGTTGAAAAACACAGACTTGATTGTGGATGAGTTGATGATGCAACAAGATAGCTTGTGGCAAATGTTTTTTGATGGTGGATGCTCCAAAGAAGGATCAGGAGCTGGTGTTGTTTTCATTTCCCCATCAGGTAATACTTTCAAGTATTCCTTTTTGTTGACTTTCAGTTGTACAAATAATACTGCTGAATATGAGGCCCTGATCTTGGGATTAGATGTAGCCATAAAGCATGGTATTAAATGTTTAAAAGTCCACGGTGATTCCCAATTGATTGTAGCCCAAGTAAGATCCCAATATGCCTCCAAGGATGAGAAACTCAAGTTGTATAAGCATGCTGTCTAGGATAGATTAGAATTTTTTGAAGCTTTTAATTTGCTCTGGGTAGAGAGGTCAAATAACATCATGGAAGATTTTCTTGCTAATGTTGCTTTGAAAAACAATGATATCACCCTCTCTGGTGTTTCCATGTTGGAAACTAAAACTAGGCCTGTAGTTCCTGACAATGTGTACAATTGGCAAGTTTTTGAGGATGATCTTGATATCCTTAGATTCCTTCAAGGCCTGGATCAATATGAGGGTCAACAAATAGATTTCAATGAGGTACAGGAATGTATTAAAGGAAAAGAATGCATCATGGGAAATGAAATAGTTCAATTGCCTTCTAATCATATACCCAAAGGACTAGTAGAACTGGAGGGAATGTTTAAAATAAATGATGGTTTTCTGTCCCAAAAGTCTAATACAAAATTGGAAGACTTAGAGGAGATAAACCTAGGATCAGAAAATTCCCCACAAATGGTATACATTGGAAAGAAACTGAATAGGGAGATCAGAGGCAACTTGATTAGACTTTTGAAAAAGTACAAACATGTGTTTGCTTGGTCATATGATGACCTCAAAGCTTATAGGGCTGATTTATTTCAGCATGAAGTTCCTCTAAAGGAGGAAACCACACCCTTTAGACAAAAGCAGAGACCCATTAATCCTTTACTGGCCACCAAAATGCAAGTTGAGTTGACAAAACTGAGGGATGCTGGTATTATTGAACCAATTAGGCACTCAACTTGGGTTTCAAACCTTGTACCAGTGAGGAAGAAGAATGGTGACATCCGGCTTTGTGTTGATTTTAGGAACCTAAATGTGGCATCACTCAAGGATAATTATGGATTTCCTAATATGGAGGCCATGCTGCATAGGGTGACTGGATGTGAACTCCTGTCAATGATGGATGGTTTCTCAGGGTATAACCAAGTGCTAGTCAAAGAATCAGAGCAATTCAAGACAGCCTTTACAACTCCTTGGGGAACTTATGTATATGTTTGCATGCCTTTTGGTCTAAAAAATGCTGGGGTAACTTTTCAGAGAGCCATGGATGTTGCTTTCAAAGAAATGATCAATGTCTTAATGGTAGTATATCAAGATGATCTCACTGCTTTTTCCAAAAGGGCTGATGATCATTGTTCTCATTTAGAAAAGATTTTTCTCAAGACCTTAGAGTTTGGTGTGTCCTTGAATCCCAGGAAATGTCAATTTGCAGTGACAGAAGGAAAGCTACTGGGACACATAGTATCAAAAGAAGGAGTCAGGATTGATCCTGAAAGAGTGGAGGCCATCAAAAAGGTCCCTCCACCAAAGAATATAAAGGGTGTGCAATCATTTTTGGGGCAGATAAATTTTGTGAGAAGATTTATCGCTAACTTTGCAGAGTTGGTCAAGCCAATAGTAAAGTTCCTTAAAAAGGGAATGAAATTTGAATGGAGCTTGGAAGCTCAGCAGGCTTTTGAAAAAATTAAACAAACAATTCAAGAAGCTCCTGTTTTGGTATCACCTGACTATTTAAAACCTTTTTCTCTATTTTCTTTTGCATCTTTCCATACTATTGCAGTTGTCCTTCTGCAGAAAGATCAAGAAGGATATGAACATCCTATAGCCTTTTTTAGCAAGTCTTTGCAATCTGCTGAATTAAATTATGAAATAATGGAAAATCAAGCTTATGCACTTGTGAAAGTAGTCAAGGCTTTCAGACTGTATTTGGTTTGTGCAAAGGTTAATGCTTATGTACCCCATGCTGCAGTAAAGAATATCTTGATACAGAGTGAAGTCACAAGGAAGAGATGTAAATGGATAAACAGGATTCAAGAGTTTGACCTTGAGATTCATATTACCAAATTGGTAAGAGGATTGGGACTTGCCAAGTTAATGACTGAGGAAAACATGGACCTTGTCCAGATAAACAATGTTGCTGCTAATGTTGATACAGTTACTAGTATTGAGATGCAACCCTGGTACAAGGATGTTACTTATTTTATTAAAAATGCTAAATGTCCACCTGAATTGAATGATAATTAGAGAAGAAGCTTGAGATTACAGGCTCAAAGATATGTACTCATTCAAGGTGATTTGTACTGGAAAGACAATGATGGCATTTTACTCTTTTGTTTGGATGAACACCAATCAGAGAAGGTGCTAAAAGAAATGCATTCTAGAATGTGTGGAGGGCATTATTCTGCTCGGTCAACAGCTCATAAAATTTTGAGTGTAGGATATTATTGGCCTGTATTGTTTAAAGACACTCACTCTTATGTTAGAAAGTGTGAACCCTGTCAAAGGTTCTCAAAGAAACTAAAATTTTCAGGTGCATTATTATTAAATCCAGTTGTTGCAGAAGCCCCTTTGGCAATGTGGGGTATGGATTTTATTGGAGAGTTCTCTAAAAAGTCCAGTGGAAGACATAGTCACATTTTGGTGGCTACTGATTACTTTACCAAGTGGATAGAAGCTATTCCCACTAGAGGAGCAACAAGTGCTGTGGTAATTGATTTCCTGATGAACAACATAATCACAAGATTTCGTGTCCCAATTAAATTGGTTGTAGACAATGCAATGAGTTTTAGATCTCAAGAGATTACTAATTTTTGTGATGAAATGGGAGTTATCTTGTCTTATTCAAGCCCATATCACCCACAGGCCAATGGACAAGCTGAGTCTAGCAATAAGAGCATTTTTCAAATCTTGAAGAAGGCCTTGGAAAAGAATAAAAGAAGTTGGCATGAGAAGTTAAAGTTAGCACTATGGGCTGATAGAATTTCTGAGAAAAAAGCCACAGGGAAGTCCCCCTTTGAAATGGTATATGGTGCAAAGACAAGATTGCCAATTAATAATCTCCTTCCCATCTACAAGTTTATGCAAGAGGAAGATATCGAAATCAGTAACCCACTGCAAGATAGGATGGTTCAGCTGATTGAGTAGGATGAGATAAGAAGGGAAGGGCAGAAAAATAACATAAAACTGCAGCAAAAAATGAAATATCTTTTTGATAAAAGGGCTACTGTGAGAAAATTTCAGCCTGGTGACATGGTTCTTCAGTGGAATGCTAGATATGAAGACAAAGGGAAGCATAAAAAATTTGAGTCCTTATGGATGGGTCCATTCATTGTTTGTCGGATTCATGGAAAAGATTCTTATTTTTTGCAAGGTATGGATGGTGAAGAGCAAGAATTGCCAGTGCATGGAAAATTTTTGAAATTTTTCTTCAGTTGAAAGTTCTTTTTCCATGCACAGTAGGCTTGTATTATATGTATAGGTGTGTTTGCTTCTTGTTTTAGGTTCAGGTTTTGTGGTCTGCCTCCCAGAGATTCATGGTTTCTTGCTATGATCTTACAATCAAGCATCCTCAGATAGAGCCACTGTTGGGTATCCTAAAAGTTTTTCGAGGTTTGTGTCTAATTCCTGGTTTAAGTCTCCATGCAAGTGTTATACCTGGACTAGGGTTTGTAAAGTGTCATGAAAATGGTTTTTGACATGTTCAGAAAAACCCTTACCCTAGGTCTTGTCTTTCAAAATGTTTCCAATTCATTTCTAAACTTCATGTGGCCCTCTTGTTTCTTTTTCTTGGTTACCTTTAAGTCACTTAAGTTGCTATTTGTGCATATGCTTATTTGCCCCAAGTGTTCACTGAATCGGGAAGTGTCTTATCAAATTTCAAAACAATCTGGCGATTCAACGAATGAGTCAAATTCATGTTCACTATTAATATCAGTCGCCAGTTCTCTAGATCTTCCAGTGGTTATCTCAAACATCCAACGAATTGGCAAATGCATTAAATCCACACTTTTTGATTACTTTGTTCGCTAAGTCTCCAAGTGCTTCGGCGGTTTCATTTTCCTTTTCGAGAACTAGCGAATGAGGTTTATCTCCAGTTCTCCCAATCTTTGGTGGTCTTGTGAAACAATCTAGCGATTCAGTGAACACTTTGTTCGCTTATTCTCAGAATCTGGTGGTCAAGGGTCATGTCAACTAGAGAATTAGCAAATACCGTGGATTGTTTTCATGATCAACGGCCCTATTTTAATCTCAAAATATCTGTGGGTCCTGCATATTTGATCTGGCGAATGAGCGACTAAATACTTATAGTGCTATCCTCTAAATTTGGCGGTTCTGATGGTTTGCCCAAAAGATTTCAGTGGAGATAAGTTTTCTCACATTCGCTTATTCTCAGAATAAGTTGGTGACATACTAAACAATTTAGTGATTCAGCGAAGCTAGTGGTCGCCAGTTCTCTTAATAAAAGGATAAAGGTTAAAACAATCTGGCGAATAAGCGAATCAATGGATGATAAGTTTTAAGGTCTCAGTCGCTTATTCTCGAAATGAAATTTTCAATGATATGGAGTATTTGGAGAACTAGCGAATGCTCTTTGTTCGCTGATTCTTAGAATTAAATGGTTAAGGTTTTTGTTATTCAGAGAACTAGCGATAGCCATCGATTGATGAAGATCAATGGTCAATCTGGAATCCTAGTATAAAGTGATGATTAAGGAAAGATTCAGCAAATCAGAGATTAATGAGGGTTCACCAGTTCTCCAGACAATCAAGTGGTTAAGTATATCTTTAAGCAAATGCGAGAACCCTTTGTTTGCTAGATCTCCAAGAAAATTGACCGTCAGTCATAATATTAAGAGAATGGGAGGTGGCTTTGTTCGCTAGTTCACCAAATGGTAATTGCAGTTAACTGTTTAAGTGGGAGCCCTTTGTTCGCTGATTCATGAAATGCATGGGTGGTTAAGGATAGGATTCTGAGAACCCGCGATGCTAGTAGTCGCTAGTTCTCCAAATTTGAACTAGGATTAAACAAAGATTTAGAGAACTCGCGAAGCCAGTGGTCACCAGTTCTCTAGTTGCTAGCTAGGGTTAGCATTATATTCAGCGACCAAGAGAAGCCAATAGTCACCGGTTCGCTAAATGGGCTCAGATGGAAAAGGTCATAAAGGGAAAAGGAAAGGAACCGTTGCCACATAGATAAAGTACTTTGTCGATCTGGACATGAAACTAGTAAGCCATCAAATCAGCTTCAAGAAGAAAGATTGCATGACGCAAATAGTTTTAATGTACAGAATCATGATCATTGCTTCTTCACCTCATTTTCAAGTAGTTTAATCTATCTGTCAACATCCGGACATGGCGAGCTCAAAATTTGAAATCTGAGGGTACATAAAATTGAATATGGGATCAATTAAGGAGATTTGCATTAATTATGGTAGTTGCACACCTTGGATTCATATCGATAAATAAGTTGAGGCTCATTGTTTATTTGTTCAGTCTCAGTTGTTAAGAGTTTTTGTTTGTCTAGAGAATTTCCGAGCATAAAGCATTTGAGATACAGAGAATTGAAGGTTTTTCTGTAGCAAGGATGAGTCAACCTGAGAAGATTGCAGTGTCTTCTAGTAGTGAGGCCAAGTCCAAAACTAGTGAGGACAAGAATAAACCAAATTTTTGAGATGAATTCTTGAAACTGTTGCCAGGCTCCAGTCAGAACAAGAGGGCTGTTGATGATGTGTTTGAAGATCTTTTGGAATGGTGTAGAGACCCACTCACTCTGGAATTCTCAGGTTACACTATTTTCAACTTCTTTTACAGCAATAAAAATAAGCATGTTCCTATCTATAATGGTTGGGTGTTAGGATTGGGAAAAATGGTTGTCCCTGATGTTTTCCTAGATGTTGATTTAATTGTTGCCCTAGCCAGAAGTTATGACCCTATCTCAAGGAAAATTAGAAAAGAAGACCAATCACCCTTAGTTACTCTTGATAGGGGATCTTTTATGAAAGCTTTTGGTCTATACACGTCCTTTTCAACTGAGATTGATTTGAACAAAGAAAAGGCAAGATACAGAAGCAATATAGGGTCAGTAAAAGACCAGTTGGTTAAACATATGCCAAAACAGGATAAATATATAGCCCCCCTTCCTACTAACATGAATGCCCCATACCAGTTCAAATCCCTCCATCATTATATGAGATATACTTGCTATGTGTTATGTAGAGTTTTGGGAATTGATGGGGATGCAGAGTTTTTACCAGCTGACTTGCTGATGATTATCTTGGATATTCAAAATTCCTTGGTAAACACTGACTATGATTACATTCAGTATGTGATTGATAGGATACATCAAGGGCTGATGTCTCTCAAAGAAAGTAAAAGTCCTATTGAGTTCATGCATTATTCTTTATTAATGCATTTCATTCTGTTTTTCAACATCAACAGTTTTGATTTAAACATGTTAAAACCAAGGTTCACTTTCAAGGATCAGCACAATCCAGTGCAGTTGTGGGTGAGAATATGGAATTCTACCTCCAATGAAGCAGATTTTTGTGTTTTTCATAATTTCATTGTCTTTCCAATTATCAGGATGCTAGGCATAAATGTCACCAGGCTATCTCCTAGAGTCCTTAGGCTTTTAAGACCACTGCAGTATGTGGATAAGTGGGATGGAAATCATAATTGGGGTGACTTCTACTTAGGAGATAATTCCACAATTATCAGAGTTTAAGGTTGTCCCCAACCCCCACATTTATTACCAAAGTATGTGCCTCCGAGAGTGGCTTGTTTGCAATTTGTTTGGCAATTGATGTGTATAGATAGAGAGCTTCTGGCCCCTCACAGAAAGGGTACATTCACACCCAGGCAATTCAGGGTAGGTGACTTCCTGATAGGAAAGAGGGCTTTTCCTCAAATTAGTGCATGGCTACAACAATTCAAAATGGTTACTGGTGCTTGTAGGCACATAGATCCTGAGGGCTTCATCAAGATTGCCAGGATGACTTACATCCCAAACATTGGTGTGATCAAGGAGCATGAGGGTTTAGATGAAGAAGATGTGATTAGAAACATTTTAGATGAAGATGAGGTTAAGAGGAGATGGTACAGATTCTTTTATTTAGTAGATTTGTCCAACCAATTGAAAGCATCTCAGATTCCTTTTGATGGTTTTTTCCCCGATCTTCCTTATTTGAAGAAGATTGATGGGATGATTGAAAAATATGATACCTTGGCAAATCAATTGGAAAGCCTGATTGATCAGAATAAGCCAGAGAAGAAGAAAAAGAAAGATTATTCATCTTCTGATGAGGAAGAATTCACTGATGAGTCACAAGAAGAAGATAGTCCTCCACAGGTTGAGGGACCACCAGTTGTTGATCTCACTCAAGATCAACCAGAAATAAAGGATATCTCAGAGCCACCATTGAAGAAATATAGGCTTGAGGAAGGTGAACCTTCAAGGCATGAAAAACAAAGAAGGGAAATTGACAGAGCATCTGCTCTTGTACCAGGTGATAGGCCATATCATCATCAATTGAGGAAAGCAATAAGAGCAGGCAAGAAAATGGCCATTGAGCAAGAAAGCAGAGAAGAGTCCTTGTGGTTGGAGAAGGATATCAGAGAGGTCTATCAGGAGGAATTCTTGAGGGATGATCAATTTATTAAGACTGATGAGTTCAAGAGTTTTCTCATTTGGAACAAGCAGCAAGAAGTAAAGAAAGCTCTGCCTGAAGGTATGGAGCCAAGTGAAGAAACTTTGAGAGCTCTTGCTTCATATGATCCTAGCCTTGATCCTATAACAGTGGACGAAGCCAGAGAATTGGTTAAATCAAGTGGAATATTGTTCACCCCAGGATGGGATCTGACTTCTGCATTCCTCATTTATCAATTGAGAAAGCAACCAGAGGGTAGCCTATCATATGAGGTTCACATTGGTGACATGATAAGAGGAAGTGGCTATGACCCTAAGTCCCAAGCTGTTGCAATGTGGTCTATGGCCCCCAAAACCCAAAAGCCATCTCTATTGAGTAGAGAGGATAAGATGGAGGGGAATAAGATTATATGGACTGTACAAAATACAACAGACCTTGAAGTCTCCAAGGGAGTAACTCATTGGGCTAATCTGAATGAAGCCAAGATAGCTCAGCTGTCAGAAAGATATGCTAAATTGTTTGAAAGTTCAAGCATGGTAGCCAAGGACAGAGATTTGAAAATGATGAAGATCAAACAATTGGAAGATGAGCTAGTAGAAATAAAGGTCAAACTTGAAGAAGCCTCAAAAATAATTCCTCCTCCTCCTTTGCAAGTTGAGGTACCTGTTCAGATAAATTTGGAAGCACCTGAGGGACCTGCTGAAGACTTGGAAAAGGTGAAATTGGATGCATCCCTGGACACTATAGCCAAAATAGTGAAGTATAGGTAAGAAAAAATAAAGGACAAGATGGATGCAGTTCATAAATCAGTCAGCCTATTACATCAGACCAATCAAAAGGTGAATGACTATTTAGCCACCTTGGAGCCACTCTATAGTATTTGGTCTGGGAGGAATTTGTTGTTTGATAAACTTGACAGTTTATAAGAACACAGGCCTGATATCCCAAAAGTAGTGACTGATGTATTTGAAAGGATTGGCCTAATAAGTGTTGCTCAAAGTTTTTCAAAGGAAAGTCAAACCAAATAAAGGCTAGGTTAGCCATGTTTGATAAAGACTACAACAAGTATTTGCCCCCGGTATATGATGACAATGGAAATGTGGTCAAGCTGGAAGATTGGAAGTTGTCAATGGGTCAGTTGGTAATCAAGCAAGACGCCTTCCTAAAAGATAATAAGGCTTTGGATGTGGAAAGAACTAACAATATAATTGATAATTTATTCAAAGTTGAAAGTGACTGTATTAAGTTTACAGCAAAAGTTAAAAATGTGACTGATTCTAAATGGGAACGGAAAGTCAACTTATTATAGGAGCTACAGAGTTATGACTGGTCATCTGATGATGATGTGGCAGCTTGGGAAAAGCTAATAACAAAGAAGAAGAAAAAACCGGTTATCCAGCTGATAGAGGAGGAAGAAGAATAGATTGCACTTGGCACCTGATCCAGAATTTGAGGGAGAGCGTGTTCAAACAGAGAATGATGTAAATTAGCTTGTAATGGCGGTCATCATTCATATAACAAACTTGGTAACTGCTCTGAAAATATCTACAAACAAAGGTGCCAGCTGCAGAAGTTGTTTAGAATTGAAAAAACATGCCTTGCTGTCTTTATCAAATATCTTTCTGTTTGTATTTTCTTTTGTTTTCTAGTGCAAATTTCTATCAGCCATCTGAAGCTTGTTGCATCCTTTCGAGGATTCCAGGATGGTTGATTAGTATAAATAGTCAGTTTTTATTGAAGATAGAGGTTGGAAAATGTTTTTTTTGTAAAGGAGAGGTTCGGAATATAGAACCTTATTTTCTTGAAATCAAGGAAGACTGTATCAATGCATTTGATCAATTAATACAATACACTGGAGCTTTGTTACTATCATTTGATTGTCTTTACATGTGGAGTGTTTTAGTTTCCTTATGTATTTAGATTGTAAGACAGTTTAAGTACATCTTTCACAAGGTGAATGTAGGGGTTGAGCTTAAGTTTCTTTCAAGGAAAGAGTAAAATCTTAGGGGAGGTCTCTGGGAATTAAATATCTATATGTGGATTTGATGATAGGTGTAGGAATGGGAACAATGATATGTTAGGCATGTCATTTGAGTTTCATTGTATTTGTTTTAATAGATATATGTGAAGGTAGAGTTCGACTCTAATGCCCAACGGATAAGGGACTGGTTTTAGATCCATTTACATTGGTTTACCATCCAAGATATAATTGACTAAAATTTTACTTTATATGCATAATTTCCAGACTTGAGACATTTTATGACAAGTTCATAAATATGTATTTCAATGCTTTGAAGAAGCAATAAATGAGGTTAACCCTTCCCTGATTTTAACTCTAAAAGGAAGAAGGATGAATATCCTTAAGCCATTGTTTCGTGTTGCTGTTTATATAGTCCATAGCATGATGTTGTGTATCAGGATAATTTGGGTTATACTCAGAGTTTTAGCAACTTATTGAGTTGAATTTTGAATTCAGTAACAAAGCAGTGAAGGAGCAAGTTCTCAATTCAGAGCTCAGTTGAACATTGAATTGATAGAGGTACACCCGCCTGAGTATATATTACTCAAAGTGAAGAAGGTCTTAACCTTAATACCTTAGTAGTTTGTAACTTGCTAGGTTATAGCCATTGAGATTATTTGAGTAATTGACTAATCTGCAGGTTCAAACACTAACAAGATCTATACAAGAAAATCTAGGAGGTAGAAGCAATGATTGATAATGTAAGAAAATCAGTGGAAGATCCATCCACTGATGTGAACATGTGCAACAATGTGTACTAGGGGAAAAAAGACAAAATAGAAACGGCTGAGAAAGAGATGTCTAAGATAAGGGCAAGGTAAACAAAGCTCACGAATGCTCTTGCGCCGTCTCTAGATGTACTTAATCAAAACATCAAGGAGATCGATTCCACTATGGTGACATATGATCAAGGTCCAAGGAAAGACTTGGAAAAGCTGGAGAAGCTTACATATGCCTTACACACCCATCCATAGACTATCAATGCACTGATAGCATTTTGGAAACAAGAGATCTAGAACTTACAGATTGCTTATCCGGATGTACTTTCTTTGTAAGTACTTCTAGATACACTTTTTTTAGCACCTTTGTCATTAATTTCAAAGGGGGAGTATTGTATGTAGAATATGGAGTATTATATATGATGTAAAGAAGAAGTATAGTATAGAGTATATGGGAGATATAAGTTAGAGTATATATATAAGAATTTTGTATAAGGGTACAGTTAATAACTTCGACATATTCCTTTGTTTCCATTAATGAAAAAGGGGGAGATTGTTGGAAATTTGACTATACTATTGTATATGACTAGATATAGTGTTTTCATTATGGCAAAAAATTCATATAGAGTTTTGGATTCAGTGCACATTATCATAAGGTCAGAATATGGCTAAGTATAGAAGACTGGATAGTTAGCAGAGCACCAGAAGATCAGAGCATTAGCGCATGTGTGTATGACCAAGTTATCATATGCACCCTTGAAGTTAAGCTGGTAAGTGTGTATTCATTCTAAGTCTAAGAGAACATGATCAGATGAGACATTATGACAAAGATACAGTCAATTGAAGTGGTATAGAGTGTGAATGCCAAAACACAATAGAGTATGAAGCCGACTATTAATATTTTGATTAGTGGTTATAATAATGTTTTGTAAAGGCTATGCACCAATTGTAATTAGGTTGTAGACATGTAACATCTTTGTTTTTAAACATGCTTGATCCAATTCACTTGGAAGCATTGTATGTAATCAATTATAGGCCGACCTAGTTAATTGTTTTGTGAGCACATATAAATATAAGATGTACCTTTGTAATAAAGGATGGAAGTGGATATAGAGATAACATAAGCAGAGAAGAGACATACGAAGTGAAGATAGAATAAGTTAGATATTTACAAGGGGCTAAAGCATCAGCGCACAAAAAGAACTGATCAGACAAGCAGTGTCACAACACCATTTCATCCAGCAGATATAGTGTGTATCTGAGATCAGAAGGTTGTAGCCTTCACCACTTGAGTAGTGAGCTCTAGGATAGTGTGTCCCCACCCCTAATAGGGTTATTGTAAAAGAATCCTCACAAGGTCTGACCTTTGACCAGGTCACTGTACTAAAAGAATTGTAAAGAACAACTCCTAACAGGGTTGCAGATCTTCTAACAAGGATCATAAAACACTAGTGCAGTTCTTAGTAGGTGTCAATTCCCGCTGGGGTTTTTACCTATTTGGGTTTCCCCGTAGCCATATTGGTATTATGTGTTGTGATTGTTTATCTTTTTTACATTGATGTTCATATCAGTACTTAAGCAATCAAGTTAAGATTCAAGAGTTAAGAAATTGTAAAGATATAGTGAACACTAATTCCCCCCCCCCTCTCAGTGTTCCCATTCCTAACACTCGAAACATGGTGCAAAAATGGGATCAACCCAATGTAGAAAGAGGCTAAGGAAGGTTCTGACAATTGAGGAGGTTGCAACAAATAGAGAGGAGGCAAAATGACAATGAGAAAGAAGAGAAAGACTTCAAAAACTGAATAATATTGGAGCATCGAGTTCAACAATTGTTTTAGAAGAGGAGGATAATGAAGACACCATGATGGATGTAGAGGTTGAAGAAGAAATTTCAGGTCCATCTTCTAATCCAATCTTGGATATAGGTATGTCTTCACAACCAAATATAACTTATTTTAATAAAGAAGTTCATCATTTGCTAGAAGCAGCTTATAATATAAATGATTTAAATTTTATTCTTGAAAATAGAGTAACAAATTTAATTGCACATCAAATTCCACAAATTAGTCATGTTAATCATAATAATAAAGGAACTAAAATTCAAACCCCGATTGAAACTGAAAATCAAATACCAATTCAAAATGAAATCAACAATGTGGATGTAGACATAGAAACATCGATTGAGAAAGAAACTCCTTTGAATGATAATGAAATGAATGAACAATTTCAAATAAAAAGTGATGTTCTAGACAATCTACGTGGTTTGGTTTCATGGAGACAGATTAGGACACATGCAACCGGATTGTTTAGACAATATTTTTATAATAATAAATTTGGGTTTCAATGTCAATTAATGTTATAATTAATTAAAATGTCTAAAATGCAAAAACTGATGAAGAGGTTAGGAATTTATGTAAAATCCAAGAAGGAAGAGTCTCTAAAATAATTTTTATCAACTGTTGCTAGTGCCTTTGACACAATTGGAAAGAAAATTCATTCTAAAGATAGTAATGTTGCATGGCAAGCAATAACAATAGCTTTAATAAAAAAAAGTACTATTGATAAAAGAATGATTTCAAACATAAGTGGATATCTTAATAGTCATGTCGTAAAAATTTAAAAAGAATTGTAAAGAGAAGAGTTAACTTTGAAAGTGATCCAGAAAACCATTTATGGACCTTCAATGGCAGACTCCTAAGGTTTGACATGAAACTTACTGGTGAAGTCAAAACTTAGATTGAAAATTTTTGGCATGATAATACAAGAGTATCCCCTAATTCCAAAGATGTTCTTAAATTAAGAGTCTATTCAAAAGTTTTTAATCCACATCCAAAACACCTTTTGGATATGGCTCAAACTGAATTGTATAAAAAAATTATGGATAATAAGGTGTTAACTATTAGTATTAGTCAAAGATCTTTTGAAAAATGTAAACCATGGTATGTAAGGATTAACAAGGAAAGAATCACCTATTGTTGTAAAACTCATGTTCAATTTCATTATCATTATGATATTTTTCGATCTATATGTTCTATTATGCATACTAATGAAATGTTGCAGGAATGTGGTATAAATATACCACTTCAAACTGTAAAGGAGTTTATATCAAGTTTTTTTTGTAACCCACCTAATGAGAAATTTTATCTTTTGAATGCATGTGTTTCTGGTGTATGTGATGTATATGGCAATCTTACATTATTAGATGAATGTTTGCATAAAAAATATTTCAATTGATTTTGGACAATAATTAGTTGATGTAAAAACATTTAAAATTGTTGAGTATCCATTGAAGGATGGAAAGGTTGGAAAACAGTGCGATCTAATAAATGAAAAACTTAGTGTTCATGCTTTTATGAATGAATTCAAGAGTAAGGTCGTACCTAAATATGTGAAACACTCTCAAAATTCTAGATGGGTTGATGGAAAATTTCGCATATGAAAGAATACATTTCCAAGTGGTAGTATACTTTCAGTCGTTGACTTTGTAAAGAATTACACACTTGCACCACAAGATGATATCCAACTGCAATATTATAATTCAGTAAAAGTAACAATTTTTGTTCATATTAACTATAGGCATCACCTGATAGTACAAAAGAGGACCAAAAAATATTGAGAGAGTACCATTTCTATATGAGTGATAATAAATTACACTCATCAGAGTTTGTCCAGTATTGCTTAAAGACCTTTTATGAGAATTAATGGGAGAGAGAAATTCATATAACACAACATCAAATATGGTCAGATAATTGTACGGGGAAATTCAAGAATGCTAGAATATTTTATTGGTTGAGTAGGACACATAAGAAAATAAATATCCAACATATCTGGAGTATTTTTGAGGCTTGACATGGGAAGGGAGAACATGATGGTGTCGATGCATGTGTTAAGAGAGCCCTTTTTAGAGGGCAACTCAAATTTGAGGAAAAATCAAAATTTAAAAATGCATGTACAATTGTTGAATGGTGTAAAACAAGTTTGTCTACATGATCAAGTCAAAATTCTATAATCAGACATTTTTTCTCGCTATTTGAAGAGAAGAATATCATTTAAAGATATGATTGTGATATAGTCAGTGGATCAGATAAATGACAATCACTTAGGAGTTCTAATTCTAACACTTGGACTATATGGACTAGGGAGCTTGCATGTTTTTATAAATTTTGTGTTGCATGTGAATGGGAAGATTGCTAGAATACAGAATGGGTTGAAGAATGGCAACAAAAATCCTTAACATCTAGTGAGACACAAGATGAAGATGATATAATAAATGAATACCTAGATCATGCCTTTGCATCAGAAGATTATGATCGTGTTTTAGACCTCATACAACCTAGTAATTTAATTCAATTTATTGTAAAAATTTAAATTATATTAGTTACATGTGTATATCATTTAATTTATGATTATATTTGAATTATAAACCTTGAAACAAGTTTTATTTGTGCATGTACTTATTTTGTTTTGTGGGACATGTGTATGTTGTTGTTGCACCTGAGGATAATGAAGAGAAGATAGAGTATTAGTTAGCTCAATGTGTAGAACCTAAGAAAAATTTGATATGTCATCAAATAGATGATGATGATTTTCAGTATCCAATTGGGTCAATTTTGGTAAATGCTACATGGATACGCAATTACCTAACAAGAAGGAATGGTTTACCATCTTTTTAAGACTACCAATCAGAAAAGAAGATTATGCATAGTTATTCCCATTTAGTAGTAGCAACAAATATCAAATTAGAAAGATACAAAGGGAGACCTGCTAATAAAATATTATGGACACTTTCAATGGAAGAGCATGAGGCAATCATACACGCATTGCAGAAAAGAGAGGATGTTGATGGTACATTAGGTTGAATCAAATTTATACATGTAAGTTTTTGTTCAATTTGTCTTATTTTTATGTTTTTTTCTATTTAAATATCTATGTCTTCTTTCAAGTGTCATATAATTTATAATTTAGAGATATAGATTTGAAATAAATTAAAATTGACTGTAAATGAACTTTACATTAAAATACATGTATAAATTCTAACATTTCAACATTTATTTTTATGATGCAGGATGTCTGGAAGAACTTAGACATGAACTATTTATGAAGTACAATGCACACTTGTATTCATCCAATTTTGGTTTTGTAAAAAGTTCATGAACTCATTTTTATTCATCCATTTTTTAAAAAAATATTTAAGTTAAATTAATAGTTGTATTCACCTAATTTTGTTCTAAATATTAAACTATGCACATTGGTCAGATTATGTTCACTTAATAGACTATGATAGATTTATTTATGCATCCATATTCATTGTTCAAATGAATAGATCTCATTGTTAGATAGATGGTTTTTAATAGTTAATCAAAGTCAATAAATTACTTGTAACATCGATATTGTTCTTGCCAATTACATGAATTAATAGATCTCTTGAACTATCTATAGTGTGTTTTTAGTAGTTAATTATCAAAGTCAATATTACCTGTAACATCGATATTGTTCTTGTCAATTACATGTATTAATAGATCTTATTGTTAAATATAGACGGTTTTTTATAGTTAATCAAAGTGTTCATATTACTTATAATGTATCTATATTGTTCTTTTCAATTACACATGAATTAATAGATCTCATTGTTAGATAGATGGTTTTTTAGGATATTTATATTTAATTACAATTGATATTAAAAATGATCATATTACATAAGCTCGTATATCTACATTCAAACCACTATTTTAAAAAATCATGAAATACGATTAAAAGTCCATGAATAAGATAAATAACATAACAAGTCCTGGAATAATATATTTCATAATGTCCATCAGATCAACTCATGATATATACAATCATTCAACAAAGTCCTACTCTAAAAATAATTCCAAGTAATATATGATAACAAGTCCTAGTACAATGCAAGTCCTACTCTAACAACAAGTAAAAATAATATGACAAGAAGTCATCATAACACAAGTCCAAATAACATGAAAACAAGTAGATCGATAACTTATATATATATATATATATATATATATATATATATCTCTGTGTGTGTGTGTGTGCGTGCATATATATATATATAGATATATATATATGTATATATATATGTATATGTATATGTATATATATATATATGTA
>BSBK01005005.1:0-431809 GCA_027943335.1 Chamaecyparis obtusa
TTGTCAAAGAAATGTTTAATCGTATTTCGAGATAATTTTTTGAGAATTTAAATATGACAGGAAGATGTCAACTATTTGTTGAAATGATGAGAAATCTGAAATTTAGGCCCATCATGAAGATTCTTGGGCTAAGAACAATGGGACAAGTCAAGTGAAAAATATATTGTAAAGAATCTAATGACTGCATATGAGAGTGTGGGTTCTACATCACGCACGAAAGATAGTAATGTCACACAGCAATGTACTTACGTCAATGATAGTAAACACTCAAATGAAGAAATATTGACTCATTAGAAAGACAAGCAAAACATTGAAAATAAGTAGAAAGTCCCTAATGAGATCCCTGGGAAGGCTGTCAAAGAGTGGAAGATCTAGATAGCAATGAGTTATGAGCATTTTCCGATAGACTACCTTGAAAAGATAAAGCAATTATTGAAGCTTTGAAATCCTTGATTGAAGAATTTTGGAAGAATAATACATGGGTATCTCCTAATCAAAGAGATGTTGTAAGAAGGAGGATTGGTAGTCGAATTCATGTTCCACATCTAAAACATTTTTTGGATTCAACTCAAACACAATTCTTTGCAAAAATTTATGCATATGTATCCTCAAATTAAAATTAGTCAGAGATATTTTGAAATGTGTAAACCTTTTTTATGTCAAGATAAATCACACAAGCACAACTTGTTGTTGTAGGGTACATATTGAATTTTATAGGAATATATGTGTAGGTTTTGCACTCTAACAATATTTTGCAGGATTGTAACATAAATGTCCCACCTAGATCTTCAAGGGAATTAATATCTACCATTTTATGTGAAAGAGTAGATGGTCAACCAATTTTACAAGCTCTCATGCTTGAAATGGTATATGCATAGATTGTGGAGGTTTGCGACATTTGCCAATTTGTCAACATATGGAGAGTACACATGCAATCGGTAATGAAATAGTGGAATTTGGAAAATATAAGACCGTGCCATACAATCTAAAAGATGGAAAAGAGGCTAAAAGATTTGATTTAGTAATTGAAAAAATTCTAGTGTATCAGTTCATGGACATTTTTTTGTAAAAAAATTATTTATGAGTATGCAAGGCATACACATAGAGCGCAATGGTTGGATATGCAGTTCAAGTTGTGCAAGGACACATTCCCACTTGATACCATTGTTTCAGTTGTGGACTTTGTAGAGAACTACATACTACAACCACAGAATGAGGTGCAAGCAAAGTATTACAGCTCTCAACAAGTTGCTATATTTGTTCATATAGCATTCATGCATACACTAGACCGTACAGAGGAGAACATGAAGATATTGAGGGAGTATGATTTTTATATCAACGATGATCGCTCACATTCTACAGAGTTTGTACACGGTTGCTTTCAACTATTTTATGGTCATTTGGCAAATAGGGGCATAAAATATCATTGACATATCATTTGGTTAATAATTGTGCATCCCAATTCAAGAATTCTCGGATGTTTTTATTGGTTGTGCTAGATGCATAAGATTACTAGAATTCAATATATGTGGAATTACACAGAGGCCGGTCATGGAAAGGGAGAGCATGATGGTGCAAGTGCATGTATTAAAAGAGCCTTAGCACGTGAAGAATTAAAGTACAAAGAGAAAGCAACATTGTCAGATGCGGGATGTATTGTCTAGTGGTGTAATGCTACAATATGTCCAGGTAATGAAGGTGAATCTACAGTTTGTAGATTTTTTTGGTTGATGGATGAAACTAACACTGCACCATATGAGGATTGTTGTACATTGATAGGATCGAGTGAGCTACACTCTTTTAGAAGCTGTAATGCAGGTTCATGGAGTATCCACACATGACATATGGCATGCTTTTGTTCATCATGTGTAGATGAAGATTGGGATGGGTGTGAGTCAAAGGAATGGGTTGACGAATGGTATACACATATTTTGAGTCCACTTGCCTCCTATCATCCCCATGAATCACTACAACCAACATAAATGGAATCATCCATTGAATTTGATTGCTTATCTGATCTAGTACAACTAGGTCTATATTTTCCACATACAACTAATCTAAAATTTAGTACTTTATCATAAATATTTAGTAAACTAATGTCCTCATTATGTTTATATCATTACAGGCCATGTTTTTTGTTGTTATTGCACCTAGAGACAATGAAGAAGGGATAGATTATTATTTGTGTCATTGTGTAGAGGCAAAAAAGAAATTAGATCACGCGGTTATTGATGGTGAAGAATTAGAATACCCTATAGGAGCAGCGTTTGTAATTGGTACATGGCTTAGACGGTATGCTATGAAGAACCCTAGGTTGTGGTTATTCGAGGATTGGAAGACACACAGAAAGATTCTTCATTATTCAAACCTTGTCATTGTATCAAATGTCCACTTAATTAGGTAATGGGGGAAGATCACAAAATAAAACTCTTTGGAAGGTTTGTGAGTCAGACCATGAGGCAATACTTGAGACAATCAAGGGTGGGAAGACCCAATTGGTTCATTGGACTAAATGGAGATACAAAATATCATAACATGTCAAATTTATATAGAACTGTAAATTGAGTGGACTGTAAATTGCTCATGCATTACCTTCGTATGTATAATGGGAAGTTTGTAACATTTAATGACAACCTTTCTCTTCTATTTTTTGGGGCAATACCGGAAGGTTTTCTCTACTCAGCTCTTTCCTTTGGTTCTCCTATTGAGCTGAGTTGTAAAAATATTTCTCATTATTAATAAAAAAAACTTTATAATAGAAATCTTATAGTTTAGAGATTTTTCACAGCATACATAGCATAATTCAATATATTCTTTACATACACTAAGATCCCAATTCAACATTAACTTCCACACATAAACCCAAGCCAAAACCAACTTCTAAACAAGCTTGTCATAAACACCACATACAAAAACCTAAAATCTTCCCAACAAAACCTAACCCAGAGTAGTAGGAAACTTGGTAATAGCCTTACTTCCTTCAGAAGTAGCATGCCTAGCCAGCTCTCCAAGCATAACAAACTTGACAGCAATCTTAATTTCTCTGGAGGAAAAGTGTCACGATCTTGTTATATTTCAGTAGAGAAGTAGCCTCGGGAGTAATCTTATAAAAAATATTAATCATGAAGCTCTCCATGATATCCATGGCAGCATTGGATATTCCCTTGGAGGGATGCACTTGTTTCAACACCTTGTATATTAACCTTTTGTAACTTCCTACACTTCTCTTCCTCTTCTTTTTCTTATTCTCTTCCTTTTGAACATCACTTTCTTTTCTTTTCTCAACTTTGGAGAATCCTTTACTTCATTCTCTCCTTTCATACCATCTATTTTAAGACCCAGACCAAAACCCCCTATAAATTAGGGCTTGCCCAATGTCTTGTCTCCCAGCACCATAGAATTGAACCAAAGTTGATTCACCATCATTTGACCATCCTATGATGGATTCGTGCATAAAATACCCCCTTCCAATGGCTAGAACATCTACTACTGTACCCTTGCATGAATCTCATGACCCTTATGCACCCTTCAAATTAATG
The DNA here is from genome assembly GCA_027943335.1 of Chamaecyparis obtusa. Taxonomy (NCBI): domain Eukaryota; kingdom Viridiplantae; phylum Streptophyta; class Pinopsida; order Cupressales; family Cupressaceae; genus Chamaecyparis; species Chamaecyparis obtusa. Next base: position 3,540 of record BSBK01005005.1, read on the forward strand.
TCTACTCTGGGAGGAAGATTATAATTTCCATATTTGCACAAGCCTTGAAATATTTTCGTCATTATCGCTCTCCACCTCCACTCTCTTAATTTAGTCCTCTCCCTCTCTGCTGTACTTAGCTTAGCCATCCTTACCTACTCTTTAACAGAGATTCTCCAAAATTTGTATACAAAGGCATCCTACAGGAAAAAATGAAAAGTTTCCCAGAGAATATCCAACAGCTTTTGACCAATTAAGGAAGCAAAAAATAAGTGAATAAGCAATTGGCAACCAACCACAGAGAAATTACAAGACTTTGAAAAAGAAATATTCTTTCTTGATGCTGAACTCATTTGATGTAGCTGTATATGATATGTACACTGTACTTTACAAAGTTTTTTATGATTATCTAATTTCAACTTATTATATGATGCAGCCGAGTGTCGACAAAATCATTATATATGGTATGTTTTACTTTTTTTTTAGAACTAATGCTTCTAGCGAATCCAAATTTAGTTGTTATAAAGATGAGATGTTAGTGAATGAATTCTTCCTAATACTACTCTTCCACCAGATCTAGATTTCAACCCCTTTTGTGGATCTACAGGCTCAATCGCGAGCCCACGGGATTGGCCAAGAGAAAACTATGGTTGTATATCAACTGATTACAAAATGTTCATTTGAGGAGAAAATATTGCAACGATCAAGAAGAAAATTAGCTATGGAAAATCTAGTTATGAATTCTGTTAAGAATGAAACTATTAAGGAATTGCATGATATATTACTCAACAGTGCAAGGAATATTCTTGATGACCTTTGTCAAGAATATCCTTGAAATGTAAGTTCATTGCCACCTTTGGCTAGGCAGTCTCACTCCTCATTTTACAACAAAGGGCAGCCATCTATGGTCCAAGGTTTTAATTTAGCTGACAAGTGGAGAGCTTCTCAAGGTACTGATCTCTTTCATAGAGAAGTTCCTGCTTCATCTCAAGGTTCTCATTTAGGTGACCAACTCCTTCGAGGTCCACAAATAGACCCATTAATTTCCTAAATTGGTTCGTTTGCAGGAAAAGAATTTGGTCATGCACTTCATTCTAGCACAACAAATATTTCTATTAGAAATGACTATTTTTCAATGGCCTTGCATTTATGGGACTTGGGCATTATCCTTGAAATGTAAGTTCATTGCCACCTTTGGCAAGGCAGTATCACTCCTCATTTTACAACAAAGGGAAGCCATCTATGGTCCAAGGTTTTAATTCAGCTGACAAGTGGAGAGCTTCTCAAGGTACTGATCTCTTTCATAGAGAAGTTCCTGCTTCATCTCAAGGTTCTCATTTAGGTGACCAAATCCTTTGAGGTCCACAAATAGACCCATTAATTTCCTAAATTGGTTCGTTAGCAGGCAAAGAATTTGGTCATGCACTTCATTCTAGCAACACAAATATTTCTATTAGAAATGACTATTCGTTAATGGCCTTGCATTTATGGGACTTGGGCATTATCCTTGAAATGTAAGTTCATTGCCACCTTTGGCAAGGCAGACTCACTCCTCATTTTACAACAAAGGGCAGCCATCTATGGTCCAAGGTTTTAATTTAGCTGACAAGTGGAGAGCTTCTCAAGGTACTGATCTCTTTCATAGAGAAGTTCCTACTTCATCTCAAGGTTCTCATTTAGGTGACCAACTCCTTCGAGGTCCACAAGTAGACCCATTAATTTCCCAAATTGGTTTGTTAGCAGGCAAAGAATTTGGTCATGCACTTCATTCTAGCACCACAAATATTTCTATTAGAAATGACTATTCGTTAATGTCCTTGCATTTACGGGGCTTGGGCATTATCCTTGAAATGTAAGCTCATTGCCACCTTTGGCAAGGTAGTCTCACTTCTCATTTTACAACAAAGGGCAGCCATCTATGGTCCAAGGTTTTAATTCAGCTAACAAGTGGAGAGCTTCTCAAGGTATTGATCTCTTTCATAGAGAAGTTCCTGCTTCATCTCAAGGTTCTTGTTTAGGTGACCAACTCCTTCAAGGTCCACAAATAGACCCATTAATTTCCCAAATTGGTTCATTAGCAGGCAAAGAATTTGGTCATGCACTTCATTCTAGGTCCACTACTTCCAGAGACTTGAGTTTAAGTGGAGACTGTCTGTTCCCAAACATGCCCCAGGCGAGAAGATGAACCATATGTTGCTTGAGTAAAGAAGATAGTGGTTTATTAAAGCATCTGCATTATCCCACTTCCTATCAGTTACTACTTTTTGAGCGGCTTGCCAGCTACTTCTGTGCAAGATTTCTGTAATATATAATGTCCTCATGCAAGTACATGCCACACACAGTCGTTCGGTCATCGCCAATGACTCCGTGCTGAAGTGTCCCTCAAGGTCCCTTAAGCATGAAATCGACAATCTTTGCAGGGTCATATCTCAGAGCTCATTTGAGGTAGAATTGATTTGTTAGTTGCTATAGGACTGTATTGTCGGGGCCTACAAAAGCCTATCTCAGTTTTTAGAGATTTAACTTCGCTTAAATTCGGCAACACATTCTCGGTCGGTATCAAAACTTAAAGTGTTCCTCAGCTGAAACATCCAATGTTGTGTATCTTTCCAATCGTCGGTCGTAGCATCAAACTGTCTATTCCAATAGCTCCAGATGGCTGGGTAAACGCTAGTGGAAACCTCATTCACCGCGCACAGTCATTCGATCCCTACCAACGACTCCATGCTGAAGTGTCCCTCAAGGTCCCTTAAGCATGGAATTAGTGATCTTTGCGAGGTCATATCTCAGAGCTCATGCAAGGTAGAATCGATCCATTTGTTGCTACAGGACCATGTTGCCAAGGCCTACAAAAGCCTATCTCAATTTTTAGAGATTCAAATTCCTTTAAATTTGGCAACACATTATCAGTCAGTGTCAGAAGTCAAAGTGTTCCTCAGCTGAAATAGCTAATGTTGCATATCTTTCCATCTATCGGTCGTAGCATCAAATCATCTATTCCAATAGCTTTGGATGGCTGGGTAAACGCTAGTGGCAACCTCATTCACCATGCACAATCATTCGATCCCCACCGACAAATCTGTGCTGAAGTTTCCCTCAAGGTCCCTTAAGCATGGAATCGATGATCTTTGCGGGGTCATCTCTCAGAGCTCATGTGACGTAGTATCAATCCATCACTTGCTATAGAACTATATTGCCAGGGCCTACAAAATTTTGTCTCAGTTTTTAGAGATTCAACTTCGTTTAAATTTGACAACACATTCTCGGTCGGTGTCAAAACTCAAAGTGTTCGTCAGCTGAAACAACCAACATTGCGTATCTTTCCAACTGTCACTTGTAGCATTGAACTATCTATTCCAATAGCTCTGGATGGTTGGGTAAACACTAGTGGCAACCTCATTCACCACTCATAGTCGTTCGATCCCTGCCGACAACTCCGTGCTGAAGTGTCCCTCAAGGTCCCTCAAGCATAGAATTGGTGATCTTTGTAGGGTCATCTCTCAGAGCTCGTGTGAGGTAGAATTGATCCATTAGTTGCTATGAGACCATGTTGCTAGGGCCTACAAAAGCCTGTCTCAGTTTTTAGAGATTCAACTTTGTTTAAATTTGGCAACACATTCTCGGTCGGTGTCAAAACTCAAAGTGTTCCTCAGCTGAAATGCCCAACATTGCGTATCTTTCCAACCGTTGGTTGTAGAATTGAACCATTTATTCCAACAGCTCCAGATGGCTAGGTAAATGCTAGTGGCAACCTCATTTGCTACACACAATCATTCGATCCTCACCGACGACTCCGTACTAAACTGTCTCGCAAGGTCCCTTAAGCATGGAATCAATGATCTTTGTGGGGTCATATCTCAAAGCTCATGCAAGGTAGAATCAATCCCTCAGCTGCTACGTGACCATGTTGTTGGGGCCTACAAAAGTCTGTCTTGATTTTTAGAGATTCAACTTTGTTTAAATTTGGAAACACATTCTTGGATGGTGTCAGAACTCAAAGTGTTCCTCAGTTGAAATGACCAACATTGCGTATCTTTCCAACCATTAGTCATAGGATCAAACCATCTATTCCAACAGCTCTGGATGGCTAGGTAAACTCTAGTGGCAACCTCATTCACCACGTATAGTCGTTTGATCCCCACCGATGACTCTGTGTTGAAGTGTCCCTCAAGGTCCCTTAAGCATGGAATCAACGATCTTTGCAGGATCATATCTTGGAGCTCGTGCAAGGTAGAATTGATCCATTAGTTCCAACAAGACCATGTTTCCGAGGCCTAAAAAATCCTATCTGAATTTTTGGAGATTCAACTTCGTTTAAATTTGGCAACACATTTTCAGTCGATGTCAAAACTCAGTGTTTCTGAGCTGAAATGGACAAAGTTGCGTATCTTTCCAACCGTCGGTCGTAGCATCAAACCGTTGGTTCCAAAAACTCTAGATGATCAGGTAAATACTAGTGATAACCTCATTCACCATGCATAGTCATTCGATCCCCACTGATGACTCCGTGTTGAAGTGTCCCTCAAGGTCCCTTAAGCATGGAATCGATGATCTTTGTGGGGTCATATCTCAGAGCTCGTGTGAGGTAGAATCAATCTGTCAGTTGCTACAGGACTGTGTTGCTGGGGCCTAAAAAAGCCTATCTTAATTTTTTAAGATTCAACTTTGTTTAAATTTGGCAACACATTCTCGGTCAGTGTCAGAACTCAAAGTGTTCCTCAGCTGAAACACCCAACATTGCATATCTTTCCAACCGTCGGTCATAGCATCAAACCATCTATTCCAATAGCTCTGGATGGCTGGGTAAATGCTAGTGGCAACCTTGTTTTCCATGCATAGTCATTCGATCCCTGCCGACGACTCCATGTTGAAATGTCCCTCAAGGTCCCTTAAGCATAGAATTGACAATATTTGTGGGGTCATATCTCAAAGCTCATGCGAGGTAGAATTGATCAGTTAGTTTCTATGTGATCATGTTGCCAGGGCCTACAATAGCCTGCCTCAATTTTTAGAGATTCAACTTTGTTTAAATTCGACAACACATTCTTGGTTGGTGTTAGAACTCAAAGTGTTCCTCAGCTTAAATGGCCAACGTTGCGTATCTTTCCAACCGTCAGTCGTGGCATCGAACCATCTATTCCAATAACTCTGGAAGGTTGGATAAATGCTAGGGGCAACCTCATTCAGCACCCACATCCATTCAATCCCCGCTAACGACTCTGTGCTGAAGTGCCCCCAAGGTCCCTTAAGCATGGAATTGATGATCTTTGCAGGGTCATATCTCGGAGCTCGTGGGAGGTAGAATCAATCCATCAGATGCTATGGGACCATGTTGCCAGGGCCTACAAAAGCCTATCTCAATTTTTGGAGATTCAACTTTGTTTAAATTTGGCAACACATTCTCGATCAGTGTCAAAACTCAAAGTGTTCCTTAGTTCAAATGGCCAACATTGTGTATCTTTCAAACCATTAGTCATAGCATCGAACCGTCTATTCCAACAACTCTGAATGGTTGGGTAAACACTAGGGGAAACCTCGTTTGGCACCCACAGTCATACGAACCCCGTCGATGACTCTGGGCCGAAGTGTCCCTCAAGGTCTCTTAAGAATTAAATTAGCGATCTTTGCAGGGTCATATCTCAAAGCTCGTGGGAGGCAAAATTGATCTGTCAGGTGCTACAGGACCGTGTTGTCGGGGCCTACAAAATCCTGTCTCAATTTTTAGCGATTCAAGTTTGTTAATATTTGGAAACACATTCTCAGTCGATGTCAGAACTCATAGTGTTCCTCAGTTCAAATGGCCAACATTGCATATCTTTCCAACCATTGGTCATAGCATCAAATCGTCTATTCCAATAGCTCTGAATGATCGAGTAAATGTTAGGGGCAACCTTGTTTGGCAAGCATAGTAGCTTGAAACCCATCGACGACTCTGTGCCAAAGTGTCCCTCAAGGTCTCTTAAGCATGAAATCAGCAATCTTTGCGGGGCCATATCTCAGAGCTCGTGTAAGGTAGCATGGATCTATCAGGTGCTATGAGACCATGTTGCTGGGGCCTACAAAAGCATGTCTTGGTTTTTAGAGATTCAAGTTCATTTATATTTGGAAACACATTCTCGGTCGATGTTAGAACTCAAAGTGTTCCTTAGTTCAAACGGTCAACATTACGTATCTTTCCAACCGTCGGTCGTAGCATCAAACCGTTTGTTTCAACAACTTTAAATGGTCAGATAAATGCTATTGACAACCTTTTTTTATCACACACAATTATTCGAACGACAATGACGACTCCTGGGTGAGCAGTAGGATGAGTGCAAATATGTATTCTAGTGTTTGTCATTAACAATCAGTCAGTTAGGGGACAATTAGAAGTTAGTTTGTAAAAGCATAAGGTTGCACATCTACATCTACCATAGTAATCTTATTAATAAAAGAACTCTTGCCAACATTAGGGTACCCCAAGAATCCTTATATTATATTTATTCATTTATGCATTTATTTCATTACTTTTATTATTATTACAGTTAAGGAATTGACTGTTATTGAGGACAGTGACTGGTATTTGTAGCACAGTCAGCAAGTTAAACATACATCAATAAACATACAAGCATAACTATAAGGCATGGGAAATTTACAAAGCAAAGACATGAACATAAACATAAATTAGTATACATCAATACACCAAACACATGAATTGCATACCTAAAACATACAAAATATATGAATTTACAAAGCAAAGACATGAACATAAACATAAATTAGTATACATCAATACACCAAACACATGAATTGCATACCTAAAACATACAAAATATATATTCATAGGGCATGACGTCAAATATATATGTCCAATAATGTCATACATTGAATATATTCAATATAGTAAAACTAGCTTCCTCAAAGCCAAATGGATGTACAACGTATCACTGATACAATATACAAAAAATATGTCCACTAATATCATATAGGCATACAATCCATATCCCTAATCTAGTCCTTTCCCGCTAGGGGAAGAAAACAAATCTTGAGCTATCTTCGATTGTCACGTCGATGGAGATGTAGTGGATGCCATAGTCTTTCGAGTGCGCTCACTCGTCCTCCTATCTAGACTCTTCTGTAGCTCGACCTGATAAAAAAAAATTTAGATAGAGATAACTAATATACATCAAAATTGAATTATACAATGACATAAAAATGAATATTGGCTTACCGCTAGCAAATAGTCACTATGTTCATCCACTGAAGGCGCATGCTGGCGATCTGGAGTCATAAGTCCCTACAACAATGATCAAAATAATAATTAAAATAAATACATGGATATCATTATAAAATTCAATACAAACTATTAAAATAACAATTAAAGTTAAGTGATCTCTTTCATACCTCAATCAGTGCTTCAGAACTAGCTACTGCTGTAGCTACTCCACGATCCAAAGTATCATGGATAGAAGGAGGAGTCTCTGATGTCAAAATCTGAAAATAAAATAAAAAAAGTAAATTATGCAGTTATCAAGATTACATATATTTTTTAGAACCCTACTAATGAGTAAATGATAGCTCTGTGAAGGTTCCACCACGTCCTCAGGTGTGCGGTGTCGAAGTCGAAGCTCCAACATTCAACTAGTGCACATGTACATGGAAAATTATAAATAACCATTCATATAAGAACGTACTACTGACATGTTAATTATAATGCATTATTACATGTATACCTGTGGACTCAATGGTGACCTCACAAACCCAGGTGAAAGAATGTAATCATCGTGCCTCTGGATTTTGATCATAATTTGTCTAGTAATTTATTCATTCATTCATTAATTAAATATGATTAAGTAAATCCAATTAATATGCAAATAAAGATACCTCAAGGAAAGTTGCACAATGCCCTTCGCTATCTGTTGTGAATGTCGATGGTCCACTAGTGCACATCTAATGCACATGCACAATAAGTTAGGATACAATTATTCATATAATTACATAATAATCAAATATGATAATTAAATATTTTATTCGATACATACTTGTGGAATTGACGATGATGTGTAAAAGGGGACACTAGGATCATTTCCACTTCCACTACCACCGCCACCGCCATTGACACTCTTGCCCTGAATTTTCATCATAAAAAATAGATACTAAATTATATAGTCATTCTTTTATAAATGAAATATGATCAAAGTAATTTAATGAGCTTGGAAATATTTACCTGTGTGTCAATACCAAATGTCATATTTAGAAAGCTATCAGTCATCAATCCAGAATCCTCTTCCTCTCTCTCGCTAGTACCAAATGTGCACAAGCATCCACATGATCGATATATATGCCCCCTCGAGGATTGACCATAGTCACCCTTAACTAAAGGAGTGGCAGACTGAATGAGAGTTTGTGTCAGAGCATTGATCGTGCCTAGTGTGTCTGCCTCTACATGTTCCTTCACAACGGAAGGAATACTAACATGATCTAGCTGTGGCTTGCCAATAGCAACCCTAGGTGCGTTAGGGTCATGATGTGCCCCTGCTCGATCAAATGATGAACCCCCTCCTCTACCCTGAGAATCCAAAATGTCAAAATAATTTGGCACCTCCTTGAGTACAAACTCGCAATAGAGTTTCCTCAAGAAATATATAGGAACCTCATAATTGTTACAAAGAGGCGAATCAAAGACCATCCACCATCTCTCCCAAAAATTGTTTTTTATGTCTTCATTTATGCACCAATGAATTGGGAACCTCCTTGTTGTATTTCTAAGAGTATTTGTGTCCCCTAGTTTTTTAAATAGCTGGCAAATGTCATCTTTTGTGATTTTTTTCTTTTTTATGTCCACATAAGATAATTTATTTGCATAATATTGTTTGTGTTCTTCTCTTTTATCTCGTCATAAATTAATTTGCCCACTAACTATGCTTACGTGGGTCAAGATTGCTTCCAATAATTTTGCAAGTCTTTCTCTTCTAGGATTTGTACCAGTAGAATCTTTTAACCTATTAATTAAAGATTCTAATTCTTTTTGCCCTCTTTCAATTTGGTTCATCAAATTTTGTTGTGTTCTAGGAGGAGCTTTCTCGATTGGTGGAGGCAATTGAGGTTCATTTTCTTCATTTGTTTCTTCATTCAGTTCTTCATTTGGTTCTTCATGAGGAGACGAAGGGTTTGGTGGAGAGAGATTATTTCTTCCTAGCAATTAAGAAAACTACATTTTAAAATCTTCATTACATAACAATTTTGAACAAAAATAAACAAATTGCAACAAAACTAAAATTTTTAAACAAATAAGTGGCATGATAAGCTATAAAAACACTTACCTCTTCTTCTAGATTGAACTTGACGATGCCATAGAGCTATTTGATCGATGGATGAACAAAAACAATTGATTCACAAGCAAATATAATAGGGCATGCACGCTTTAGAATCTCCTCTTAGCTGAAAACGTGGGTTTGAGAAAGCAAAATGAGCTTCCAAACCCGCGCAGCAAACTTTATAATGGTTTTTTAAAAGGGCGTGCACCTTATAGGGAAGGTACGCCCTTTGAAAAATGCATGTGCCCTATAGGGTGTACGCCCTTTGGAAAACTAAAGCATGTGTGCCCTAGGGCACACACACTTTGGTTTGGATTGCTCAAGCCTAAAGCTTGGGCAACCCAAGCCATAGGGCACACGCCCTTTAGTGCGTGTGCACTATGTGCGATGGGGGGCCAAAAAGAGAAGTGGCATCTTTTTGGTCCCCCATCTTTGTGCACTTACCCCATGGAAATCTCACCTCCCAACCAAGGCCTCTAAGAGGTCACCCCCAAGCTAGGGGAACCATCACATAGACAGGATAACAAACATGCATAACCAAATAGAAAAATAACCACACATCAAGCACATATACTCCCAACCATAGATATGAACAATGGGTCTCACATTGACCCTTATCTTGGGGTGAAGATGGACTGAATACCAAGGGGAGAAAGCTCATTTCAAATGAGAGACAAGCCTACACATGGCTTTCCCAAATACACATCTTAAGCACATTTTCACAAATCCAACAAAATTCTTTATGACCCCCAAGGCATCAAACCATACAAATCCCTTATGACCTCCAAAATAACAAAAAGAAAAATGGCTACATGGAGCCCATACTTCCATGTTTTCATCCTTCTCCTTTTCAAGGAGAGACTCTACACCCATGGTTGTCCAAAGAAAACCCTCCACCCCCCAAGGCTACTCTTCCCCCCATGGGTGAGTGTGGCCTTGAGACTCCCATAAAAATATCACAAACAAGAAATCTAAAACACAAATCTTCACATCTACAACACAAAAAGAATTGCACAACATCAAGCACAAGATTTACATATGCATCTACTAACATAAACAACAAGATTCTCAACATTAAGAACATGAAGAAACACAATACCAAATTTCTAACATACAAGAAAAGGAATATTCATGAGAATTCAAGTGGAGCCACCAACCTAAGTCCAAGCAATAATGGTGAGAGTTGAAGTTGAGATCCCTTTTGTCGAAGCTTTTCCTCTCCCAGCTCCTCCAAAATTATATAGTCTCTAAGTTAGAGAGTGGGTGTTCAAACTCTCTAAAATGAAGAGTCCCCTCTAAAAAGGCCTCCACACATCTCCCCACAAACTCCTAGGGGGTTACATTTCGATTGGGTGGTCTTCCCTAAGTCCCTTACAAGGTTTCCAAAAATGGTCTCTTACAAAGGTAAGCTTAAAAGGTGGGATAATGACTACCTTTCTAATGGGTGGTGTTCTTACCAAAACATGGTCCCAAAAGTTGATTTTCGGCCATCTTGGAAAACCAACTTTTGGATGGGTCATTTGATCAATTAAAGGTTTTCCTATGGTGAAAAATGACCCTTACCCATAGATATACCAAGTGGGCCAACTAAAAATAGCCTAAACACTCCCCTAGCTACCTTTTTAACCCCCTAAAAGTCCATGTTAAGTTCAAATTCGAAATCCATGAAATGACACTACCTCAAGCTCCCTAACCAAGGGATTTACATGGAGATCCTCAAGGGTACTAGCCTAGGTTGATGAGCATCCAATCCTCAAGTGGACATGTCATGGCCAAAAGTACACTTACAAGTGTCAAGTGACACAACATAAATAACACATCACAAGCCATGTGGCATGTCCACTTGAGCACTCACATAACAATTTACAATAATCAAATAAACATATTAATCCAATACATACATGCTCATTACGTTTACAAAATAAAAGATGATACAAAGAGGTTTTGTCTCTCATTAGACGCAACCTTGGCTCTAATAGAATTAACATAGGTCTATGCTTTGGTTCCCCAAATTTTAACCATGGTCTAATTCCCTGCACACTAAAATCCAACATCAGTAGTCAAAGAAATATAAATCCACAATGTATATGAATCAATTACATTCAACTTAACAAATCATTGTAACACCACATAATCAATTAAAATTCTCTTTGCATATTCAATGTAACCTTCTTTTCTTCTGTCATCATGTGCACTCATAAACTTCACATAAGTAAAATTAACTTTCAATTCACAATAGAAATCTCATTGTATCATAATCAAATCAACTCTCCATTTCCTAATTACTCATGTAAGCATATAAAATCGATTGCATCCTCACAACATACATTAAATCAAAATGACCATAAGTGAAAAGAGTCATCAATAACTCATCACCTAAAATTTATTCTTTAATGAAATTCACAACTCATCATAATTTAATTCTCAGTTGTTATTTTTCCTAGTATCTCATATTAGCATATGTACTCAAATTGAAATATTACAATAATTATCTAATCAATCATCATGAGTATGGAAAATGTCATAAATTGTAATGTACATCATCTAATGAAATAATTTACCTATTAAGAAGGTCAAATCTCTTAAATCATCCAAAATATTAAGCCAATATCTAGGTCTACCCTAATGATCAAAGACAAGGCTATGTCAGCTTGGGGTGAGGCCTTACATCTTTGATATCATTAATTTGTTTTGAGTATGTTGCACAATCATTTTTTTGATCCCTAATTATTTTCTAGGAGTGTTGATTAGTTTTCTAACAAGGAGGATTGTGTCAAAAATGGGTTGAAAAGGCTTAAAGAATGCCATCTATTGCTATGCATTGGAATTTCAAGATGTACAATTTTATGGACTTGTTTATATGGTTTGTGTAGTATTTTAGTTCAAAGATCTCAAGTTTATTTTCTCTACAAGTGAAGATATGTTTTTTGGTATGGTATCATTATCTGTGAAGGTCTTTGGTCATCAAAATGATTTGCAATGAATGGATTTGGGTCCTATGAGCCTAGATATGTGTTAAAGATTGAATTACGAGGCTAATTATGATTATTCTGTAGTGTGTTTGGCTTAACATTTCTTTGTGTACATCAAAGAATGCTTTGGGAAAACTGGTAACATGTTCTTTAATGATTTTCTACATGTCGCATTTGGATCCAAATTGAGAGAGAGTTACAATGGACGTGCTTTACTAAAGATATGTTTAGATGAAGTGTTTTGATATGTTTGGCTCCCCTTTATCTCTTGGGGTGGACCATATTATTTGTAGAGCTTATTTTGACCAACTTTGTGTAAATATTGGCTATTTTCTTAAGGTCAACTTGTGATGTAGTCACATCCTGGCTTCTTGCTCGGTGCCTGAAGATTCTTGCAATCTCAGTAACTATCTAGTGGAGTTTGGTTGCTTGGTTGGTAATCTCGATAGAAGACTAGCGTTTCTCAGTCTTTGATGGTGATTCTCGGTCGGAGTTTGTTAAGCTTCACCAATGGAGCTCGGTGGTCTTGGTGGTGATTCTCAGTTAGAAATTTTGTTGGATCTCAGTGGATGTTGGTCACTCGATGACTTGGTATTTTGTTTCTCGGTGCTTGGTTACTGATGAGGTCCTGGTGTGTATGCCTATTGTTCAGTCGCTGAAGTGGCTCAGTCACTAGAGGACTCGATCGCTTAAGGGATCTCTATCATTGAAGGAGACTCGACATTTCTGGTGCTCTGTAATGATTGGAGAGCTTGGTTGGTATGGTTACTTAGTATGTTTCCTGATGCTTGGTTGTTTGGCTTACCGACGGTTGTTCTTGGAGATTCTACTTGGTCGATAGGTGCATTTAATCTGGGTCGCGTTCCTCAAGTTATGGATTGCCCATTGGACATGTGGGGACCTAAATCTAGTGTGTTGTACTATCTTATGTGGATTTGGAGGTCAACTTGGTGAATTAATTATTTGTGAGGTTATTGGTGAGCCGACTGATGTTTGGCATTTAATATTTATATATTTGGAAGCCGACTAGCTTTTGGGATTTAATTATTTGTAAAGCTGACTTGTGGCTAGGGTTTAGTATTTAAGAGGATGGTTGGGTAGTTATTTAGGCAGATTTGGGGGTAGACAGATCTCAAAGAAGAGTTAGTAGCTTACAGGCTTAGGTAGTAGAAAGATTGCTTGGTGACCTGCAGGTACAAGTTTAGATCCTTCTTGGAGTGCCTACCAGTGTCCTGTTGTGTTGCAGACCCAGGCTAGCTGAGGAGAAGTGTGTTGGATCCTTTGTAATCTTGTAGAACTATTTCTTGCATTGTAGCTGGCCATAACCGGGAAGGCCTTACAGCCCAGCACATTGCATGTAATCAGTTAATTGATAAATAAAGACATCTTTTTTCTTTCAGATTTGGTTTCTTGTTGTGTATTTCAGCTATGTTGGTGTTTGGCTATAAGGTCGGATAATCCTTAATTGGATCCTCTATCCTTGACTGGATAAGGTGGTCTCAGAGCTAGAGAGTTTTATCTTGTTGAAGAAGAAGATTGACGTAGCAAGGCTGATCTTGCGAAGTTGATCTTGTTGGCAAAGAGATTGTGTGCAATCTGAGTTGCAGATCCATAACATTGAACTTGTGAAATCGTGCCCTAGTTGTTCATGCAAGGTGGTAGGTTGCTATCTGACTTGCATACAACCTGGAGGTTGTCACAAGGTGGTCGATGTTAGGGTTTGTTGCAAAAGGTTTTCAAATATTTTTGGAGATGTCTCTAAGAGGATTGGACCTTGGTGATGTGATTTCTCAGAGGTTTACTCAATTGGAAGTAGATTTGTTGAACCGCGTGGAGAATCGAGTTAAGAACCTTGTGAGAGAAAGTGTTGTTGAGGTTTGTAAAGCTTACTGGAGTTGGAGCATGCCAATCCAAAGGAAAGTTGTTTGGTTGGTTCGTAGATTGGTTTGTGAGAGAAGATATCTTGACAAGGTTTCCTGTGATAGTTCAGAGGTTGAAGAGGTATGCGAAATTGGTTTTGATGGTCACTTGGTGGAGTCTGACATGAAACATGTAGAGCAACTTGTGCTTGTTGCTAAGTTACCTATGATTACCAATGATGTTGCTGATCTTGTTGGAGCTGGTGAGGAGATTGGTTTTCATGTTCAGTCGGTTGTGCCTGACATGGAAATTGTAGAGCATCTGGTTGTGCTTGATCAAATTATTGTTGGTATGGAGTTACCTATTGTTAAACACCTCGATGATGTTGGTGTTATCGAATTTCTTTTGTTTGGTGTAGTGGTGCTGATGTTGTTTATTGGTTGCGGACTTGAGTTGTTGGTTGACATTGATAAGTTTGGTGATGAGATTCTGAGATGAGATTCTTCCTTGATCGTTGGTGATGGATTGATGGCTCAGTTTGTTCAGGATGTTGGACATACAGATTGGTTGGGTTGCAGATTGGTTCTCTAACCTATGATGGAGTGGAAACCTTTGATGAAGATGAAGTGGAGTTGGTGGTTTTCAGATGTTCCCTTTGGTGAGAAAGTGTGGGACACACTTTTCTTTGTACCCTGGGAGTCTGATGCAGTGGCATCCTAGCTTCTTGCTCGATGCCTGAAGATTTTGGCAGTCTTGATAACTATCTAGTGGAGTTTAGTTTCTTGGTTGGTAATCTCAGTAGAGATTGGCATTTCTCAGTCTTTGATGGTGATTCTCGGTCGGAGTTTGTTAGGCTTCACCGATGGAGCTCGATGGTCTTGGTGGTGATTCTCAGTTGGAAGTTCTATTGGATCTCAGTGGATGTTTGTCACTTGGTGACTTGGTGTTTTGTTGCTTGGTGCTTAGTTAACAATGAGGTCTTGATGTTTATGCTTGTTGTTCAGTCGGAGTGGCTCGGTCGCTGGAGGACTCAGTCGCTTAAGGAAGCTGGGTCATTGAAGGAGACTCAACATTTCTAGTTCTCGCTAATGCTTGGAGAGCTTGGTTGGTATGGTTGCTTAATATGTTTCTTGACGCTCGGTAGTTTGGCTTACCGATGGTTGTTCTTGGAGATTCAGCTTGGTTGACTGGTGCATTTAATCTGGGTCGTGTTCCTAGAGTTATGGATTGACCATTGGACATGTGGGGACCTAGATCTGGCATGTTGCACTATCCTATGTGGATTTGGAGGCCAACTTGGTGAATTAATTATTTGTGAGGTTATTGTTGAGCCGACTGATGTTTGGAATTTAATATTTATATATTTGGAAGCCGACTAGCTTTGGGGATTTAATTGTTTGTAAAGCCGACTTGTGGTTGGGGTTTAGTATTTAAGAGGATGGTTGGGTAGTTGTTTAGGTAGATTTGGGGGTAGACAGATCTCAAAGCAGAGTTAGTAGCTTGCAAGCTTAGGTAGCAGAAAGATTGCTTGGTGACCTGCGGGTACAAGTTTAGATCCTTCTTGGAGTGCCTACCAGTGTCCTATTGTGTTGCAAACTTGGGCTAGCTGAGGAGAAGTGTGTTGGATCCTTTGTGATCTTGTAGAACTGTTTCTTGCATTGTAATTGGCTGTAACTGGGAAGGCCTTACAGCTCGACACATTGTATGTAATCAGTTAATTGATGAATAAAGACATCTATTTTCTTTTAGATTTGGTTTCTTGTTGTGTATTTCTATTGTGTTGGTGTTTGGCTGCAAGGTCGGACAATCCTTAATTGGATCCTCCATCCTTGATTGCATAAACTTGTTTTTAATTTTTATTGAAAATTAAGTATAAATTTGTATTCAATGTAAGGTTTGAGGCGTGAGTGAATGTGAGGATTGTGTGAAGATACATATGTGAATAAAAGAATCAAAAGTGAAGACAGTGTCGAGAATTGAGGAAGAGGAGAGGTGCAAATTAAAAAACTCCTACAATAAAATATTTGGAGATCTTATATGCAATTTATTTCATCATATTTTATTTTTTTATATTGGAGGACAATGTGTCTCTTTGGAAACCCTATGCAGATATGTTTATTAGGATCAATGAGTTCCTTGGCAATGCACCTAAACTTTGGAAACAATGTGTTCCTTGGCTTATGGCCTAAATCATTTTAATTGTTATTCATATATTATGAGTAAGATTCTCACTATGGTTTTTCTTGCATTGGGTTTTCCACATAAATCTAGTGTTCTTGTATGTACCATCATTACACATGTTTTGAAATAATCTAGTTCATTTAACCGCTTAATGATTCGATAGAGTTTAAATTTTTGTCAAGATGTTGATTCACCCCCTCCTCAACATCTTGTGGTATTCAACATATGCTCTATTACAATCACTGCATTATAATACCACTTGAATATGATGTTTTAAATCAATTAGATGTATTAAAGAGAATCAAGGTTTCTCTTTATATATAACACCATAGAGAAGTGTTTAATGAATTTCATGCTCAATTAAGCACAAAATGACTAGTTAGAGGGAGTAAAGTTGGACCTATTATCTAAATTTCAATATGTAAATTTTAGGATTATTTTCAAACTTACAAAATTCAACTATATCAATCCTATACACCCATATATTTGGATTGAGATAATGTATAGATAAACATAGAATCATGACACAACTAAAATATGTGTTGATAGAATCTATTAAGATTCAAAATAATTTCTTAATTTTATATTGAAATAGTCCCTTTATAACTTAATCATCATGTATTAGGAACAACAGAATCAAAATAAAACTAAAATGAAATGATACAATTTGGATCTACAATTTTCAAATCACATATATGTAAATCTCTACAATTTTCAAATCACATACATGGAAATCTCTAAATTTAATAATTATCATTCTCATATAATGAGTGAAAGTATAAATAATTGATAAACTTAAAAAATCTAATTTTTAAGTTCAATCAAAATTAACCCAAAAAAATGAAGCAACATGAATATATACTTTTCAATATCACAAATACAAATATCCATAAATGATATTAATAACTAATACACTTGAACACAAAATTTCAGTTTCATTCCAAACTATTTAGAATGAATTAATAAAAATAATTCTTTCAAAAAAAAATATGAATTATCAACTATCATGGATTTCCAAAAATAAAAAAGTGTGAAAAAGAATTGTTTGCTTATCACCTCAAATACTATAATCAATATTTGATCACACAATTTTTTTGACCAAAACTATTTGAAAAAAATAGCTTTCTTAAACCCTAAGCTATAAGGAAATCAATATTTTCTTATTACATATGTTTTTTTGTCTAAACTATTTTTTTAAAAAAAATAAGAGTTTACTTAGAGAAATTTTTTAAATATGGATCTTTATAATAAAATTATTTTTCCAAATTAATTTGTAAAAAGAAAGTTTTTTAAAAACTTAAGTTATAATAAAAACATAATTCGATCACATAATTCTTTGTTCAACACTATGTACAAAGAAAATATTTTGTTAAAACTTAAGCTATGAGTAAATTAATATTTATTCATACAAATTTATGCCTAATACTATATGAGTAAAAATAGAGTTTATTTAAAATCTAAGCTATGAGAAAATCAATATTTGACCACTCCTTATTTGATTCCCTCTCAACTTTGTGGACATGAACATACCAATTTTGTTTCAAATTGAAGTTTTGTAGAGATTGCTATTTAATCATGCAATTTTCTACTCAAATCTATGTGAAAAGGGAAAAAGTTTACTTAAAACCTATGCTATAGAAAACCAATGTTTGATCACACTTTGTTTGAATCTCACTCAACTTTGTGAACATACACATACCAAGCTTGTTTCAAATTGAAGTTATGAAAAAATTAAATATTTAGTCACACAACTTTTTACTCAAAATTATGGGAAAAAGAAGATAATTTATTTTTAAAACCCACACTACAAGAAAATAAATGTTTGATCACACTTTATTTGATTATCTCTTAATTTTGTATTCTCACTTAACTTTGTAGACATACAAATACAAAGTTTGTTTCAAACTATAGCTATGAAGGAATTAATATTTAATCACACATTCTTTTGTCAAAAATTATGCTAAAAAAAGGGGTTTAGTTAAAATATACTGTAGAAGAAACTCAATGCTTGATAACACTTTATTTGATTCTCTCTTAATATTGTGGATGTACATATATGGACTAAGTTTGTTTCAAATTGAAGATGTAAGGAAATCAATATTTAATCACACAACTTTTGGTCCAAAATTATGTGAAAAAGAAAAGTTCGCTTAAAATCTATGCTATAAGTAAATCAAAGTTTGACAATACTTTATTTGATTCTCTCTCAACTTTGTGGATGTACACATACCAAACTTGTTTCAAACTGAAGTTAGGAAGAAATCAATATTAATCACAACTTTTTACTCACAATTATGTGAAAAAAAAAGAGTTTACCTAAAGCCTTTGCTACAATAAAATTAATGTTTGATCACACTTTATTGGATTCTCTCTTAACTTTGTAAACATAAACAATACCGATTTTGTTTCAAACTAGAGCTATGAAGAAACCAACATTTATCACACTACTTTTTGTCCAAAATCGTGTGAAAAAGAAAAGAGTTTATTTAAAACCTACATTACAAGAAACTCAATGTTTGATCACACTTTATTTGATTCTCTCTCAACTTGGTGGACATACACATGCAAAGTTTATTTCAAATTGAAGTTATTAAAAAAAAAAATGTTATTTAATCACACATCTTTTTGTCTAAAATCATGTGAAAAAAGAGTCTAGCACAAAAAAACATCATGTAAAAAAGAAAAGAGATTACTTGAAATCTACACTACAAGAAAATCAACATTTGATCACACTTTATTTGATCCTCTCTCAACTTTATAGACATACAAGTATTAAGTTTTTTATATGAAAAAATAGATATATAATCACACAACTTCTTAAAATATAACCTAACAAAAGAAATTTAATATTTAATGACACTTTATTTTCATTCTCTTTCAACTTTATGAACTTACACATACCTCCTTAACTTTGTGGACACGCCTTATTTTATTAGTTCCTGCCATAGGCAGGTAAACTATTGCGCATCCATTAGATGCTAAAATGTAATTAATTTAACCAATCAGATTTTAGAATTATTTTAAGTTCTAAACTTGTTATATAGTTTATAATTTTTATTTATTTTTAAAATTAGAAAAAGACTATTTATTTAAATTCTTATTGGCTCTAACAAAAAAAATAAGGAAAAAAATTAATTTTTGAAATAAAAATTAGGAAAAAATATTATTACGGACGACTTTGCATTAAATGTTCTTAATGTTTGTACTCCTTTCCTTGCAAATTGCAGAGAGGGCATTTATGGCACGGCATGGGCGGTTGCTTGCATTTGAAGACAGGTATACTCTATAGATGCCTCGCAAAGCTCCTCACGGCGCAAATTTCAGACAATGCTTTTTAGCATCACGTCTTCAAATGAAAGATGTGGATGTGAATTTACTCCAATGATACTAGGTTTAAAGCATCCACATCTTTCATGGATACCAGGTATAAAGATTTTTTTTGTATATCTATATATATATATAGAGTTCGTATCTGTGTTTATGAATTTTTTTGGGGCTCTCAAACATATCTTCTTTGTTTTACGTATCTGTGCTTATGGATTTTTTTGGGTTTTCAAACGCTGTTCATTTTATAAGATCACTTTTTCTTTTCTGGGGTTTCTGAGTCTATTTCTGTTGTTCTCGGCTTCCGATTTGTTGGAGTCTTTTATTCTTCCGAGTCAGAGTGTATGAGGCAAATATTCAAACGCAAGGAAATAATTATGGCAGGCATTTTCTTGTGGGTTTAGCCATTTTTATGCCGAATGAGGTTTTTTAAAAATAATTTTTAATAATAAATTCTGATAAGTATCCACTATGGATTATTCCATATCTTATGCTATTTTATCTTGTCGCAGTATATAGAGTAGAAGATTTTCAATTTTAGGGTTCGTTGTTTCGCCAAGGGGATTAGGGAAAACACATTTCCGGCTTGTGCTGAAGTTTTTACAGAAGTTTATTGATAGAGGATTGAGAAACAACCGAGAAGTAGGTTTAGAGGCTTTGCATTTCACACAGATGTTGGTAAGGTCACTTGCCTTCGAATAACTTTACTGATGTCACTATTTTTAATGGGCTTGTAATGCTGTTTTACGCTGAACGGGGATTTAGGAGTTTGGTGTTTTATTTTTTGTTATTGTTTATTAATTTCTGTTTATATGGATATTTATATTTACGATATGATTTGGGTATAGGTTTTGGGTTTTGAAGGCGTGAATGTTTAAATTTCTATTTCATTCTTTCTTTTTAAAGTTTGCTTGGATTTGTTGAGAATTGCCTATTTACTGTGATGTTGCAGATATTTGAATACAATGGAAGTGCTTTGGTGGCTATGGTTGGGAAAGATTATTGACTGATTTTCAGTGCATTTCCAAGATTCATGATACACTCTTTTTGGGTCTTACTGGGTTGGCCGCTGATGCACAGACATTATAAGGTCATTTTCAAGTTTATTAGCAACTTTTAATATTTGCTATGAAAAGATGCAGCCTTAACTCTAATGAATTGAAAGTAAATATGAGATACAATCTTTTGAAGTACATAAACTCTTAATTTTAATTCAATATTATGTCCGTTATTCTGTAAACGTCTATGTCATAGATGAGCTTTTTTTGTTGATTCATCACCGCTCAAGAGCTCCTTGATGTGCGTCTGCCATTACGGATAGTTTATTTTCGAATTGTTTTTGTCGAGATCATATCAAATTAAAACTTAACCATCTCCACAGTCTCTCTGCTAGAGTAAACACAATATGCAATCATTTGAAAAATTAAGAAATGTTCTATCTTGTTCGCCTTTTCCATTATTCAACTTGCTATTTGGTCTTTTTCACTGATCGTTGAAATTTTATACAGATGTATATAAGTGCAATAATTGCTTATTATCATGACTTCAATTTATATCAATTTGTTTTAATGTGTTAAAAGGCAATGGAAGAATTGATTTTTTAATTGCGATCTATTCAAGTTTTAGAAATAATAGATGCTAGGGTTTTGTTTGAGTTTAATAAAGATCTTAGTTTATGGTTCATAGTAGTTTTCAGAAATGTATTTGTTGATCTCTAGAATAAAATCATATCGGGCGTCTTGTGGTAGAGCTCCATCAAGTCAACTGCCCTCATTATAAAGTATTCAAACTGTAGTGGAGCATTTTAGACATGTAGTAATTGCATTTTTAGTTCCATACATGGTTTGCAGGAAAATAAGATAGGACACTGCTCATTTTTAACCATTACAAATCTGTATACAAAAAAAAGTTTCAAAAATTTCTTTCTCCTATTTACAAATTCGTTAAGAGCAGGAACGACTGGGAGCATGCCATGTTACCACTACACAAATTAACAAGCTAGAAAAGCTTTCGAAAACATGCCCTGAAGCTAGGGGAAAGGACTCAGTAGTGGCCCAGGCTAACTTCGCGCACCTAGAACTCTTAAACCATAAGGTGGATTTCATTGATTTTTTCGGCATGTCTCCGTAGGTGAGTTAAGAGCTTAAAGCTAAGGTTTCAGCTTTTGGGTAATCACAGATCTCTCTGTAGAGATCATGGAGCACCAAGTGGTCTAAAAGTACCATTTTAAAACGCTTGCCCGATACCCACCATGTTTCTCACCAATAACCGATCACTCAAATGACCCAGTACTTGTGTTCAAATGGCCCAATACTTTTGATCAAATGATCCAGTAATAATTATGAAATGTCCCAATAGTGATGCACAAATGAGCCAATTACTAAAAAAAATGATCCACTATTAGTACATGTGCGTTCAGCTATTGGGTATGTTACTAACACTTATTGTGTTTTTTTTGTGGTTAGTTATTGGGGCTCTCTATGACACAGCTATAACAGTTATTGGACCCCCTGTTCGCTATTGGGTCCTTTCCCCTACTCTTGAAGATCTTCACAAATCTTCACAAGCTTGGACTAGAAAATGACCCTCATTCACTTGCTTTAAACTACGAAAATGCGTATCAAGAATATCCCTGCTATCCGTATTAATTGTCATTTTCTATGTTTTACATCTTTCCTCTCCAGGTGATTTTAAATCTAATGCATTTGGAAGGCATATTCACAAAATCTCTTTTTCTCTAGTTGTAGCACCAAAATGGTTTTGCACCCTTGTTGAAACTTGGGGCAGAGTATGGCAATGTACATCAATTCATCATTAACATTTCTCCATTGAAAAGTGATGCTCATGGCAATAGTTCCTAGGTTAATGACACATCGATAGACACTATTATCCATGTATTCTCTTCACAAATCCATTAAATAATGTTTTTTAGGAATTGAAAATTTCTTCTGTACATCAACTTTTCTGTTAGATGTCTCCACTAAAGGGTATCAAATTTGTGATCATACCTACCGCTCATATCTGTCCTCATTCTGCTATAGCATATAAAAGACTCATTATTTAATACTGAACTAATCTACTTGAATGATAAAGTCATATATATTGTCACACATGTTTTCAAGAAATTTTTAAATCCTTTTTAATTATGTCTCCTGTCACAACTTTTTTTGTATTACTTTTCTGTTTCTGTTGTGGTGTTTCTGCTAATCCCTTATGGTAAATAAAAATTGCATGCATTTATTCCAATGGGACAGTTGGAGAGATTTAGGTGCTATCAGAAGTATTATAGGGGAAGAATTATTGGTGGCTATGGCTCCTAGATTTGTGTTCCCTTCCCAGTTACTCAACATATTTCTATCAAATATTCTTGATCTCTTGCAGTCCATATGGATCTGTTTGAAAGAGTAGCTTCTCAATTTGTGAAAGATGAATTCATCTCACGTTGCAGATTGGAGGATGTTGTCAAGCAATATGATTTTGTTCAAGGTGAAGCTTCAATTGGTGGTCTGTTCCCTGCTCGTTATCTAGAGAAAAAGCCCATGTATGCAAGAATATACGGTACTTTACTCAAGTCAAATTTTCCATTTAGCACCTATTGGTGCTTCAAAAGGAAAAACCAGCTAGGCCATTGCTGTCTTCACCGATACCCAATTTGGAGGATTGTAGCCTATGAATTTGGAACTTGAGAAACTCTCTCCGCAGAGAATCAAGGGTAAAAGCAAGATAATGGGAGACCTTGTTGAGTCTTTTAAACTTCAAGGTTAATTTGGGAATAGTATTATATAGCCAGAACACTATTGGTTGTTTTTGGCGTAATTTTTTGTGAATCCTTGTTCTGAATCATAGGGTCTGCTCTTATATGTTACCAGCTTTAGGGCATCTTCTCTGGTTAATGTAATGTCAGGTGGTTGTGTGTATAATCCTTTTTGGAAAATTCTTGTTCCGGGGCCTCTGTTGAATGTACTCTTTAGTTAGTGATGTGATTTTGAGGGTGATATATTTTTGCCGAGCTTGTTTTTGGCCAGTCTTTGACCTCACTTTGGAGATATTTATCTAGATAGCTCTTCTATGAACTTATTCTATATGTAAATGATTTTTTTTAGGCCTTTACCTTTTATTAAAAAAAAACAATAAGTCGTGTGAAATGTGTAATTGCTTAGGGCAGCAAGCAAATAGAAAGAGTTAGCGAAATTGTAATTCCATATTTTTAAATTTTAGATTAGTTTCACATGATACAAGACTGATCATGCAAATCCTAGAATTGATCTGAGACACATGCTAATATCAAGTTGAGCATTAATGTTGGATTCTAACAATGCTACACCTAAATCTGAAAACTGATTTTACTGGATAATCAGAACTACGTAGCGCCAAAATTATTTACTGAAGGCACTCCACAAAATGTTGAAGACCTAAATGTTTATATTCATAAAACAAATCAGTAATCAGATGGCAGAAACAAAAATTCATCAGACCCCAGCATAATGTAGGCAAAATATGGTTTCCAATGAATCCACCTTCATTCTTGATGCATTGGATATTGATGAGTTGATTATGTCTATAAGAATCAATTGGAGGTTTCCCTTTATGTTTCTTTGCATTTACAGAATAACCAGCTGAGTGGCACTTTTGATACATTAGCCAACTTAAATCGAACAGATTTATAATTTTCTTTCCCATTGCTTTATCTGTATTTTTTGAATATGCATTATGTTTACACTTCCGTTGTTGAGGAAAGCTTTCAGAACTTACAAGGTTGAGGAATCAATCGCAGATATAACCATGTGGCTTGACTTTTGAATGCCTATTGTAACTCAGGGAAGAAAAAAATGGCACAAAAGAAACATCAGAGTACTTGGTCTTTTCAACTCTCAAAGCAGTACACGGAGTGCTTCTACCAGGCATGTTTGAAGACATCAGATCCATAGTGAGCCAGTACTCTGGATTGCGTTCTAAATTGAGTTTACTGGGACCAAGGAATTTTGTTAAGATTAGTTGGCCACGCACTCCTTTCGAATTTGCATTCCAGCATGCCAAAATGAAATTCAGGTGGCAGATTGTACATATAAATTTTCAATGCTTCTTTTTTGGTGTCACACTGTTTACTACTATCTGATTCAGAACCTTCCAAGCTCCAATCCTCATTCTCCGATTCGAATTCATCAGAAGAAACTAAAGATGATTTCATGTCATCTAGACTCTGACAATCAGATGAATAAAGCAAAACTTAATTTACTAAAAAAAACATTCAAGTGAATGCCTAAAGCCAAATTCCAGAAACCTCTGCCAAAATGCGACAAGTTTTTGGAAATAAAATAAACATATGCCCATTTCACATAACTATTATTCTACTAAGGTAAGGTTAAAGATTTTACTTTATTCTTAATGTAAAAATTAAAATATGAACTTGAAAACTTTTCCATTCACTTTAGTTTTGA
Source organism: Chamaecyparis obtusa (assembly GCA_027943335.1). Classification (NCBI taxonomy): domain Eukaryota; kingdom Viridiplantae; phylum Streptophyta; class Pinopsida; order Cupressales; family Cupressaceae; genus Chamaecyparis; species Chamaecyparis obtusa. The sequence continues at coordinate 28,590 of BSBK01005005.1, forward strand.
TAATTTTATTTTATTTCATTTTTCCTACTTAAAAAAAACATCACCCATTATAAATTGTATTTTCTATTGAAAAATAAATCTAACAAATATAAATATTTAAATTCTAATTACAAATAGCATTGAATTCTTTTTTTCCAATATATGCTAATTTTTAATGTAAAAATTTGAATTTACTTTAAATTTTTAAAATTTTCATATTGTTTATTTTTATTATAAACATTTTACTTAAGAATTTTTTGTTTTTTTTAAATCCAATACAAACACGAGTAGATTAATGAAAATTTTAAAAAATAAATTTAATTATAAAATAATTTTCAGTATTAATGATTAGAACATAGTTTATAATTATCAATAAAATTAAGAATTCACTTTTAACTTGTTTTAACACTGAATTTACTTGATAAGCAGGAGGCATTTTTCATATAAGTCAAATTGCTATCAAGATTAAAGTGTTCCACTCATTCTCATGAGAGATGGGTTTGTGTGAACCACTACTCATGAAATATAGGTCAATGAGTTTGACTCACTACATTGTTGAAACCTATAGCAATATCACAAGTTTGTATACATGAAATCTCTAAGAAGATTGAAGATTGTTTACCATTACCAATAACTTTGCAATGACAAATATTATTGACTTTTATGAATTTGACTCAAGCTACACTGTTGAGTCTTGATAGCAATATCACAATGTTGTATGCATCGAATCTCTAAGAGGATTGAAGATTGTTTGCTATTACCAATACACTTGCAATGGAAAGTATATTTATTATTATTATTATTGCAAAACAAACAAAATACCAAAAAAGTAAAGGACAAGTTGAGATACAAGGCAATTGCAACAAATCTTTGTTTAAAGTTTTAGTGGTCTTTTTCTTACTTCCAAAAATGACATTTTCATTTGTATATAGATCTAATTATGGACTTTTTTTTAATTATACACTTCCAAATCTCTCTTCGTGGCAAAGTGTCAATTTCTTTATGCAAGTCATGCCTTTCAATTTCTCATGTGTTTTAATCTTTACACCTTTAATAATTGCATCGATTCCTTATGATTCCACATTTTGTTTCATGTATTTTACCATACTATTTTATTTCAAATAAATTCAATTTTCTATTTTTCAAGCATTTCTCTTGCATTTTAATCTTTACACCTTAACTATTGCATGGATTCCTTATGATTCCATATTTTGTTTCATGTATTTTATCATAATATTTTAATTCAAATAAATTCATCTTATTTTAAATTTCTTATTTTAAAAATATCAATCTATTAATTTCATGTAATTGTTACTCTAAATGCATTAAATTGTTATACTATTGGCAGGAACTATGACGCTTTGCGTCTCTTGTTCTCTACGACTTCGTCGACATAAATACCTTATTTTATTCTCTTAAATTTTGTGGACATGCTTTAGCCCATAACTACTTTTGATCACATGCTCTGCACATTATCAATAATACAGTCACTTCAACGGTGAATTTTCCGAGTCTCCCGTACGCTCGACAATGTGAATCTTTCATTTTCTCTTTCAATTTTTTTTAACGGGATGCTCGGTGTTGGAAGCATTTATATCAGAGAAATTGCAGTTCTGGAGACAAGGAGGAAACCCTGGAGATATGGCCAACATTTTAGAGCTAATGGTTGACAAATTCAAGTAGTTTCAGGCTTCACAAGAGTTTGACAAAGAAGTCCTGATAGAAGCATTTGAGAAAACTTTCAGTGGCGTACAAGGGCACACAGCAATAGGCCGTACGATCCGGAAACCGTCGGAGCATTGGCGGCCTTCAGTCCCGCTCAAAGGTCTGCGGCCCATTCGAGCAAGAGAGCTTCAAGTCGACAAGCACCACAATGACCGTGTTCTCTTCGGAACGCTCTGTGTTGATGCCCACAGAATGGTGGGAATCATGACTATCTTAGAAGACCAGTATGGAGATGCTGTTCGACTCGCAATATATAATATTTCCCCTTCCAAATTGGAAAAGGAAGGTCCCCGCAAGCTCTATCCTAAAGGCTCCAAGGTTGCAGTCAAACAGCCTTACTTCAAGCAAGGAGCCCAAGATGGTACGCTCATCCTGCGCGTGGATAATCCTCAAGACGTCGAGATTTTGTCTTCCTTTCCAGGGAATGCAGAAACCTCTTTGGCTAAGGATTTGCTTGAATTGCGCAATAAGGGCAACAAGTGCTTCCGGGATGAGAATTGGAACAAGGCCATTGAATTTTACTCCGCATGCATAAATTTGGCTCTGTCGCGCGACAAACTTGAGCCCCAAGTACCGTCTGCTTCAAACATCCAGGAGAAAGTGAAGGAGGCTCTTCTGTATTCCTATTCAAACAGAGCAGAAGCACGAATTAAGTTGAAAGAGTACGGGGACGCTGTAGAAGACTGTGACAAGGCCTTAGCCCTTGATCAGCACCATCTCAAATCCTTGTATCGGAAAGGTCGAGCTTTTCATTATCTCAGAGAATATAAGGTAGCTTGCCAATGCTTTGATAGAGCTCTGGACCAGGCCCCAACTGCCAACGACATCCAGTTGCACTATGAAATATCTATGCAAACTCAGCCGTCAGAACCAGCAAGGTGAGTTTGATCTCTCTCCCTATTTCAAAACGCTTGTAGTGCACCTGAATTCAGCAATTATATTGGCCCAGTCCTCATTAAAAGATCAGTAGGGCGGGGTAGAGGATTGTTTGCTTCTGACAATGTAGATATTGGAGACTTTCTGCTTGTGGACAACGCCATTGCATTTAGCTGCGCCAAGATAACAACATTGAAAGGAAGCCCTGAAAGAATCATACTTGGTATGATAGAAGAGAAGACAAGACTTGGTCATGTTAAACGGGATTTAGAGGCTAAAATCATCTCATCTGCAGTGTCGTCTCCGAGGATAATGCAGCAGCTAGAGTACCTTGCAGATTCAGATGAAATGAAGGTGCCACCCATGGATCTGTTCCGGATAAATAATGCCAGTTGGAATATCTACGATGTTCCCAATCAAGGCTGGGAGCTAGACCAGCATAAACTTGCAAAGATGATGCGAAATGTGGGGTGTCACATACAAAGTTTTGAATCACACAGTGACATGTCAAGGCAAAATGAGCAATATGGTTTGTGGGTAATGGGAAACTGCTATGCGAGTGGAAAACAGCATAGAGGGCCTCACCACTGAAGAAAAGCAGATGATAAGAGCATCTTATTTTTTGCTCTATAACTATATTTTTGGGTTAGGGCGCTTTAATCCTTATGCCAGAATAACTTTACCTTCGCTGAGGGAAGTATTCGATGGCTTCCGAGAGGTTGTCCCAGGGAATTGTATGTGCTTTGTTCTTTTTGCAAGCTTTCATGTTTTTGCAAAGAGTGAAGATGACACAGACAAAGTTCTTTTCAAGACGGCATTGGAAGTATGCACGGCATATATGGGAAAGCACGAAGAGGGCCTTCTAAAAGCTGTATTAAAATCCGTTGCAACAAACGTCTTCAAACCGGGACTTATTGTCTTCGGCATATCAGAGGAGGTTAACAGATAACTTCCTCTTCCTGGAGCAGTAGCTGTGGTTGTGTCTAAAAAAATGCTTTTTTCCTCTTCTTAAAGTTCAAGAATATAGTGTATGTGACTTGTGAAGCTCTTTTTTCTCTTCTTAAAGTTGAAGAGTATAGTATACGTGACTTGTGAAGCTGTAATACACAATATGAAATCTGTGCTTCATGTCACTCCTGTATATCCATCGTATGTGTATATATAGTGTTCTCTCTATATATATGTGAATCTTATAATCGAGCAATTATAAAATCTTAAAGCTCCTGAAATGTTTCCTAATTTTAATTTAGGGATATTTTTAAGGCATTCATATTGGAATATTCTTATTGAAAGTATTGAGACATCTTAACCATTAAATAATATTGATATCTTATAAATTCTAGAACATTTTAAAAATATAATAAAATTAAGATAATGAAAAATCAGATCACTCAATATGCATCAAATCAAATATAAATTTAAGTTTCAAAATCTCATTTTTCAATTGAAAAATATTTAGTTTATATATTTGACCTTTATTAATCTACCTACTACATTCAGTACAACATAGAGGTAATATTAAAACCCCAAACAATGTCTAGGTAGTAGAGTAGTAGACATAGCGAATATTTAGGTTGGCATGATTTAAATACTTAGACAAAATTTAGCTGTAAAAGTGTAAGTATGACCAAAAGAGAGAGGAACAAACATAATTTTGAACAATTAGCTATAATAAATTACAATCAAAGAACTTTCCACCACCCCTTTTTCATTTGAAGTTCAAGCCGCAAGTGTGGCAAACTAGCAAAGGCAAGAAGCACATGTGAACACAAACCCAAAAAGGGCCTTTACAAAATAGTTTTATCCACCCAACAAGGTAGTACAAGCCTATAGTCTAAACCCTGTTTAGATAAGAGCCAATGACTGAGGGGTATCCATTGTGCCAAATTCACTAGGGGCATGATCAAACCTCATCCCTTATGATGTTGGAGCCTTGCACTCAACAAGATTTGCTCTCTCATGAGCTCATTTGGAGGCATATAACTTCACTAGCAGACCAATGATTCGTTGACCTTTCCACCACTTTTTGTAATAAATATTTATAGATCTGAAACAACACAATGAATAGGGTTGTAGCTAGGCACATGTATGGATGTCACCATAAAATTCCTACTTCAAAGATGGTAGGTGAAGATGTCCTCTTGTTTCAAGAAAACCATGTTGTGCTTCCTTGTCTGTGCAAAATGGCCACGATCATCATGGAATCTCTCATCAATCTTGTTTCATTTAGGGTTATTTCAAGAGAATGTTGTTCTCACATCCACATGTTCACTACCACATATTTTTTTTCAAAAAAAATATAATTTAACATCCCTCACCTTTAGTAAGTTCATACTAAAAACAAATTTAAGGAATTGTATGTTGAATTTAACCAGGAAATTATTTAGGCATGAAAGATGCCACCACCACCCTTTTATTTCAATGAATTAGAAGAAATAAATGTAAGACCACCCTTTATACCCATTGTATTTTTTTGAAAATAAATAAACAAGGACATTGAACTCTAAACTTCTCATTTTCTATCAGCAAACCATCCATACATGTACACAAATTATATTATTAATTTAATTTCAAAACTATTTTGTTTGAGCAGAAAATTAAATATAGAAATTATGATAATAAATTAATTCTTTGGTATTTGTGATTCTTGATACTTCTTTCATAGATTTGCATTTTTTTATATTAAGGTTAACTAGAAAGTAAACATTAGGTTAAAATGATAAGTTTGAGGTAACAAGAGAATATTAAAAATATAAGTGTAAATGAAGGGGAAATAATGACGAGTAGTAAATGGATACATGACAAGTGATGTAAATAGGAGTAAAATAGGCATTAATACGAATCTAGCAATGAACCAAACTTAAAATAGGTCTATATGACACACATTGTTAAAGAATTCTGATCATAATAAGTACACAACTAAATGAGGTGTAATACCCTCTCAGATGATTATACTTGGACTTTTATTTGGATATTTTCATTATGATGATTGGAACTATATTCTCACAGTTATGCTTACTCAGATGATGATACACTTATCAGATGCTTAGATACACTCATTTATGATTATCATTTATATGTTTATGAAGTTTGAAATCATCTATTTTACATGATTTATAAAGCTAACCCAAGGATTTGAACCTAACCATTATTATCTATGATGTCTTATGTTTTCATGTATATATATTTGATGTGTTTTCATTACTCAAGACAAAGTCGTAGTTACCCACTTAGTTGAGGTCCACACGATGTATCGATCATGGTCATCTATTTTCATATGTCTATATATATATTTGCACATGTATTTCTTCTCGGTGATGCAGGATTGTAGGTACTGGGAATTATCTTCACCTGGTCTCACAAGTCTGAGCGATCTCTCAAAATCCTTGATTGTTGTTGTTGTTACGAAGATATCATCAAGGTCCCATAGGAAGGAACTCTACCTCTGACCCTTTTACCCTTAGGTGGGGAGTTCCCGAGTCAGTCCCTTGTGTTGATAATGCATTGTTGTTGTGTATTACAGCTGTTGGATTATGTGGTACTTGTTGTTTGTTTCTTGCATTGATGAGAGTATCATGTTGTGATTAGTAATGTTAAATTGTGTTTTGTGGTATCTTCTATCTTATGTTAGTAGTTACCCTATATATATATATATATATATATATATATATATATATATATATATATATATATATATGATAATTTTATTTTATGTGGAATATGATTTAGTAATTGATTTAAATAATAATATTTATAATAATTAGATGTTTATGATATTTTTAATAATGTGTCTTAATTATGTGATATATGTACACATAAGCATATGGGTGCACACGTATGCCTATGGTTACATATATATAATTAATAAATATTAATGTGTGAAAGTAGTTGTATTTTAAATAATAATAATAAATAAATTATTTACTTGAGGGATTAATTATTATATGGTAAATCTTTTACCATAGCTTTAGTAAATAAGGTGATAAGTAATAATAGTAATAAATTATTTCCTTTTCCTTAAATAAAGGAAAATCACATTAGTTTATTAATATTTATGAGGCTCTCATATTATATTTTATTATTAATAATATTAAATTAGCTATTCCCTTCCTGTGAATGGCTTTAATGAAATTAATTAAAGCCTAAACTATAAACTACCTTTTGGTTGGGATGATTTCATCGGTTGATTTTCTCATGCAACCAATCCTTCAAACTATTTACAGGAGAGAACCTTGAAGGATGGGGAAGTTGGTTGGAAATTATACTCAGAAAATTGGATTATTGCTTTGAGAGGATATTGTATTTAGGAGTATTATATTATTCTGGGAGAGGAACTATATTATTCTTGAAAGGATAGTTTGATTGTGAGTTTCCAGTAGAAAGTTGGTGCCTACATCCAAGAGGAATTTGGAGAAGTGCTGGAAGGAGATTGAAGAGAGTTGAATCAGCCTTCTTCAACTGTTTTCTTCGTTGGAAGCCAGGTAGGAGCTATCTTGAAAGATTCTCCTCCTTATTTGATTTGTTGATTGCTTTAAATCTTCCTTTGTGTTGTCCTCTATGAATTTGAAATGAATATATTAGATCATGTTTGTAATTTTGTGTAGGAGAAAGGATAGTGTGTTGAAAACTATTATTGTATAAATAATTATCCTTCTCTCTGTGTGTTGCTATGATTCCTGTGATGCCATATTATTTGTTTACTTGCTGGATCATGGTTTATATAGGACTATGGTTTATATTGGTAAATATGTCACTACTCTTGGTCTATCTATTTCCCATATCAAATTTAATTAAACAAACATCTTACCTATGACTATCCTAACATGACAGATTTCTACCATCTAGATAGATCCACAGTCAGATGTGTATAACTTTTAATTCTGACTAAAAATCACCAATCTCTCCAATGAGGATGGGCGGAATTAGGTTTGTCAAAACATATTCCAAGATAATCAAAATCCAACAATTGGTTTGAAAGTTATGGCCCCTGCATTGAGGGTCATTATTTTTGATACCGTATTATTTGTCAATCAAAGATCTCTATCTTCAACCTCTTGTATATCCCTGTATTCAAACACTCAATGGCACATACTTATATAGGAATAGGATTCTCCCACAATCCAAAATAACCAAAGAAAGTGGAGAGCCTATGTGCTCATTTAAACTTCAAAACAATTGACTAATTGCACCAAATCAATAACAGGGATGGTCAAGGTAAATGATGACTTCCTCTGTTCAGAGCCTCATAAAAAAAAATAAACCTGTATGGAAATGGTTAAAAATAGAAACCAATACTATATTAATCCATTTCCAATCACATCTACATTGGAATGGAGATTTTTCAAATACAAAAGGGTTGGCTATACCCTCACGACAGTGAACAAGAAAGTTGCAGAGCTTTTCATTTGTATTCAAAGAAACTTTATTTCCCTCTCTCTTCCACACACCAAACCCTCTAAAACTCTCTCCAAATTTTAGTGTTATTTGTTTATGATGTTTTGGTAAGGGTAGGAAACCTAAGATCACTAGAGGTGAGTGGCTCTCAGTGTGGGGTCGGGGCCCTAAGTGGCTAGTACCAAGATAACTGACTAAAGAGTTGTTTTAAGAAGTGATAACTTAATTAATGTATGCCTCGCCCATGCAATTAGTGCTAGTAAAGGCTATGGATGGGAGTGGGAGAAGGTACCTATGTGTAGGTACAATTTAATAAAACTTATCTGTATGAAAGGAATTCATTTCTGCATGTGCCTACTTGGGGGCCGGGTTCCAAAGTGGCTAGTACCAGGACAACCCAAGGAGTGAGGGCTATGCGATTGCACTCACCTAGCTTGTCACTTAGAGTTTCTACCTAGTCTTAGAACCTTTTGGAAAATGTTTTATATTTTGATTTTCTTTTCAGTTGTTATTTGGGAAAGGTTACTCCAACCCTAAGTACGGCCTAGATATCACTTCCTTGTGGACCTTGATGTTTATCTCCTAGCATGGGGGAGTGGGCCTTTTGGTATCTACGTGGTTGGGTGGTAAATCTTTTATCAAGGTACCTTTCACAGTTGTAGAGCTTATGGATTCTTGCTTGTGTATTGTTCCAGTTTTGAAGAAAGAAGACTTTGTATTAATCTTTCATTATTTTCAATCAATGTAAAGTTATTATAACCTCCCTAGAGGAGATGAATGTAATGTAAAATTTATTAATGTATCTCAAAATGATGTATTTGGGAATGGGTAGATTTAGGGAAAAGAAAAGGGAATGGTGAACTTTATGTAAATCATTTGAAAAGAAAAAGGAATTTCATAAGTGTTTCAAGCAAAGTGGCATATTTCTCATTATGGTTGTTCAAGAAAAGTTAGTAATAAAATGTGTTAATTTCATATGTGAAATAGTTCAAACTCCTAGATAAATTCTTTTATTATGATTATGCTTTAAATGTTATATTGATCATGAAAGAATGCTTAGGGAATATAGATGAAATCAATTGGTTAGAAATGAAATGAAAGCATTTATATTTCTCTCTAAAGAATTTTCAAATGTTATGTTTTAAGAGTTAAATCATATTGTTAGTACACTTAATGAACTTAAATTGATTGTTCATTTTACTCATAGGCAATCTTGGGAGGATGCTAAATTAAATTATGCATTGTTCATATTAATCTTTTAAAGTTCAAATTTTTCATAAATTCGTTACTTAGGTTTTATTTCCTAGAGTTACTCTTCGTTCTCTTTCCTGGTTCCCTTGCGGGGCATGACATCTTTGGTATCAGAGCCCTAAGTTGCTACACTGGGGCCCTAGAAATTTGTCCCATGCTTCTTAAACTTGTTATTCATTTAAGGAAAAAATTAACACTAGAATTAGACTAGGACCCTTGAACTTATCCTTCTCCTTACTTGTCCAAGATGCCTCCTATGACCCATGGTAGAAGGGGAGGTGACCGAAACACTCCTCCTAGATATCATCAATAAAGTTCTTAGGAAGAAGAACATTTTGAAAGAGAATATAGGGGGGCCAATTTGATAACCACTTAGAAGCTTTTTAGGGGGTGCAAGTAACAGAATTGTTATAACAAATATTGTAGAGACTATATGCAGGTCAGGACAGGGTCACCGTGGGGAGGCTAATGCCACTCACCATGAGGAAAGGGAAAGGAGCCCTAGGAGGAGAGATCATGTAGTATAAGAGGATGCTTTGCATGCTTCTCACATGTGAGACCTCCTCAAGACTAAGACTAACCCACTCAAGGGAACCCAAGGTAGATCCACTGCTGAGACTTAGCTATTGGATTTGGAAAGGCTATTTTCCATGCATCCTTATAGTAGCAATACCAAAGCCCAATTTGTATTCATTCACCTTAGAGATTTTGCATCCACCTGGTGGGAAACAGAGAAAGAGAAACTTCACATAGATATAACCACTCTTTCATGGGAATTGTTCCTAGAACTCTTTCGAGCCAGATTTCTTTCTGATCACTAGAGGTGAGAAAGAGCTGAAGAGTTTCACAACTTAAGGCAGTTAACAATGTCAGTTGATGACTATGAGAGAAAGTTCTTTGAACTCAATCCATACTCAGGTTATAAGGATGATGAACCCATGTTGACTATACACTTACTTAGAGGCCTCAACAGTCACTTGGCTAGTAGCGTACGAATGTTTGAACCTTAGACAGTTAATGATGCAGTCATGAAGGTTCGTATTGTGGAATAAAATGTAGCCTTGGGGTTAGGAGGTTAGATAGGTAGCCATGGAAGTAGTGCCTCTTAGATAGGGACAGGATTCAATGGGAATCACTCTCAAGGAATACCTGGCCCTAAGAGCTATCCTTCTTCATCAAAAGGAAGTCAGAATCACCATAAAAGGAAATTTCAGAACAACAACTTCAACAACAAGAATGGGGGTTCTCATCCAACACTAGTACATTTGAGACATTTTTTCGACGGCTGAACCTCCAAATTTAGATAGTTTTGTAGTCGAAAAGATGGACAGTTTTGTTAGGCATTATAATTATGACAACCATGGCCATCACAAAAAGAGGGTGCCAATATAGTGAACCTATCGTTGGACCTATTTGTGGCGATCGCAATTGTGATGCCTATACGTCACAAAAAATAACAAACGATGGTGACCCGTTAGAATCGTCCAACAGGTAGCCGTTGTTTGTAACATGTTCACCGATGGAAATTCTTTTAATGCAACGGATATCTGTCGGAAGTTTATGACGCATATCCATCATTTGTGGTTTGTAACGATGACTATGATGTACATGCGATGGACATGCGTTGGACATTTACGACAGATATTCATCGTTTATGGTTGTTTTCTGACAGCGATGCTATTATTGCGATGGATGGATGTCGAATGTTTGCGACGGACCATCGTCATTGTTTTCAAGCCATCATAGTTACAATGATAATCATTATATATATATATATGTGTGTGTGTGTGTGTGTCGATCGAGTTGGTATTGATTCAGAACGATGTTCTTGCAGATCTTGTTTCTGCTCGTGATTTGGTTATGGATCATTGGAGATAACTTTGTAGTAGATTTGGTAGCAGCTCATGGATTATTGAGTCGAGTCTATAGACTTGGATTTGGAATGGATCCTACCAAATCAAGACTTGTGACAATGACTACTCCAACACAATTCAGAGATAACTTTTCAATGGATTCAGTAGCAGCTCCTGGATTATTGAGTTGAGTCTAGAGACTTGGATTTGGAATGGATCCTACTAAACCAAGACTTGTGACAGCGACTGCTCCAGCACAAGAAGCTAGTGCAGTGATCAAAGATGCATTCTTCCTGATGTGTTCATCGGATATATGCAGACCTGATTGCATTCAGATCTTATTTGATTGACTTCTTGACTTCTTTGATCTAAATTTGATGTGCAGGTTCACAGTGTAGTCTATGGTGTTTCTTTGCAACTAGGTTCTTGATAGAAATCTGTTGATTTGGTAGCCATTGAGATGGATTGATATATATTTATTGTACGTGGATTGAGATCTTAAATTATTGAGCTTCTTTTTGTTTCGAGAATAGTTTAACATTCTCTACTTAACAGGGCCAACCGCATGAAGGTGGAAGCTCATCTGACCCCTCCTAGGAGCCTCTTATGAACCTTTACGATATTTTAAGATATCTAAGATGTATTCTTAGAGATTGTAAATAGTCATAAAGGGTCATAAGAGGTCTTGGGATACAATAGCTGAGAAACATAAATGTAGGCATCATGGTGATAATTGTTTGGAGACACATTATATTTGAATGCTATACCCAAATGATGCAACACAACCACTACTGCTACAGTTATAAGTTGATTTGGGATCCAAAAACCAAAGATAAAGAATCTATATATGGTTTTTGGATCCTGTAGTGTCAACTTAGAACTGCAGGAGTAGTGGTTGTGTTGCATTCTCTGGGTATAGCATTCAATTATGTTGTGTCTCCAAATAATTATGACCATGATGCCTACAATGTTTCTCAACTGTTGTGATACCTACATTTATGTTTTGTAGTTGTCATGTTTATTTTCATGTTCTTTGTGTTTGGCTTCTCTCCCTCACATTGAAAATAAGATTTTCCCACTTTGAATCGAGAATGTGCGTGCAACACAAGCAGAATATGCATGGATAGCAAGTGGAGCTAAGAAGACCCAACACGTTTACATTTTTTTCTCCTTTGTTTCTTGTACACCATCTCTATCGAAAAGTTTCTTCATGGATGGCCTCCACTATCTTCCCCATTACAACTGTAACCACTATCCATTTTCCTACGATCATTACTATCTTTTCTATTGATCAGACCTCCACTGCAATTTCTCTGATGAAAATTTCCAAATTCAATGTTTGGTATTCCTTCATCTCCACTCAACTCCATCACTTATGTGTATGGCTTCTCTCCCTCACATTGAAAATAAGATTTTTCCCGCTCTGAATCAAGAATGTGTGTGCAACACAAGCAGAATATGCACGAATAGTAGGTGGAGTTGAAAAAACACAACACATTTATATTTTTTTAATAGGTCAAAATTACAATGTTCACGATGGCCTATAACTTAAAATACGCAATTAAAGACCTCTATAAAAAATGCAACCCTATTGTCTTTTCAACTCCACCTGATATCCTATGTATATGAATTGAGATTGCATATTGAACTAGGCGTCTCCTTCTACATTGCCTGAAACCAAGAGACTGTCACAGTTACCATCTAAATGGTGCATCTCATCATCACAACTAATCTACCTTAAACAATTGATTAGCCATTCTAGACAAGATGATGATTTAAGTATTGTGTTTTAGAAAAGAACCCATTGAACTTTCTAATACTAATTTCTCCCAAAATATGAAATCCACTAAAATTTAGCGAAAACCCCTCCAACATATGATATTGCTATCAGGATTCAACTGTGTAGTTTTTGAGTCAAACTCATTGACTCATGATTCATGAGTAGTGGTTCACACAAACCCATCTCTCATGAGAATGAATAGAACACTTAACACTCATCACCTAGATACAATGAGTTTTAAGTGTTCCATTCATTCTCATGAGAGATGGGTTCGTGTGAACCACTACTCATGAATCATGGGTCAATGAGTTTGACTCAAAAACTACACAGTTGAATCCTAATAGCAATATCACAATTTGACTTGATGTGGGAAAAATATCTCCTACTTACCCCTCCAACATTACAACAATGTATAAAAGGAAACTCAATGTCTAAACATGGAACTAAGTTCAAATACATGTAAATAAACATCGGTCATTATCAAATAAGTTGCATAAATGAGAATCATTTTTTTTTGGCTTTCTCTTTTTTTCTGCTTCCTTATATTATTGCAAAGGCATATCCATGTCTAGAGCGTCATTTCTTCTCGGTCGTGCACGTGATCTAACTGTCCTTTGCAAAGGCGGGTCCTCTACAATAACAAATAAAAGGCTTCAATTAAAAACATATTATCATAATTGGGGTTAATTTAAAAATATATTCATTATTGTTACAATCATTTCAATACATTGAAAAACATAAACGTGACACTCTTTACCTTGTCCAACCGCATCATCTTGCCTGGCGGCTTGAACCTCAACACGCTCATCGGGAACAATGTCCTCTACATCCCCTACAACTGAAATACAAAATATTTTATTAATCCCAACACATTATAATTAAATTTTTATAATTATTCCAAATTCAATTTAACATGTTTTCTTGTATTAAATATTCATTAATCAAAATTCGAATAGAAAATGTATACCTTGAGTACTACAATTCACATTAGAATTGATGCCTCCATCGTGCTCGGTCAATGCAGTATCAATATCGGAAGGCTGCATTCCAATGTAAATAATTCGTGCATTTATCAACAATATAGACATATAAATACAAGACAAATACTGAGAAATCTTAATCATTCAATTTACTACATATAAATATATTCACAAGTTAAAGTTTTAAACAAATATATAATCAGTGTTTCCTTACTTAAAACAAATATATTCACTTTAAGTTGGAACTTAACATCAAATACGGTAATTGGTAAAGTTTTCAACTTGAAATAAAATTCAATTAGCTTATTTACCCGATCAACATATCTAGCATAAGAGCGTTGTGCACTCATTGCTTGGTATCATTCAGCCATGACTTTATAGCCTTGTTTGTAGCCTTTTTTTTTTGTCCTCTTATGTAATTGGTTTTTTGAACCCTAAGGCTTGCATTTTTTATTGGTATCATGAATTTTGATTGTAGTGAATTTCATCAAAACTAAATTGATTGCAATTTAATTATAAATATTTGCATACAATTTTTCATTTACTAATACTTACAACTCATGTAGCAAGTTTTGAATATCCACCCGAGCCAAGCCTGTGTTGCCCATGCTTTTGTTTTCTTGCTGTTGTTGCCTTTGTTGTGTCAAGCAACCTATGTGATGTTTGAAGTATGTTAGATCACATAAGTACAAAGAGTAAATAGTACATAATTTCATTATTATCATTATCTTGTACCTTCTTTCCTCGAGCGATACTACTCGTCCACTATGTCTTGCACTTCTCTCAAGTGCATCCTTTTAAAGATCCTCCCACTCATTAATAGGAATATAGGGAGGTCACTCGTAATAAGGGTTGTGTTCTATTTGGCTCCTATAGTTGTCCCTAATATACTTCAAAATAGTGCCCGCTTTGTCAAGGAGTCTAAGTCTATGAAAGACTTCGGGTCCAAAAAGTGTTGTCATAGAGTCAATGAGTTTATTCTTTAACCCTTTATCTTGTACTGACCACCTTTTAAGAAAAAAAACTGTTAGATTCATAAATGAAGTGAAGATACCTTTTAATATACTTGAAGAAAGGGATGAAACAAAATCTAATCTTACAATGAAATCAAAATATGATACCATGTGCATATGGTCAGCCTGAAAATGCGCAAACATTCATCATTAAATTTTTCATAAAATAGATTATTCCCTATAAGATAATTACGAGATTATTATAATTAGTTATTGCAAGGGACCACACGGACCACATAGGGGGTTAGTGCATTATGTTATCAGTATTATATTGTATAGTAAAAGAAATGATTAGTCTTTAAAGTACATAGAAGCTGGGCTACTCTCAAGGGAAGTCCATCTTCATTGCTCATGATAAATTGATCACACTGTATTGTTCTCGTATATTTAACACAAGTACATCCAGGAATTGCGTCATCACATCCTACATAAAATGAATCCAATATTACAAAATGCCCCCTAAGAAAGAATATATAGTTCAAGAGAAATAAACACATGATAAATAAGAGAAAAAAAGAGGAGTCTACTTACCAATAGTAGGTGTACTTTCCAACATTTTAGGTGGAACTACCTCTGTAGATCTGATCCTTGTACCAGGCATCGTACTCAACATAGGTTCAATAGCAGGTGTTGAACAAAAATATTGTTAGAGCATAAAAAAATATGGATAACCATGGACAAGATGGAGGATAAAACATGCGATGTACCATCTGAAGTATTTGCATCTAAGGTAATGCCCTTTAATCTATTTAGCATCCCCTGTAAAGAGAACACATATATATTTTAGTTAATGACATAAATAAAATAGTATACTATAAAAATCATTATTGAACTTTTGTTATAATAAAAAACTACATTAATACTTACTCTATAGTTCTGAACACGGCCAATCAACATATATGATGCCCTCTGTATTTCAGGAGTTTGAGGTTGAATATTTGTCATTCGAGCTAACTCTTTTGATATTGCATGAAGGACCCTTTCCAGTGCAACCACAGGATCAACCTCTGATAAAAAATCAACATCGAATGGATCATGCTCATTCTGTGGCTCCTCATGGACTACTTGTTCCTTTCCCTTTCTCTGATCAACACTCGTTTGTAAGAACAATATTATTATCCCTTTATTTAAAAGCAATCCAAAATAGTAGAACAACAAAAAATATGCATTAACATAACAAAACTACGCATTAACATTTTTCTTGTATGTGCATTTGTACAACAACAATGAGTTTTACCTATCGGGAAGAAGAAGTCCCATGAGAACTATCACCACCGTGCGTATCGTGTGGTTGTTGATCCATACTATAGCTTTGTATTTAAAAAAAATCATTCAGACATGTTAAAACACATGTTCTTATTCTAAGTTATGCTGAATAATAGACAATTATCAAAATGTGTACCACCTTGTCCATGATAGTGATGTGATTTTTTGTATCTATGTGATTCAAATTGTAATCGATAAGCAACTCCTCGCCTCCACGTATTGATTTGATCGCACATACAAATACGCGATTTTCCTCGTGCGCCTCAAATATGCAATTGGGTTGCTTCTTAGTTTACATAGGCCATGTACTGTTTATAAAACCTGCAAAATTCCCCAACGCTTTTGCTCTTCTGTCAACGTATATAGCTACTTTTTAACTTTGTTCATTGACTTTTTGTTGTATATAATTTGCCGCGAGTGCATACCTACACATACTTTTTTTATATTTAACAATCTGCATCCAACTACTATAATCATAACAAGGTCCAACATACTCCATCAATTCGACAACTTTGTTGTAAGAGACCTTTATGCCATCCATGGAAAATAGGCCCAAACCATGTAATGAAGATGGTGCTATGCGATATATCCTCTCTTTAACACAAAAATCAGTGTTTATTAGAGGAAGTTCATCGGGGACCCATTGTTTCTGTAGATGTTTGTACCTAAAGAACAGCTCGGAGTCACCTTTTCTCTCATCATCATAAGAACACGACCTCCCTTGAGCAAGGAAAAATTTCATGTGTTTATTGAATTTCTTTTTGATCTTTTGACCTTGAGTCGATCTTATTGAATTACACGTACTAAATGTCTCACTTTCTTCTTCCATTCCTAGATTTTCCTCGCTTGAGGAAGATAATTTTGACAAATACCTTTTCTCTAGTACCTGCACCTCATGCAATGAGAAAGACATGTGACAATGAGAGATATTTTACATATGGTAAAAGATATTGATCTCTATGGGGTGTATTGACTTGTACCTAACAATCCATGAGACTGTGTGGGATACCTAACATAAGATAATACTTATATAATCAGACAAACATAGTTCACTCCATAGTTTTCATTATATCTTGTGAAGGACATTATTCATTGTTAAAATTATCTATTTATCCAACAATATTTTGAATATCTTAGCATTGCATATAACTAAACATCTCAGCATTGCATGGGACACCACTATTGTGGCATTTTTTCAAATAGTTATCGTGCCTTGCCACTAGTGTTTTTAATATATCTTGTGAAGGACTTTATACATTGTTAAAATTATCTATTTATACTTTCAGAATTAGTTCACTCCATTGCAGGGAACAAAGAGAATCCCCTGTGATTTAACATCATTGAGATGCCTCCTTTCATTAGCTTCATGTCACCTTCTCATTTCTTCTCATAGCTTCCTATGTGTTTCATCCTTCATTTATACACTTACTTCCTAAGGGGTATTTTTGAGTTCAAACACATTGAGCTGCTACAACTGAATTATAAATCATGAATTCACTATAAATCAAGGGGCATTATAAATCATGAATTCGCTATAAAATTAATGTATTGCTCTAGATTTCATATGGACATTTTGTCAAATGGTTGTCATGTATGTTTATTCAAATCGAGTTATATCATTTGGAATACATATATGATCAGTTGATACCGAATTATATGTCAAGATTTACATCATTAAATTGATCATAGTTAGAAGACTCAGACACAAGAAGAATATGAGTATAGCCAATTTTCAGAAGAATATGAATGAATGCAAACATACATAAGTAGACAAACGTAAATAATGAAGGTACCTGATATTGCCTAAAGTAATGAAGTGTTGACCCTGGGTTCAATCTAATATGCTCATGTATGATCCAGAAAATGCAAGGAAAGAAAGGATGGGGTTAGATCCAAAGGATCTAAGCAATGTCTGACAGCCTATTATTGGTCCTCATCTACAATTATGCATGTGCATAGTTAAGCCATACACTTCTAAAAGGAAATATGCTACAGAACATGTACTCAATTTCATTTTGATGGAATTTGTTGATTTAATTGTGACACTAGCTTGGTTATAAACAAAAAAAAAAGAAAAAGAAAGTGTCATTTATAATTTTTGTGAATTCGAAGAGCTACCGCGAAGATGAAACTGCACTTTTGCATGGCACAAAGAGGGCATTCGAGTTTGGTTTGCGAGCTGCAAGCTAGGGCATCATGCATTGTTTATGAGCTCACTGTTTCAACACCTCATGTCCCTATTTGATTGGCCGGTACTCTGTTTGTTATATTGAGTTAACATCATATATTTAGTCTTAATAAAATCTTATAAAACAACATAAAACCAACCCAAAATATTGTCTTAATAAAATCTTAATAAAACAATATATTTAGTCTTAATAAAATCTTATAAAATAACATATATTGTGTGAAGTGTTTGATCTCTCTTTATTTGTTTTGTTGTTGATATTCACTATGTGGTACTCCCCACTTATGATCATTTCATGAGGAAATGTCTTGATGGCTCACGGACAACAAGCTAGGGCATCATACATTGTTCATGAGCTCACTGTTTAATACTGGCATTATTTACATCTTTTCATTTGGAATGCTTGATGGCCCGTGAGCTTTGAGAGCTAGGGAATCATTGCTATTACCTTCAAGGAATTGTGTGAAGTGTTTGATCTCTCGTTATTTGTTTTTTTGTTGATATTCACTATGTGGTACTCCCCGTTTATGATCATTTCATGAGGAAATGTCTTGATGGTTTGCAGGCTACAAGCTAGGGCATCATGCATTGTTTATGAGCTCACTGTTTGAGCACCGACCAATCAAATAAGGACATGAGGTGCTCAAACAGTGAGCTCATAATGACATAAACAATGCATGATGCCCTAGCAAAAAAGAAAAACAAATAAAGAGAGATCAAACACTTCACACAATATATGTTGTTCTATAAGATTTTATTAAGACTAAATATATTGTTTTATTAAGATTTTATTAAGACAGTATTTTGGGTTA
Source organism: Chamaecyparis obtusa (assembly GCA_027943335.1). NCBI lineage: Eukaryota > Viridiplantae > Streptophyta > Pinopsida > Cupressales > Cupressaceae > Chamaecyparis > Chamaecyparis obtusa. The sequence continues at coordinate 47,707 of BSBK01005005.1, forward strand.
GTTTTATGTTCTTTTATAATATTTTATTAAGACTAAATATATGATCATACATTAATACACTTACTGTTTTGAATTTAAGCTCGGGCATCATGCAATGTTATTGTTGTCATTGCATGCTTGCTGCTATTGTGCACCATATATTATTTTATACACTGTTTATTTCATTGAGACCGTGATCTTGGCATTTGTAATGTATTTTCTATTATTGGATCAATGCTACCATGTTGTTGAGGTTGTAGATGCATTGAATCACCACTGGCATTCTATTTTGATAGAAGTAATATAACAAGATTTGTCGCGAAGAAGACACTACAATTTTGCGTGGCACGAAGAGGGCATTCAAGTTTGGCATGCACAAAGAGGTCAACACCATGTGGGAAGAGGGCATTGGCACTTGAGGTAGGCATTCGAGCTTTGTCTTCTCATTAAATCAATTTCAGTGTCATTGTTTACATCTTAATTAGCATTTGGAATGCTCGATGAACTGTGAGCTTTGAGAACTAGAGCATCATTGCTATTACCTTCAAAGCATTGTGTGAAGTGTTTTATCTCTCTTTATTTTTTTCCTATTGATATTGACTATGTGGTACTCCCCGTTTATGATCATTTCATGAGGAACTATCTTGATGGTTCATCGGCTGCAAGCTAGGGCATCATGTATTGTTTATGAGCTACATGTTTGAGCACTGACCAATCTAATAAGGACATGAGGTGCTCAATCAGTGAGCTCATAATGACATCAAATAGAGCACAGACGAATCAAATAGGGACTATAGTATTGATGACGGCACCTAGGTAGGGTTGTTTGGTACCTAGTGTTCCTAAATTTTGGCTTGTAGTGGCCTTAGCTAAGCCACTAGGTTAGGGAGAAGCCTATTTGGTCTCTCTAGGTGTGCTAGCTAGTGTTTGTTCTTCTTTGTTCTTTTGAGTCCTTGGTGTGTCTTTTGGAGCCTGGTTGCAACAGTCTTAGCCAACTTTGCTAGGTTGCCTGTCATAGGCCAATGTTCTAAAGTTGAACAAATGGCCTCTTTAATGTTTTAGAGGTTTGAAAATGGCCTTTATGACCCTTACTCAATCAAGGATTGAGTGCTTTTGAGGTGTGTGTAGGTGGTTTGTCTATCCACCAGAAGTTGCTTGACAACTTTGAAAGTTGTCATGACAATTTTTCTTGCAAAAGCATGTAACTGGCTCAAGAGATAGCTAGCTTGATCCATGGGCCCTAACAACAAGGAGGGAGCTATTTAAGCTTTGAAAGCCATAAAGTGAGGTGTATGGAAGAGTGCAGTACGGAGAGCAAACTTTTGGTTGCAATTAGACTGTGTAACTAGTTTTCCTTTCACAAAGATATACATTTTTGTGTTGACAGAGATAAGAAATGGATTGAATATCTGACTGTAATGTTTACATGTGATGATTGTTAATGTTTTTTAATTCCTAGGATAGTTATTTAGCATTTCATTTTAGTTTTGAGTTAGTCTTCATAGTTTTCTTTATTTTGGCCTGTCTCAGGTTACTACTGACAGAGCTTTGAATAATGGAGTGCTAGAGCACTCTCCCATCGTACAATCTATACAGGTCTATGGGATTTGTGTCTAGACTCCCTGTAATATATGTTGTGCAAAGGAGGGGCCCTCAATCAAATGATGTGGAGGGGAGGTTAGATGCATGATCAAGCATCTCCAATGCAAAGAGAGCTCGGGGGACTGTGGATACAAGGGAAAATACTAAACCCTCACTGTTACAGACAATGAGTTACCAAACCCTCATTTATAGCCCCATTTTCAGTAGGCCCGGTATGGACAATATGGGAGAAGGAGACTGACATAATCTTAAAGCCCTCTGAAAAGGGTATTCAAATCCATAATTAGTTGGATGCTTTGCTCAAAGAAGTTTGGGGTTATCAACAAAAAAAGGTCAATTAGGCCTACCGAACCTAGTAGCCTTTTTAGGCTAGACAGCAAACAAAATTTTTTAGAAGGGACAGAGAGGTTCCTAGAATAGTGAACTTTATCATATTCTTGGTGTCATAGACTGAATGGAGAAAGGAGTTTGAAACTTCTTATAAGTGGACTAGGATAGCACCCTTAAGGCTAGGAGATTAGCCTCTTTGATTCTAGGAGGGCCTAGGACAAAGTTATAGCAAGGTCTATGTAACATCAAGTACCCTAGTTTGCATTATTAGATGATCTTGTTTAATTTGTGTTCATTTCATGCAAAGATACATGTAAAGGAAAATAAATTTTTGCATCAAAAGATTACATGTATATATATGAAAAATAACTTTTATATACTATAAAAGGAAAATAACTTTCAAAAGAAAATGCAAGAGTACAAGCATACATAAGAGGATGAACATAAATAATAAGGGTGCCAAACATTTCCTGAAGTGATGAATTTTTTTACCTAGGTATGAATCTAGTGTGCCCCCGTGTGATCCAGAACCTGTAAAGAAAAGAGAGATGGGGGTTAGATAAAACATATCTAAGCAATGAATGGCATCCTATTACTGATCCTCATCTACAATTATGCATGTGCATAGTCAAGCCATACACTTCTGAAAGAAAAACCATGTTACAAGACATGTGCACTCAGAAGAATGTTGCAGAGAGTAAATTGTTGTATTTATATCTGCATGAACACCTGGTGAGTCACTATTGTGATTTCAAGTAAAGATCATAACATCACAACATGGTTGGCAGCCCCAAGGAGGCCCCATTACATGCAGTGAGTAAGCTACATCAAAACAAAGAGGTACACAAATCTGCATCATCTATACTGATGTCCCTATTTGATTAGACGGTGCTCTATTTATTTTATTGCTGCTATCAAAATAGAATGATAGTGGTGATTCAATGCATCTACAACCTCAACAACATGGTGACATTGATCCAATAACAGAAAATACATTACAAATGCCAAGCTCACAGTCTTAATGAAATAAACAGTGTATAAAACAATATATGGTGCACAACAGGAGCAAGCATGCAATGACAATAATAACATTGCATGATGCCCGAGCTCAAATTCAAAATACTAAGTGTATTAATGTATGATCTAATAGCAGCAACCTCATTGATCATTACCTTTCACTCCTCCATCAGTATAGAAGAGATAACTACCTAGAACTATATTTCATAATTCCTCCTTTGAAGTATATATATATCAAGTATAATTATGAGTTTACATCATATATTTAGTCTTAATAAAATCTTATAAAACAACATAAAACTAATGCAAAATACTTTGTCTTAATAAAAATCTTAATAAAATAATATATTTAGTCTTAATAAAATCTTATAGAACAACATATATTGTGTGAAGTGTTTGATCTCTTTTTATTTGTTTTGTTATTTTGTTAGGGCATCATGCATTATTTGTGTCATTATGAGCTCATTGTTTGAGCACCTCATGTCCCTATTTGATTGGCTGGTGCTCAAACAGTGAGCTCATAAAAAATGCATGATGTCCTAGCTTGCAGCCCATGAACCATCAAGACATTTCCTCATAAAATGATCATAAACGGGGAGTACCACATAGTGAATATCAACAACAAAACAAATAAAAAGAGATCAAACACTTCACACAATGCCTTGAAGGTAATAGCAATAATGCCCTAGCTCTCAAAGCTCACAGGTCATCAAGCATTCCAAATGAAAAGATGTAAACAATGCCAGTATTAAACAGTGAGCTCATGAACAATGTATGATGCCCTAGCTTGCAGCCTGCGAGCCATCAAGATATTTCCTCATGAAATGATCATAAACAGGGAGTACCACATAGCTAGTGAATATCAATAGCAAAACAAATAAATAGAGATCAATCATCAAACACTTCACACAATATATGTTGTTTTATAAGATTTTATTAAGACTAAATATATTGTTTTATTAAGACAAAGTATTTTTGGTTAGTTTTATGTTGTTTTATAAGATATTTATTAAGACTAAATATATGATGTAAAATCAATATAACAAATAGAGCACCGACAAATCAAATAGGGACATGAGTTGCTCAAACAATGAGCTCATAAACAATGCATGATGCTCTAGCTTGCAGCCTACGAGCCATCAAGACATTTCCTCATAAAATGATCACAAACAGGGAGTACCACATAGTGAATATCAGAGTTGATCAGAGAAGGTATATACACAACAAAACAAATAAAGAGAGATCAAACACTTCACACAATGCCTTGAAGGTAATAGAAATGATCAAACACTTTAAAATAGGGACATCAACCATACACTTCTAAAACGAACTATGCTATAGAACATGGGTGTGTGTTAATGTGATTCAAAAGCTATTATGGAAGATTATTTTATTATTGAGATAAAGATATCTTAATTCTACAAGAATAAATATTTTGAGAAATATGTGAATTTAATTTTGACAATAACATGAGGAGTGGATATATTTCAAGCTTTAGCGAGTCTTCATACCATGCAGTGTTCGCAGATTACATTCAATGCGTTATTTACGCTTGTATTGGTGGGAAAACTCTTGAAAATGTGTAAAAGAGATTGCATTCAACCATGTTGTTTACATGACACATGTAGTTTACCTCCAACCTAAATCAGCATTGTGTACAAATCTGTGGATGGTGCATGGTACGAAGTCTCGCTCAAGCTTGAAAATGATAAGCATTATGATATTGAGGTATGGTGTTGTAAGCACATGTATAGTTTCTCGTAAGCTGGTATTGGTATAGTTTTTTTTTTTCAATAGTTGTAGAATCCAACTTCTCCTATACTTACACGTATGTAGACATTTTGGGCTTGGCTTTAATGTCATGTAAATTTGAGTGAAATGGTAATAATATTTAAGAGCAACAAGTATGGCATTTTAAACAAGTATGCATATACATTATATAACAAGAGTGATATATCTTAATGGAAACACTTAATGAAAAGGATGCTTATATAACAGGAGGAGTGATATAATTTAATGGCAGTGGACATAGAAATTGTAGTGTAAGTAGTAGGATGATTGTAAGTGGATATAGAAATTGCAGTGAAACTCTATAATTTATTATGGCTCGGTGTTGTATATCCATAGTCAATGTCTATTTAAACTTTAGGATGATACTTATATGATGGCTTAAGTAAATTGTTCTTACCTTGAGACTAGTACACCATGGAATTAGAGGATGGTTGTTATCATAGCCATTGTGTGTCTGTGGGATACTTTTATATTTTGTATTAAATGATGATAGATATATATGTGTTTCTTCCTTTTGCAATAGTTTATATTCTGATACTTATATCTTGAATTGTCAAATGACCAATGAGTGATAATTTCAAAAGTGTATCATAATTAAAGGCATGTGAATTCATATTGTACTTAATCTAAATGCCACTGTGTAATATTTTTACTTACGATATTAATCTTACTATATCCCTATTAAGATATCTCTATTTTATTATTGATGTCCCTATTTACATCTTTTCATCAAATGACCCAAAAACATCAAGAATGGTCCTATATGGTTACTAATAGCCAACTTTCAAAAGAATATGAATGAATGCAAACATACATAAGTGGATGAACATAAATAATGAAGGTACCAGACATTGCCTGAAGTAATGAAGTGTTGACCCGGGGTTCAATCCAGTATGCTCTTGTATGATCCAAAACCTGCAAGGAAGGAAAAGATGGGGTTAGATCCAAAGGATCTAAGCAATGCCTGGCAACATATTACTGATCCTCATCTACAATTATGCATGTGCATAGTCAAGCCATACACATACTCAACAACATGGTGGCATTGATCCAATAACAGAAAATACATTACAAATGCCAAGCTCATGGTCTCAATGAAATAAACAATGTATAAAATAATATATGGTGCACAACATTAGCAAGCATGCAATGACAACAATAACATTGCATGATGCCAAAGCTCAAATTAAAAATAGTAAGTGTATTAATGTATGTTTGCATGATGTCAGATATTAAACAGTGAGCTCATGAACAATGTATGATGTCCTAGCTTGCAGCCCGCGAGCCATCAAGATATTTCCTCATGAAATGATCATAAACGGGGAGTACCACATAGTGAATATCAATAGAAAAACAAATAAAGAGAGATCAAAAACTTCACACAATGCCTTGAAGGTAATAGAAATGATTCCCCACCTCTCAAAGCTCGCAGGTCATCAAGCATTCCAAATGAAAAGATGTAAACAATGCTAGTATTAAATAGTGAGCTCATGAACAATGTATGATGTCCTAGCTTGCAGGCCGCGAGCCATCAAGACACTTCCTCATCAAATGATCATAAGTGGGGAGTACCACATAGTGAATATCAACAACAAAACAAATAAAGAGAGATCAAACACTTCACACAATGCCTTGAAGGTAATAGCAACGATGCCCTAGCTATCAAAGCTCGTGAGTCATCAAGAATTCCAAATGAAAAGATGTAAACAATGCTAGTATTAAATAGTGAGCTCATAAACAATGTATGATGCCCTAGCTTGTAGCCCACGAGCCATCAAGACATTTCCTCATGAAATGATCATAAATGGGGAGTACCACATAGTGAATATCAATGGAAAAACAAATAAAGAGAGATCAAAAACTTCACACAATGCCTTGAAGGTAATAGAAGCGATTCCCTAGCTCTCAAAGCTCACAAGTCATCAGGCATTCCAAATGATAAGATGTAAACAATGCCAGTATTAAACAGTGAGTGCATGAACTATGTATGATGCCCTAGCTTGCAGCCCACAAGCCATCAAGACATTTCCTCATGAAATGATCATAAACGGAGAGTACCACATAGTGAATATCAACAGCAAAACAAATAAAAAAAGATCAAACACTTCACACAATGCCTTGAAGGTAATAGAAGCGATGCCCCAGCTCTCAAAGCTCGCAGGTCATCAGGCATTCCAAATGATAAGATGTAAACAATGCTAGTATTAAACAGTGAGCTCATGAACTATGTATGATGCCCTAGCTTGAAGCCCATGAGCCATCAATATATTTCCTCATAAAATGATCATAAACAAAGAGTACCACATAGTGAATATCAACAAAAAAACAAATAAAGAGAGATCAAGCACTTCACACAATGCCTTGAAGGTAATAGCTCTCTAAGCTTACGGGTCATCGAGCATTCCAAACGCTAATTAAGATGTAAACAATGACACTGAAATTGATTTAATGAGAAGACAAAGCTTGAATGCCTACCACAAATGCCAGTGCCCTCTTCCCACATGGTGCCAGCCTCTTTGCGCACGCCAAACTCGAATGCCCTCTTCGCGCCATGCAAAATTACAGTGTCATCTTCGTGGCAACTCTTCGAATTCACAAACTACAAATGACTTTCTTTTTCTTTTTTTTGTTTATAACCAAATGGGTGTCGCAATTATGACAATAGTGTCACTATTATGACACCATCAGGGGCACTTGCAAAAAAAACACAAATTGTAGTGGTGCCGCAAATTGGGGTCAAAATTTGATCCCAAATGTTGTAGTGCAAGTAATTCTCAGAACTGACAGTGTGCAAAGAGATACCCAAATCCTCAACCAACTCAGAGTATGCCTCAGAATTCTAGTTGAGGTAGTTATCAGTAGTCGAGGGCACTTTCTGTGGGAAGGAATTTTGTTAAGAATACAGGGTGTTACTCTTGTGGTCAACATGGTCATATTGCAATTAACTATCCTTAGAAGTCTACCCTAGCAGCTAGCTATAGATAGGCTGCTTCAGAACCCACAGTAGGTGATGCAGGTAGAACTCACTGAGTATTTGCCACTTTGGACCACAGACAAGCTGATCATTAGGGATTAGTCATCAAAACCCCATGTTTATTAAGGGGTATGTCTACCACTATTCTATTTGACTCTGGAGCAATAGATTCTTTTATTTCTCCTTCTTTAGTAGAGCAATGTGGGCTGAAGGTAGTAAGGTAGGAAGATAAGTGGTAGGTTGAGCTAACCTCCGAGACAAGAATAGCCTCTGATTGTTGTGTTCAAGATTGCAAGTTAGGGCTAGGACCTTTCTCCACCTTGTTATATTTCTAAGTGATTCCTTTAGGCTCATATGGAGTAGTTTTGGGTATGGATTGGTTGGATGCTCACAAAGCCATTTTGGATTGTAGAAGAAAGAGAATTCAATGTTTAGACAATTCAGGAGAACCTAAGAATATTTTTGGGGTGCAATGACCCATCTCTCTCCACATAATTTCCACAATGCAACTCAAGTGGTGCATGCACAAATGATGCCAATTGTTTGCAGTCTCTGTAGAAGACTTAGACAAAGAGGAGAGTAGGCATGTATCGTTAGATCATCCCCTATTGCAACAATTTTTGGATGTTTTTCCTAAGGAAATACCAGGAATGCCACCAAAGAGGGATATTGACTTTCAAATTGAGTTAGTGCAAGGTGTGAAACCCATCTCCAAGGATCCATACCGTATGACCACACAAGAACTTGGGGAACTTAAGCTTCTGTTGGAAGGGCTTTTGGAAAAAGGGTTTATTAGACCTAGTGTGTCACATGGGGTGCACTAGTAATATTTGTGAAGAAGAAAGATGGCTCTATCAAATTATGCATTGACTATCGTCAGATCAATAAAGTCACAATCAAAAATTGGTATCCTTTACCTCGCATCGATGATCTATTTGATCAGATGAAAGGAGAAAAAATATTTTCAAAGATTGACCTCAAGTCAGGGTACCATCAACTTAGAATTCAGGAAGTCAATATGTTAGAGGTAGTATGCTCATGCAATTGTGCCTACAAATATTTTATATAGAATACAAATGTATGAGATTTACACACAACTATGTAATCAATTTATTGACTAGAAATATAAATTGAAAATTAAATTTATACCTAAGTCTTAGGAGAAAGAGGATCATTAGCGTGCACCATCACATCATCTACAGAAACACCATCATGCACATCATCTCTAGTACCAATCCTCTCTAATGAGGAGTGTAATGGGGAGTGTAACTGAGAAGGGAGTGGTGTAGAGTCAGAGTCACGATGAAGTAGAAGATCCATATAAGAAGCTATGTTAGTGTCACCGATGGTCTGTCTCAATCCTTGTAACTGCTCCTCAAAACCATCTAGGGCCTCCACTGTGATGCAAACATCACCAAGACTTATCCCTCCCTATTTAGTTATAGAGTGATAAGTGGGTGAAGAGTGTTGTAAACTATGAGATGCATGAGCTTATGGTGTGCTCTGGGGTGGTGGAATTGGAGGTCCCTAAGAGAGTCTAATGGTGTCTCTATTAGACTATATAGGAATCCTCTTTGACTAAGAAATATAGGTATATGACTGTAACATGTCCTCCAATTAATTCAGTGTCATCTCAATGTAACTTTGATGTTTGATAAGAGCTCATATATCACATGGTCTAGGGATACCAGCATCTCTATATGTCTCATCAATAGGGATGCACTACTAGATGATGCCTCTAAAGATGTCCAGGTTCAACTCGGTCTAGTCATAATATATCTAGTGAGTTTATCAGAAGTAATATTGGTGGCCACACCTGCAATGTGTCCAATCCTATCAATTGTTTCCCTTTGGGAAGAAATGAAAACTCTGTTAGCAATATCTACTATAGATGGTGCCACTGTAGGTGCCCTCTGCCCAACCGAGTGCCCATGTCTCGGCACAATGTCATCAAACCTATGATACTGATTGCAGTCTACAACTCTACTACACCCCTATCCAAAGTACCCCAAAAGATCTAAGTAGTTCACATTTAGACCCAAATGAACATCAGCGTAAACTTGTCGCGCAAAGTAAAATAGAATCTAGTCATTATTGAGATAACCACCATGTACTGCAAGGAATCATGGGTATATCATGTATGCTATCTCTGGTACCACACAACGTATAACCTAATATGCTCTAACCTTGCTCCTCTCTCAGTAGAAAGGGAAAACCTCTCCTTTGATAATATCCTTTGAGACCCGTGACTGGACCTCATCTAAGGATTTATCATCAGAGATCTCAGATCTCAACACTTGGAAAATAGAATCAATAATCTATTGAGTATATGCAGTGTGTCTCCTCATGCGTGCACACATATCCTCTAGACTTTGCAAAATAGTGGTGCAAATATCTATGAAATGTTATCCTCAGAGGAAGTTATAAAATCATGTAACCACCCCATGTCCTAGGTAGCAAAATGAAATATCGCTCCCATATCAGGAACACTGGGCACCTGATGTGGGGCACCCTGTGCTACATCATCTTGGAGGGGGTAGACTGTGTCAGAGCATAATGGGGTGGGGCATCATGTGTCAGGTCATCTTGGGGTGTGGCACCCTATGTCAGGTCATCTTGGGATGTAGCACCTTGTATCAGGTCATCTTGAGGTGCGGTACCCTATGTCAGGTCACCCTGTGCATGATTGTGTGTGTCCATCTAAGGGTAACATACATTATTAAATGTTAAAATTTAAGTGTATAACATGTGTGCAAGTAAAATGAGATTAAAATCTAAAATTATATATATAGAGAGAGATCCTAATTGGTCCTAATTAGTCTTATTAGTTAGGTATTACATCTTATTAACTTCCTATTAGATCTTATAGGTCCTATTAGGTCTTATTGGTCCTACTAGGTATTATTAGTCACATGATAGGTCTTAATTGGTCTTAAGTGGTCCTATTAGGTCTTAAGTGGTCCTATTGGGTCTTAAGGGTCTTATTAGGTCTTAATTTGTCTCAATAGGTACTATTAGGTCTTAATTGATCAAGTAATAGGTCTTAATAGGTCTTTTTAGTCACATGTTAAGTTTAATTGGTCTTAATAGGTCATATTAGTCCTATTAACTCTTAAGGGTCCCTATTAGGTCTTATGGGTCCTATTAGGTCTTTTTAGGTCTTAATTGGTCCTATTAGGTCTTTTTAGGTCTTAATTGGTCCTAATAGATCCTAATAGGTCTTAATTGGTCCTAATAGATCCTAATAGGTCTTAATTGGTCTTAATTGGTCAGGTAATAGGTCCTAATTGGTCTTATTAGTCACATGTTAGGGTTAATTGGTCTTAATAGGTCATATTAGTCTTATTAACTCTTGAGGGGCCCTATTAGGTCTTATGGGTCCTATTAGGTCTTATTAGGTCTTAAATGGTCTTAGTAGGTCCTAATATGTCTTAATTGGTATTAATACATCCTATTACTTAGGTATTAAATCTTTACTCGTCCTATTAGGTCTTAAGGGTCCTATTAGGTCTTATTACTAGGTTTTAGGTCTTATTAATCAAGTTAGGTTCTAATAGGTCCTATTAGACCTCTTATTAGTCATATTAGGTCCTATTAGGTCATAATTGGTCTTAATGGGTCCTATTAGGTCTTAAATTACTCATGTTAGGTCTTAAGAGGTCCTATTAGGTCTTATCAAACATTTTAGGTCTTAATTGGTCTTAATGCATGTGTTATTACCTGTCTTAATAGGTCTTAATTGGTCTTAATAGGTTCTAATGGGTCTTAATTGGTGCTATTTGGTCTTAATTGGTCTTAATAGGTCCTATTAGGTCTTAGTTGGTCTTAATAGGTCTTATTAGTTCTTAGTTGGTCTTAATAGGTCCTATTAGGTCTTATTGGTCATGTTAGGTCTTAATTGGTCTTAATAGGTCCTATTAGTCCCATTAGGTCATAAGTGGTCCTATTAGGTCTTAAGTGGTCCTATTAGGTCTTAAGGGTCCTATTATGTCTTATTAGGTATTATTAGGTCCTATTAGGTCTTAATTGGTATTAATTGGTCTGAATTGATCTCAATGAGTCTTAATAGGTCTTATTAGTCCCTTTAGGTCTTATTAGTCAGGTATTCTAGGTTTTATTAACTTCCTATTAAGTCTTATTACTCATGTTAGGTCTTAAGAGGTCCTATCATGTCTTATTACTCATGTTTGGTCTTAAGAGGTCCTATTAGGTCCTATTAGACATGTTAGGTCTTAATTGGTCTGAATAGGTCCTATTAGCTCCTATTAGTCCTATTTGGTCTTAAGGGGTCTTATTAGGTCTTAAGTGATCCTATTAGGTGTTAAGGGTCTTATTAGGTGTTATTAATTATTAGGTCCTATTAGATCTTATTACTCATGTTAGGTCTTAAGGAGTCTTATCAGGTCATATTACTCATGTTAGATCTTAATTGGTCTTATTTAGTATTACAATATCATACATGCATGTTTCATTGAGATAAGTCCTAACCATCCACTTGAGAGAGAGAGTCCTAGAGAGAGAGAGAGAGAGAGAGAGAGAGAGAGGAAATAGTATTAAGGATTTTGGTAAGAGAGTTGTAATGGGCACATGGGGAGATAGAAAGTTTTAAAATTTTATAACATTTTGTAATTATTTTCTAATTTTTCAAAGGTTTCAAATTTTTCTAAATTTTCCTAAAGTTTAAAATTTTTGTAAGTTTTCCTAAGTTTTAAATTTCTCTAAATTTTCTTAATTTGTTCTAAAATTTTCTAATAAAAATAATTTAAAACTAACATTTTAACATTACTAATTAAAAATGTTTTAAAAACAAGCAATAAGATTACTAAAAATCTAAAATTTTCTAACATTTTCTAGTTTTTTCTAACATTTTAAAGTATTTTCTAGCATTTTATAGTAGTTTATAACATTTTCTAGTATTTTCTAGCATTTTCTAACATTTACTAACATAATTTTTTAAAATAAAAAAATACCAAAAATAAAATAACTATTTGAAAATTATTATCTCTTGGGTGCTTGCATCTTCCCCCTTCCACTGTGCCTGGTGTTGTGGGATCGGTTGCCCAACCTGATGACGCCTTCCCCATTTCGAGTTTGCTTCTGGCCACTATTGTCGTTGGTTCTTCCTTTGATTAGGATGGGTCTGAGGTGGTGCCTTTGACTGCTAAGTTAGGTAAGGGCATGGGTTTGAAGGGGTCTCTTCCTTCCCAGCCAAACACTTTTCAAAATCCGGTGTTCAAAGGTGGTCTGGGTAAATCCTCTGTTCTTGCTAAGGGGGTTGCCTCTATGGGTGTGGCTTCGGGTCCTCCTAGCTCTCTACCCCTCTCTAATGTGAATGCCCCTAATGTTAAAGCTTCTTCCAAGCCGATGTCTGATGCTCTGACTTGTGGCGTGGTGGGATCTTATGCTAAATCTATTTCTTTGGCTCAGATTGGGGTTTGGGGCCCCTCCCGTGGGGTGCCTTCTTCTATGCTGACTTCAACCTATGGATCTCTCTCCATCAAGCTCTCTAAAGTCACTAAAGGGGAGCTAGAGACCTACTCTAAGATCTTTTTAGGTCTTGCTCTTATTTGTCAGTTTCAAGGGTTTTGGCTGACTTTGTCTCAACTTCATGACTGGATCTGCCGAAAATGGGAGCCAATACTTTTAGATAATGTTCACATCTTACCTTTAGCTAAAGGTTTTTTTGTAGCTAAATTTGATAATACTGAGGATAGATCAAAAATTTTATGTGAGAACTTCTTTAGCTAGGTGGAGGATAAATTCTTGCTCATGGTAAAACCATGGCACCCAAATTTTAATCCCTCAATTGAAGTTTTCAATAGCATGCCTATTTGGGTGAGGCTTCCCAATCTTCCTCTTCATCTCTGGCAAGGTTCTGTCTTGGAGGAGGTGGGGGAGGCTTTGACAGTTTTTCTGATTATTGATGATGATTCTGCTAATATGTTCCACTCTACCTATGCTCGCATCCTGGTAGATATTGATATCTCTCAGGGTCTTCCTTCTGAGATTAAAATTGAGTCATCTAAAGGTTCTTGGTTGCAATAGTTGGATTATGAGGGTATCCCCTTTAGATGCAAAAAATGCTTCAAAACAGGTCATCATGCTTCAAAATGTGGTTTTGACTTCAAAAAAAAGAAAGTCCCTCATACTTGGTGGAAGGATGCCTCCACCAAACATTATACAGTTCTCAAAAGCTCTCCTGAGTCTTTGAAGGAATCATCTATTCCTAGTTCTTCTACTGGTGGTTCTTTGGCTGGTGTTCCTGCCAGCCCTGCTCGGGAGGTTGTGGAAAGTTCTATTTCTAGCTCTCTTGTTAGGATTATTATAGCCCTATCTCTATTGCAGTTCCTGCCAAATCTACTGCACAAGGACCTACCTCTACTTTGCTGACGGATCCTAGTATTTCTACTGGTGGTTCAACGGTTTTTTTTTTCTACTAGCCCTGCTAATGAGCCTATTGTTGTGGGTTTTGGTGCTTCTGATCGTGCTGGAAGTATTGAAAGCCCTGTTTCTCAGTTTTCTTTTCCTGCCAGCTCTGTCGGTTTGATGACAGTAGTTGGAAATGGTGTTGTTCCTCTTGCTGGGGGCTGTTTGGATCTGATGCTGGAGGCTATCTCCCTGAATTTGGTGTGTTGGCAGAAGGAGGAAGTGAAAGTTGAAGATGGATGGATAACTATAAAAGGGAAACATTTAAATAAATCCTCCTCTTCGTTTGATATGACTCTCCGTTCTCATAAAAAGGGGACCTAGCCTTGTTGCTATCCTCTTTGGACTGTGATTCTCATTGACTATTCTTATGCAGTGTTCCCATTTTGTGGTTTGGGTGTCCTTCCATTCCTTGGATGGACTAATTTTTGAGGTGTTTGGGCCTACTTTTTGGCTAGATTGTTGTACTTATGGAACTCCAATAGTCTTATCCTTAGTTCTGGTGTTGTAAAGGGTTTCGGGGCCCCTTCAAAACCTATTTTTACCTTAATCAAAAACTATTTGAAAACTAAAAAATGAACTAAAATAATTTATAAACATATAATTTACAATAAAAAATAATTAAAAGAAAAGTGTGTACTTGGAATATACAATGGTCGAAAGAGATGGAATAGAAGGAAAGGAGGACAAACTCACGAGGCCGTCATGAAGTCATCAGGGGGTTCACTCCAACACTAGGGTCTACTACTTCGTGAATAGTAAATGTGAAAATGTGATGCAGGAGCATCCAGGGTGTAAGAGCAATCTTGCATCACCCAAAAATATTTCTATTTTTATATTCAATAAGGGCTATTTTGTGCAGAGCTGCTATTTATGGAAAGTTACTATTTTTGGTAATTTTCGTATGTGCTGAGAATGATCTGATTTCTTTCTTGGAGGTTCATTTTGGTCATACAAGTTTGCCAGTAAAGTTTCATTGCCAGATCAAGTGTATATTGGAAGATACTGAAGATTTTCGGTATTGGCAGCAGGGTAAAGAAACTTTGAACTCAGTTTTGAAGGCTTTAGAGGCCCCGGATGAGGTCAAAAATTTGGGTGACAGGCGCTTGCGCGGGTCAAGCCTGTAGAGCGCTTCGTGACATTTCTAAAATGGGGTTATAATAGTCAATCGGGTCAACTGGTGATGACTTATGATCTCCGGAAGTCGGGTCACCTGAAATGGCAGAAAATAATTTTCATTCAAAATTTCTGTTCAGGTTTCAAAAGTTATTTTGAGCCGACTTTGATGTAATAAATTGAAAAATAAAATAGTTCTAAGTTTGGTCGGCCCTTATTGGCTAAAATTCTGGAACCTTCCCAGGCGGTGGAAATTTGCCTATATAAGGAAGGCTGTATTATTGTCTTAAGTAGTTCAGAATAGTTGTGGGTAGTAGATCTGGGCAATAATTCGAGGCTTTGTCCTACAGAATATTGTAAGGGAATGCCCATGTGGCTTTGCATATTCTAATTCTAAAAGTTTGTAATTTCACATTTGTGGAGCTAATAAGAAGCCAATTTTCTATTCTTGCATATTATTGTTGTTGTTTCTCTATTTCTGTTATGTGTTTGTGGTATTAAGGGGAGCACGCTTCATCAAGTGGTATCAGAGCAAGAGTTCTTGAGTGTGTAAACAGATCACCGACTGTGAGGCAGCTTGCACCAGGACCGCGGTTAGGGTTTCAGTGCGCATCGAGAAAATACCTCCACGAAGAGAACGTGGCGGACGAGCTGGTGCTGTGACACCTGAGGTTAGAGAGCTGCAGAGACAAGTGCGAGCATTGCAAGAAGAGATTCCCAGAGGAATGAATCTTAATGTCAGAGATGAAAGCGAGGATGAAGCTGAAGAAGAATATCAAGAAGGAGAAGTTGAAGTTGTAAACCAGGAGGAAGAAAGATTGGGAAAAGACCTAAAATTGAGGTTCCTACATTTTCTAGAAATCTTAACCCAGAAGAATTGATCGACTGGATCAATGAATGTGAGGAATATTTTGAGTATGAAGATGTTGAGGATCCTGATAGGGTCAAATTTGTGAAAGCCAGACTGAAAGGTCATGCGAAGATATGGTGCCAAGAGATTCAGTTGGAGCGAAATAGAAGGGAAAAGGAGAAAATCATGAGATGGGATCGGATGGTGGATAAATTGAAGCGACAGTTCATTCCTGTTGATTATGGGCTTGACCTACTGAAAAAAATACAAAGTTTGAAGCAAGCAGGAAGAGCTGTCAGGAGTATACAGAGGAGTTCTATCGACTTCTCATCAGAGCAGGCCATGTAGAAGCTGATAAAGAGAAAGTTGCCCGATACCTTAATGGGTTAAGGCCAAACATTTAGGAGGAGCTGAATCTGGTTCGAATGAACAGTATTGAAGAGGCATACCAGTTTTCCCTAAAAGTAGAGGAAAAGCTGAACAAGAAGTTTGAGAGCAGACAAAATGGAAGAGGTCGCAGTGGACGATCATATGGTGGCCGAAATGAAGATCCATAAAAGAAGGATGAGGCCAGTAGCAGTCAGAATCAGCGAGGAAATAATTCCAATCACTTCCAGGATCAGAATAATAGAGATCAAAGAGGAAGAGGAAGAGGACAAGGATCTGGAAGAGGTGGCTTCCGTGGAACGTGTTTTCACTGTGGAGAAGGTCATAGGGCATTTGAATGTCCTCAGCGCCAAGGCAGAACAGACAGGAGAAATGAAGGCCAGGCCAGAGTTGCACATGTTGATGAAGATGGTAGATCATCAAATTCTGAAGATGCTGAAAGAGGAGAAATGCTAATTAACAGAAGAGTCTTGCTGAGTGGTGAGAATGAACCTGAACAAAGGAGGAGCCTGTTTCACACTAGATGCAAGTGTGAGGGTAAATGCTGTGATGTGATTATCGATAGTGGAAGCACTAACAATTTAGTGTCAGAAGAGATGGTGACAAAGTTGAAGCTCAAGAGACAAAAACACCCACATCCATATCGGATTGCCTGGGTGCAGGATGACCACAAGGTCATGGTCAGTGAACAGTGCCTGGTAAAGTTCAAGATCGGCGGGTACCAAGATGAGGTACTATGTGATATCATCTCTATGGATGCATGTCATATGTTATTGGGTAGACCGTGGCAGTTTGACAGATGTGCTGTACACGATGGTCATGCAAATACCTATTCCCTGACAAAGGATGGAGTGCGGTATAAGCTAAAGCCATTGAAGGAGACCGAAGAAAAGGTATGTGGTAATGCAAGAATAACATTTGTTGATGGAAGGAAATTCCTAGATGGTATGAGGCATGAGCATGTGTGTTTTGCTTTAATTCCAAAAGTTGGTAAAGAAGAAGTAGAGGATGTACCTGTAGAGGTTGCAAACTTGTTGAATGAGTTTCAGGATATTGTATCTGATAATGTACCTGATGGATTACCACCGGTAAGGAAAATCAGTCATCAGATGGATTTGATTCCAGGAGCCAGTTTGCCAAACAAGGCAGCACACAGAATGACACCAGCAGAAAGTGAAGAGTTGAACAGACAAGTACATGAGTTGTTACAGAAGGGGTTGATTCGAGAGAGTCTGAGTCCCTGTGCTATACCAGCGGTATTAGCACCAAAGAAGAATGGAGAGTGGAGGATGTGTACAGATTCCAGAGCAATAAACAAGATCACAATCAAGTATAGGTTTCCATTACCACGAATGGACGATATTATGGACTATTTGAGTGGGGCTGTGTATTTCTCAAAGATAGATCTGAAGAGTGGATATGACCAAATTTTCATCAGAGAAGGAGATGAATGGAAGACTGCCTTCAAAACAAAGGAAGGAATATATGAGTGGTTAGTCATGTCTTTTGGGCTAACCAATGCACCGAGCACTTTCATGCGGCTTATGAACGAGGTTCTGAAAGAATTTCTGGGTAAGTTTGTCATTGTTTACCTAGATGATATTTTGATTTTCAGCAAGACATTGGAGGAACATATGATGCATATTCGTATGGTACTTGAGAAGCTAAGAGAAGAGAAATTGTTGATTAATTTGAAGAAGTGTAGTTTTGTGAAGAAAGAGTTAGTGTATTTGGGATTTGTAGTTTTAGCAGAAGGTCTAAAAATAGACCCAGAGAAGGTACAGGCTATCATTGAATGGCCTACTCCAAGGAGTGCTACTGAGGTAAGATCTTTTCATGGTTTGGATAACTTTTACAGAAAGTTTATCAAAAATTTTAGCAGTATTTGTGGACCCTTGACTGAAACAATGAGAGGGGATAGAAAAGAGTTTAAGTGGACTAAAGGAGCAGAAAAGAGTTTTCAATTGTTGAAACAAAAAGTTACAGAACAACCTGTTTTAGCACTTCCGAATTTTAATAAGGTGTTTCAAGTAGATTGTGATGCTAGTGGTACTGCAATAGGAGCTGTTATGAGCTAAGAAGGTAAACCTGTTGCTTATTTCAGTGAGAAGATAAATGATGCCAAGAGAAAATATTCTGTTTATGATCAGAAATTTTATGCTATAGTTTAGGCATTAAAGAAGTGGAGACATTATCTGCTTCCTAAGGAGTTTGTTTTGTATATTGATCATCAAGCTTTGCAATATTTGAATAGTCAAGGAAAGTTGAATCAGAGACATTTGAAATGGGTTGAGTTTTTGCAGAGTTATACATTTGTTTTGAAACACAGAAGTGGAAAGTCTAACAGGGTTGCAGATGCTCTTAGCAGAAGGCAACTATTGCTGACAGAGATGCAGATTGAGGTGGTTGGGTTCAAGGAACTCAAGAATTTGTATCCAGAAGATCTTGATTTTGGTGAAGCTTGGAAAGCTTGTACAGAACCTGTTACTCTAGACAGGATGAAATGGTTGGATTTCATCATCTAGGATGATATGCTATTCAGAGGGAGTCAGTTGTGCATTCCATGAAGTTCTATGAGGGAGAATCTCATCAAGGAGAAGCATAGCGGAGGATTGGCTAGACATTTTGGTCGTGACAAAGCCTTTTCTTTGGTTAGTGAGAATTATTATTGGCCACAATTGCAGCAAGATGTGAAGAAGTTTGTACAGAGTTGCAGAGTATGTTAGATGGCGAAAGGAGTGAAGCAGAATACAGGATTGTATCAGCCATTACCCGTACCAGAGAAGCTTTGGGAGGATATCAGCATGGACTTTGTTCTTGGTTTACCGAGGACTCAGCGGGGACACGATTCAATTTTTGTAGTGGTTGACAGATTTTCAAAGATGACACATTTCATTCCCTGCAAGAAGACTAATGATGCTATTCATGTAGTAGGATTGTTTTTCAGAGAAGTGGTGAGACTACATTGTTTGCCAAAGACCATAGTTTCAGATCGAGATACTAAATTTGTTGGATATTTCTGGCGGACATTATGGAAGAAGTTGAAGATAGATTTGAAGTTCAGTTCATCACATCATCCACAGACTGATGGATAGACAGAGGTGGTGAATAGGAGTTTGGAAAATTTGCTGAGATGTTTGGTTGGAGATAAGCCAACAGGATGGGATTTGATTTTACCACAGGAAAAATTTGCATACAATAATTCTGTCAAGAGGAGCACTGGTAAATCACCATTCTAGATTATATATGGAAGTAGTCCAAGAAATGCATCTGAATTGAGGAAGATAGATAAAGGAGAAATAAGTAGTGCTGAAGCTGAGGATTTTGCAGAACATTTGAAGAACATCCATGGGGAGGTGAGGAAGCATATTACCAAGATGAATGCATAGTATAAGGCTAAGGCAGATGAGAAAATGAGGTATAAGGAATTTTAGGTTGGTGATGAAGTCATGGTTCATTTGTGGAAGGAGCGGTTTCCAGTTGGTACATATAACAAGCTGAAAATGAAGAAGTTTGGACCATGTAGGATATTGAAGAAACATGATTCAGGAAACGCATATGAGGTAGAATTGCCTACTAAGCTAAATATTTCACCAGTGTTTAACATTTCAGATTTGACAGAGTATCATGAAGGAGGTGTTGAAGATGAGATCACAGCAGCACAGTGGAGTATTCCAGCAACTAGTTCAGACACTAAGGAGATCGAAGATATACTGGATAGTCGTGTTGGCAGAAGCACAAGGAACAGGACATATGAAGAATATCTGGTCAAGTGGAAAGGATGACCTGTTGAAGATTCATCATGGCTGACAAAGGAGGAGGTTAGCCGTCTTGGTTTTCCTCTGCACACCTGAGTCGTGACAGGGTCACTTCTCAAATTACCCCGGGTGTTTGATGCAGGAGCATCCTGGGTGTAAGAGCAATCTTGTATCACCCAAAAATATTTCTCTTTTTATATTCAATAAGTGCTATTTTGTGTAGAGTTGCTATTTATGGAAAGTTACTATTTTTGGTAATTTTTGTATGTGCTGAGAATGATCTGATTTCTTTCTTGGAGGTTCATTTTGGTCATACAAGTCTGCCAGTAAAGTTTCATTTCCAGATCAAGTGTATATTGGAAGATATTGAAGATTTTCGGTATTGGCAGCAGGGTAAAGAAACTTCAAACTCAATTTTGAAGGCTTTAGAGGCCCCGGATGAGGTCAAAAATTTGGGTGATGGGCACTTGCGTGGGTCAAGCCTGTAGAGCGCTTCGTGGCGTTTCTGAAATGGGGTTATAATAGTCAATCAGGTCAACTAGTGATGACTTATAATCTCCAGAAGTCGGGTCACCTGAAATGGCAGAAAATAATTTTCCTTCAAAATTTCTGTTCGAGTTTCAAAAGTTATTTTGAGCCAAATTTGATGTAATAAATTAAAAAATAAAATAATTCTAAGTTTGGTCGGCCCTTATTGACTAAAATTCTAGAACTTTCCCAGGCGGTGAAAATTTGCCTATATAAGGAAGGCTGTATTATTGTCTTAAGTAGTTCAGAATAGTTGTGGGTAGTAGATCTGGGCAATAATTCGAGGCTTTGTCCTACAGAATATTGTAAGGGAATGCCCATGTGGCTTTGCATATTGTAATTCTAAAAGTTTGTAATTCCACATTTGTGGAGATAATAAGAAGCCAATTTTTTGTTCTTGCATATTATTGTTGTTGTTTCTCTATTTCTGTTATGTGTTTGTGGTATTAAGGGGAGTACCCTTCATCAAGTGGTATCAGAGCAGGAGTTCTTGAGTGTGTAAACAGATCGCCGACTGTGAGGTAGCTTGCACCAGGACCGCGGTTAAGGTTTCAGCTTGCATCACGAAAATGCCTCCATGAAGAGAACGTGGCGGACGAGCTGGTGCTATGACACCTGAGGTTAGAGAGCTGCAGAGACAAGTGCGAGCATTGCAAGAAGAGATTCACAGAGGAATGAACCTTAATGTCAGAGATGAAAGCGAGGATGAAGCTGAAGAAGAATATCAAGAAGGAGAAGTTGAAGTTGTAAACCAAGAGGAAGAAAGATTGGGAAAAGACCTAAAATTGAGGTTCCTACATTTTCTAGAAATCTTAACCCAGAAGAATTGATCGATTGGATCAATAAATGTGAGAAATATTTTGAGTATGAAGATGTTGAGGATCCTGATAGGGTCAAATTTGTGAAAGCCAGACTGAAAGGTCATGCGAAGATATGGTGGTAAGAGATTCAGTTGGAGCGAAATAGAAGGGGAAAGGAGAAAATCACGAGATGGGATCGGATGGTGGATAAATTGAAGCGACAGTTCATTCCTATTAATTATGAGCTTGACCTACTGAAAAAAATGCAAAGTTTGAAGCAAGCAGGAAGAGCTGTTCAGGAGTATACAGAGGAGTTCTATCAACTTCTCATCAGAACAGGCCATGCAGAAGCTGATAAAGAGAAAGTTGCCCGATACCTTAATGGGTTAAGGCCAAGCATTCAGGAGGAGCTGAATCTGGTTTGAATAAACAGTATTGAAGAGGCATACCAGTTTGCCCTAAAAGTAGAGGAAAAGCTGAACAAGAAGTTTGAGAGCAGACAAAATGGAAGAGGTCCCGGTGGACGATCTGGTGGACGGTCATATGGTGGCCGAAATGAAGATCTGAAAAAGAAGGATGAGGCCAGTAGCAGTCAGAATCAGTGAGGAAATAATTCCAATCGCTTCCAGGATCAGAATAATAGAGATCAGAGAGGAAGAGGAAGAGGACAAGGATCTGGAAGAGGTGGCTTCCGTGCAATGTGTTTTCACTGTGGAGAAGAAGGTCATAGGGCATTTGAATGTCCTCAGTGTCAAGGCAGAACAGACAGGAGAAATGAAGGCCAGGCCAGAGTTGCACATGTCGATGAAGATGCTAGATCATCAAATTCTGAAGATGCTAAAAGAGGAGAAACGCTAATTAACAGAAGAGTCTTGCTGAGTGGTGAGAATGAACCTGAACAAAGGAGGAGCCTGTTTCGCACTAGATGCAAGTGTGAGGGTAAATGCTGTGATGTGATTATCGATAGTGGAAGCACTGACAATTTGGTGTCAGAAGAGATGGTGACAAAGTTGAAGCTCAAGAGACAGAAACACCCACATCCATATCGGATTGCTTGGGTGCAGGATGACCACAAGGTCATGGTCAGTGAACAGTGCCTGGTAAAGTTCAAGATCAGCGGGTACCAAGATGAGGTACTATGTGATATCATCTCTATGGATGCATGTCATATGTTATTGGGTAGACCGTGGCAGTTTGACAGATGTGCTGTACACGATGGTCGTGCGAATACCTATTCCTTGACAAAGGATGGAGTGCGGCATAAGCTAAAGCCATTGAAGGAGACTGAAGAAAAGGTATGTGGTAATGCAAGAATAACATTTGTTGATGGAAGGAAATTCCTAGATGGTATGAGGCATGAGCATGTGTGTTTTGCTTTAATTCCAAAAGTTGGTAAAGAAGAAGTAGAGGATGTACCTGTAGAGGTTGCAGACTTGTTGAATGAGTTTCAGGATATTGTATCTGATAATGTACCTGATGGATTATCACCGGTAAGGAAAATCAGTCAACAGATGGATTTGATTTCAGGAGCCAGTTTGCCAAACAAGGCAGCACACATAATGACACCAGCAGAAAGTGAAGAGTTGAACAGACAAGTACATGAGTTGTTACAGAAGGGGTTGATTCGAGAGAGTCTGAGTCCCTGTGCTGTACCAACGGTATTAGCACCAAAGAAGAATGGAGAGTGGAGGATGTGTATAGATTTCAGAGCAATCAACAAGATCACAATCAAGTATAGGTTTCCATTACCACGAATGGACGATATTATGGACTGTTTGAGTGGGGCTGTGTATTTCTCAAAGATAGATCTGAACAGTGGATATCACCAGATTCGCATCAGAGAAGGAGATGAATGGAAGACTGCCTTCAAAACAAAGGAAGGACTATATGAGTGGTTAGTCATGCCTTTTGGGCTAACCAATGCACCGAGCACTTTCATGCGGCTTATGAACGAGGTTCTGAAAGAATTTTTGGGTAAGTTTGTCATTATTTACCTAGATGATATTTTGATTTTCAGCAAGACATTGGAGGAACATATGATGCATATTCGTATGGTATTTGAGAAGCTGAGAGAAGAGAAATTGTTGATTAATTTAAAGAAGTGCAGTTTTGTGAAGAAAGAGTTAGTGTATTTGGGATTTGTAGTTTCAGCAGAAGGTCTAAAAATGGACCCAGAGAAGGTACAGGCTATCCTTGAATGGCCTACTCCAAGGAGTGCTACTGAGGTAAGATCTTTTCATGGTTTGGCTAGCTTTTACAGAAAGTTTATCAAAAATTTTAGCAGTATTTGTGGACCCTTGACTGAAACAATGAGAGGGGATAGAAAAGAGTTTAAGTGGACTAAAGGAGCAGAAAAGAGTTTTCAATTGTTGAAACAAAAAGTTACAGAACAACCTATTTTAGCACTTCTAGATTTTAATAAGGTGTTTCAAGTAGATTGTGATGCTAGTGGTACTACAATAGGAGCTGTTATGAGCCAAGAAGGTAAAGCTATTGCTTATTTCAGTGAGAAGTTAAATGATGTCAAGAGGAAATATTCTGTTTATGATCAGGAATTTTATGCTATAGTTCAGGCATTAAAGAAGTGGAGACATTATCTGCTTCCTAAGGAGTTTGTTTTGTATACTGATCATCAAGCTTTGCAATATTTGAATAGTCAAGGAAAGTTAAATCAGAGGCATTTGAAATGGGTTGAGTTTTTGCAGAGTTATACATTTGTTTTGAAACACAGAAGTGGAAAGTCTAACAGGGTTGCAGATGCTCTTAGTAGAAGGCAACTATTGCTGACAGAGATGCAGATTGAGGTGGTTGGGTTCAAGGAACTCAAGAATTTGTATCCAGAGGATCCTAATTTTGGTGAAGCTTGGAAAGCTTGTACAGAACTTGTTACTCTAGACAGGACGAAATGGTTGGATTTCACCATCTAGGATGATATGCTATTCAGAGGGAGTCAGTTCTGCATTCCATGAAGTTCTATGAGGGAGAATCTCATCAAGGAGAAGCATAGCGGAGGATTGGCTGGACATTTTGGTCGTGACAAAACCCTTTCTTTGGTTAGTGAGAATTATTATTGGCCACAATTGCAGCAAGATGTGAAGAAGTTTGTACAGAGTTGCAGAGTATGTCAGATGGTGAAAGGAGTGAAGCAGAATATAGGATTGTATCAGCCATTACACTAATACATTAGGTGTGAAATTGCGACGGCAATTTGTGATGACAGGCAAATGTCATGCGGTTTTGGCTTTTTTTTTTTTCAAATATAGCCTGACATCGTCGCAATTGCGACGACAATACATTTGGAACTATCGCAATTGCGACGTTGTCGGGATATAAGCGCAAAATTAAAAAGGAACGTTGTCATTTGTGTTTTCAACAGCGTCGTAACCCTCTGTGAAATCACATCGGGATATAAGGGCAAAAAAAACAAGAACGTTGTCATTTGTGTTTTCAACAGCGCCGTAACCCTCCGCGAAATCACATCAGGATATAAGGACAAAAAAAACAAGAACGTTGTCATTTGTGTTTTCAACAGCGCCGTAACCCTCCGCGAAATCACAACTACAATTTGTGAGTACGTTGGGTTTATTTTTGTTTTATCATTATTATGTAATCTGGTATTCAACTGTTAGAGAGCTAAAATACCCATAAATGAGGACATATCTATGTTGAATTTATTGTTAGTGGCTTTGGTTATTTAGAAGTTTAATTTTATTTCTTCATCTTTCAAGCACAAATGTTTTGTGGACCGTAACGTCTTCATTGTTTCGAGTATGCAGTGAAACAGCCCTAACTTGCAATGTTGTCATTTGTGTTTTCAATAGTGCCATAACCCTCCACGAAATCACATCGGGATATAAGGGCAAAAAAAATAAGAACATTGTCATTTGTGTTTTCAACAGCGCCGAGAGAGATTCCCTCCACGAAATCACAGCTACAATTTCTGAGTACGTTGGGTTTATTTTTCTTTTGTCATTATTATGTAATCTGGTATTCAGTTGTTAGAGAGCTAAAATACCCAGAAATGAGGACATATCTGTGTTGAATTTATTGTTAGCGGCTTTGGTTATTTAGAAGTTTAATTTTATTTGTTCATCTTTCAAGGACAAACATTTTGTGGACTGTAATGTCTTCATTGTTTTGGGTATGCAGTGAAACAGCCCTAACTTGCAACGTTGTCATTTGTGTTTTCATTTTATTTTTAGCTATGATTTCGCGGAGGGTTACGACTTTGGTTATTTAGAAGTTTAATTTTATTTGTTCGTAACCCTCCGCAAAATCACATCGGGATATAAGGACAAAAAAAACAAGAACGTTGTCATTTGTGTTTTCAACAGCGTCGTAACCCTCCGCAAAATCACAGCTACAATTTGTGAGTACGTTGGGTTTATTTTTGTTTTATCATTATTATGTAATCTGGTATTCAGCTGTTAGAGAGCTAAAATACCCAGAAATGAGGACATATCTGTGTTGAATTTATTGTTAGCGGCTTTGGTTATTTAGAAGTTTAATTTTATTTGTTCGTCTTTCAAGCACAAACGTTTTGTGGACCATAACGTCTTCATTGTTTCGGGTATGCAATGAAACAGCCCTAACTTGCGACTACCTTCACGGTACTTGTGTACAATATCATAATGGGACCTTTGACAACTGGCCCTCAAATCTATTTGTAGATTATCTTTGAATATAATCTTTATTGTCTTTCTCTTCTAACTGAGCTTACAATGAAAATAATCCTAATACATTTGTATCCTTTCATTATTTCTAGCAAGCTACCCTAAAAAAGAATGGTAATATTTTTATCTTTTCTATTTAATAATACAACCATTATTTTAGTCTTGGTTATATGGACTTGCATTCTAACCTTCTGACAAAAAGTGTTCCAAGGCCTTCAAGTGCTCTCTCAATGCATGGTCTTTTAAAAAAAAAAAAAAGATAAGATCAACAACATATAAAAGAACCTTCACCCCATAGTTTTCCAATTGAATAACTTCCCCATCTATCTTCATTAATCATGCCTCTAACTTATAAATGTATATGATATAGGGGGAATAACTATTTGAATCTAGTGTCACCACCAAAATACTTAGACATATTCTTTCTTGTTATCATTTTAGCTCTAACCTTATCATAAAATACATGCACAACTTCTCTATATAAATCTTAGATGATTGATTATTTTATTCTATTCCATAGTTTATCTTTGGGTACCATGTTGAATGCTTTCTTTAAGTCCACAAAACAATAAGCATCTTATGCACCTTTACTGTCCAAGATTTTTTCAATCAAGTCCCTACAAAATAATGTGATGATCAATGGTAGAGTATCTGGGCCTAAAACCTAGTTGTTATTTTCCCCCCTTTCCCTCATTTTCTACCCACACAAAAACCAAGTTTTAAGGTCCTTCACACACCGCAACCTTCTGATTTTTCACTATATATCATTTTCCTAGTAAAAAACATAGAAGCTTTTGACCTAGGGCTTGCTCCCAAATGGTGTAACCTCAACCTCCTAGTTCAAAGCTTTTGGAATATGAAAAAGGACCTCCCTAACTTGCATTGTACCGAGGAAGAAGAATTTCCAACGGTCAAAATTCAAGTTAGGGCCATTTGAATGGCTAAACCCTGAAAACAAGGGTTTCTTAGACCAGCGGACAAGAAAATTGAATAACTCTGATATAAAATGACTCGAAGTTATCAAACCAATTCTAAAAGCATAAAATGGAGATGCTCCAACTTTCAGACAGGTTTTGATCACCCCTTCACATCCGTACACCATACTATCACCGTGATTTGCACAGAAAATTGCTTTGAAACAGGTAGTTTTATTGATTTGAAAGCAATTTGAATACAATGAGGATCTCTTCAATTTCCTCAATCATTTGGAAGCCTAAATAGGCTCTCCCCACCATTGGCTTAACCATTTTTATGGTTGTAGTTTCAGGGTATGTGTACATTATCATGTTGTCTTTACAGTGACTGTCCTCATTCAAGTGGCAATTACACAAGGGACAGTCACTGTGAGATGTCCTCATTTGTGACAAGGATAGTCACACATGAGGACATCTCATAGTGACTGTCCCTTGTGTAATTTCCACTTGAATGTATTGTTATTCAACCACATTTATGGGGCCGTTTGGACCATGACACACAGTAGCATCTATAGAGAAGAAGTTTGGTATGCAATGGTCTTGAAACCTCCTGAGAAATTCTTGGTATGCATTTGTGTGGTGCAAAAGCTTCGTTGAAAGAGAAAAAGAAGAAAAGAATAGAAATGATTTTTTTTCTTTTTATGTCATATACTGTAACCAGCTACTTATAACTTGCAAAAATTATTATAACCATTTGAAATTGAAACTTGGTTTAATGTGAAACTGAGAACTGCTTTATTAGAGCTTTATGTGATTTAGATTCAGACATCAAGAACATTGTTTGCCTAATATTGTGATTAATGCTTATTTATTAATATCTCATACTAATAGACAATTGATAATTGTAGGGAAAACGTCATTGGGGGTCTTTGAGGATCCACCAGAAGCCAAGGAGAAAATGTATTCAAATGCTAAAGATGGTGTAATAGTCCTTACAACTGTTGAACCTTGCTGTGTAGATCATCTCCGATTCTCCAAGTTCAACAGTACTGTGGTATTCCTTTGGATACTTCTAATGGAAAATTTCAGACATCAAGTTCTTTTTGTATGAAACTACTACACTTGTAATCTATAGTTTTAAACTTTTAGTTTATAAATGTTCATCAGCTTTAGTTCGTATGCTGCCATTTCAAGTATGATTAATGAAGTTACCTTTATCACAGGATGAAAGTGAGCAGTCAGCATACTGGTACGGAGCTGGCAGCATTGATACGGTGACTAGGGCATCGTTTAATGGTGGTATTGTGTTTTCCCATGTTTAGGGCATCGGCCTTTTGAAGCATTGCCTTCATCTTTCTTAAGTCTGAGTTTTAAGTTTGTTTATTTCCATCCTAACTTGCTTTTCCCTCTTTGGTTTTGCGGTACTGTGAAGGTAGTCGCAAGTTAGGGCTGTTTCATTGCATACCCAAAACAATGAAGACGTTACAGTCCACAAAATTTTTGTGCTTGAAAGATGAACAAATAAAATTAAACTTCTAAATAACCAAAGCCGCTGTTGAAAATACAAATGACATGGTTCTTGTTTTTTTTGCCCTTATATCCCAATGTGATTTCGCGGAGGGTTACGACGCTGTTGAAAACACAAATGAAAACACAAATCCCTTGTGTAATTGCCACTTGAAGGAGGATAGTCACTGTAAAGACAACATGATAATGTACACTTATAGTGAGTGTACATTATCATGTTGTCTTTAGAGTGACTATCCTCATTTGTTGAAGAAGAAAAGCATTAATGTGGCTGAATACCAATACATTCAAGTGGCAATCACACAAGGGACAGTCACTGTGAGATGTCCTCATTTGTGACTGTCCTTACAGTGAGTGTACATTATCATGTTTTCTGTAGAGTGACTGTCCTCATTTGTTGAAGAAGAAAAGCATTAATGTGGTTGAATAGAAATACATTCAAGTGGCAATTACACAAGGGACAATCACTGTGAGATGTCCTCATGTGTGACTGTCCTTGTCACAAATGAGGACATCTCACAATGACTGTCCCTTCTGTAATTGCCACTTGAATGAGGACAGTCACTGTAAAGACAACATGATAATGTACACATACAATGAGTGTACATTATCATGTTGTCTTTACAGTGGCTGCCCTCGTGTTGTATATTCTTCTCTGTAGATGCTACTATGTGCTAGGGAACTTCTTAGAACTGTTGGTATATTCTTACAACTTGTTACACCTGGGATATTCTTCTCTGTAGATGCTATTGTGTGCCGTGGTCCAAACAGGCCCATAAATGTGGTTGAATAGCAATACATTCAAGTGGAAATTACACAAGGGACAGTCACTGTGAGATGTCCTCATGTGTGACTGTCCTTGTCACAAATGAGGACATCTCACAGTGACTGTCCCTTGTGTAATTGCCACTTGAAGGAAAAAAGCATTAATGTGGGTCAATAGCAATGTATTCAAGCAGAAATTACACAAGGGATAATCACTCTGAGATTTCCTCATTTGTGACTATCCTTACAGTGAGTGTACATTATCATGTTGTCTTTACAGTGACTGTCCTCATTTGTTGAAGGAAAAAAGCATTAATGTGGTTCAATAGTGATGCAGAGTAGTTAGCAAGAAACTTGGATCTATGTCCCAACCCACTTCAAGACACCAAAATGACTCAACCAATCAATTAGGCTCTGATTTCTATAGGTTAATGTTTAAACTCTGCAAAGTAATGAATTTGAAGGTTTCAAGGATCACACAACAACTTATGGAATCAATCCCATTCAATAACAAATTTCCTTTTAGGGACAAGTTCCCTGATTTTCTATCAAAAGAGACTTTTAAGGTTCTAGATCTTACTTCCTGCAGAAAAACTTAGAAACCCCTTAGATATCATCTAAATAACAAGAATCATGCATTGGTTGTGATCTAAACAACCCAAGACACCAAAATAACAAACTGACCTAGTGACCCTAGTAGGTCTCCCAAACCTGCTCTGCAGCCATAACTCTGCAACTTGCCAAAGGACTCTAAGAAGTTATATGTTTTCTGAGTACCCTTTTGGGATTTCTAACAGACCACCAACTCCTAGACCCTGACTCCACTCCAGCATATCAATGTCTTCATTGAGTCCGCAGACCTAATGCATGCTTTTAGGTGTGGGTTCCAAAACAAAGCATTGAAAATGGGTGTATGAAACCAAGATCAGAGTTTTGGAGTGTTCTCTTGATCTAGATAAACAAGAATGCACAAGTTTTCAAGTCCTCAATACGATGCAAGCTTCTGATTTTAATCTGATTACCATCTTCCCAGCCAAAAACATGGTAGTTTTTGATCTAGGGCTCGCTCTCAACAAATGCAGATGCAACCCCCTGCCAGGCAAAGCAACAATCTGGGTATGATAAGGTGAAATTTTGTAGTCCTTTTGGGTATGATAACAGTTCCAGTTTCCAATAAGATGGTTCATTTTTATAATCTAGCTTCAATTTCTC
The DNA here is from genome assembly GCA_027943335.1 of Chamaecyparis obtusa. Classification (NCBI taxonomy): domain Eukaryota; kingdom Viridiplantae; phylum Streptophyta; class Pinopsida; order Cupressales; family Cupressaceae; genus Chamaecyparis; species Chamaecyparis obtusa. The sequence continues at coordinate 78,356 of BSBK01005005.1, forward strand.
TTGTGAAAATCTTTTTTTCATTTTATGGGTGGTAAAATATAATTATTATGCTAGAGGTGTGTACTTATGGATGATAATGAAACAAAATGATAAGATTTAAGACTTTGTTTTTTTTTTAAATAGCAATTTAAGTTTCCTTCTATTATAAATTACTATTTTTCTATTTTTTAATGTATCTTTCCAGATCTTTTATATCAATTTTATTTATGAAATATAAATATATTAATAACATTTTAGTGTTTTTAGGATTAGTTTATATCAATTCTATATATCATCATTCGTCATTCAATTGTCAGTATTATTAATTTAGACTGTGCAATTGTAGAACTACTCAAATATGGGTTGGATGGATACTCAAGCAGGGGAACCCTCCTCAAATATCTCAAGCAGTGAACTTGGAAAAATGTGTCTTGAAGGAACCCTTTCCATTAGAGAGATAAAAGTACAAACAAGTAAAAGAAGCAGGCTCTGCAAATATGTTTTTGAGAAGAAAAATGATAGATTATTCGAGTATGGTTCATGAGGTATATCTAAAAAGACATTTTTTTTCTTATTATAATAAAAGAGGAAGTTGTGAATGTCAAAGTTGAGTGAAACAAAAATTATTTTCATCAAATTTTGTTAGGCTTGCTTTTGGGAATAGTTTCTTACAATATTGCTATTAAGATTTTTATTGTGTAGTTTTTAGATTAGGTTTATAAAATTATATTTCATGAGTAGTGATTCATATTAATCAATTAACGATACTTTTGGAAGGTATTTTCAATGTGTCAAATTTTGATATTTTTACAAGAATTAGATTGTGTAATTTTTTTAATTAAAGTCATTGACTCATATTTCATAAATAATAGTTCTCATGAATCCATCTCTTATAAGATTGAATATTCTATTTAGGAAGTATTTCTGATAGTATGTCAAATTATGATATTACTGTTACCATTAGATTGCATGGCTTTGAAGTCAACCTCGTTGACCCATATTCTTCTCTGTAGATGCTACTATGTGCTATGGAACTTCTTAGAACTGTTGGTATATTCTTACAACCAGGTTACACCTGGGATATTCTTCTCTGTAGATTCTACTGTGTGCCATGGTCCAAACGGGCCCATAAATGTGGTTGAATAGCAATACATTCAAGTGGCAATTACACAAGGGACAGTCTGATGCAGAGTGGTTAGCAAAGAAACATGGATCATTACCCAACCCACTTCAAGACACCAAAAATGAATCAATCCAAACAATCAGACTCTGATTCTTATAGGTGAATGTTTGAACTCTGCAAGGTAATGAATTTAAAGGTTTCAAAGATCACACAACAACTTATGTACTCAAACCCAATCAAGTTCAGTTTTCTCTTTAGGGACAAGTGCTCTAAATTTGATCAAATGGTGTTCTTAAGGTTCCAGACCTTACCCCCTTCAAAAAAACTTAGTAACCACTTAGATATCACTTAAATAACCAGAAACATGTATTAGTTTTGGTCCTAACAGACCAAGGCATCAGAATAGCAAAATGACCTAGTGGCTCTAGTAGGTCTATGAAACCTGCTCTGCCCCATTAACTCTGCAGATTGCCAAAAGACTAAATGACATTATGTGATTTCTAGACACCCTTTTTGATGTTCTTTCAGACCTCCAAACCTCAGACCCCAACTCCACTCTTACACTCCTCTTCTCTTGTCAAGTCCGCAGACCTAATGCATGCAATCAGGCTTGGGTCTCAAGACAAGTGTTGAAGAATGGGCTCCTGGAATTAGAATCAGAGTTTTAGATTGTTGTTCATACCTTAGACATTCACAAAAACCAAGATTAGGGGTACTTCACACACTTCTAGACTCCGATCCTTCATTTCTCATCAAATCCTAGTAAAAAACAATAGAGTCTTTGAACTAGGGCTCACCTTCACCATGCACAGACTTAACATCCTGTTCTAAAGCCTTTGGAATATGAAAATATACATGTCTAACCTTCATCTTGCTGAGAATAAAGAATTTTCAATGGTTAAAACTCAGGTTATGGCCATAAGAGCAGTCAATACCTTGAAAACAAGGGTTTGCAGACAAGGTTCAGAGAAAATACAATAACTTTGATTTAAAACAAGTTAAATCCTCCAAACCAACTCTCAGAGTATCTAATATCTCTAATACAATTTCCAAGCCAGTTTGATCATACAGCCATCATCCGTACATCCGTAGAGAGTTAGTTTTTGCATAGGAAATGCTCTAAAACAGGGTTATTTATTAAATTTTGAAAGCAAAATGGTTCTCCAAGTCTCCTCTGCCATTCCTTTGACCATTGGAAGCCTAAAAAGGCTCTGTGGATAGTTTCTTAACCATCTAGATGGTTATTTCCATTCAATACAACAAATAACAACTTTTGAAGCAACTTTTAAAAGTTGCATTACATATTGTTAACAATTTTGGAAACATTCTTGCCGAGAAAGGCTAAAATGTGTTTTGAATAGTTTTAGACCTTTATGAATCTTCCAAAACTCCTAAAACACCTAACAGACACCTAGCAATCAAATTACATCCAAAGACTAATTGATACCCAAGGCTTATAACAATACCAAGGGGTCATAGTCCAAACATGTGGATGGGTTACAAGGAGATGTTAATCAATCCTTTAACCATTATTACAAACAAGAAAACTTAAATACTAAACCATTGAAAACATCTTAAAACATTTAGTCTATCAATCCTTCAACACAAGGCTCCATGGTGATATGATGTAACCTTAGGAAAGTAGGTGCTTGTTTCAATAGGATGGGATGACTTCTTGGCTTCATGGTGTCTTTCTTCAATCACATGGTTTTTGGTTTGCATGAGGGATGCCCCTGCATCACAGTCACTATGAGATGTCCTCATGTGTGACTGTCCTTGTCACAAATGAGGACATCTCACAGTGACTGTTCCTTTTGTAATTCCCACTTGAATGAGGACAGTCACTGTAAAGACAACATGATAATGTACACATACAATGAGTGTACATTATCATGTTGTCTTTACAGTGGCTGCCCTCATGTTGTATATTCTTCTCTGTAGATGCTACTATGTGCTAGGGAACTTCTTAGAACTGTTGGTATATTCTTACAACTTGTTACACCTAGGATATTCTTCTCTGTAGATGCTACTATGTACCGTGGTCCAAACAGGCCCATAAATGTGGTTGAATAGCAATACATTCAAGTGGCAATTACACAAGGGACAGTCACTGTGAGATGTCCTCATGTGTGACTGTCCTTGTCACAAATGAGGACATCTCACAGTGACTGTCCCTTCTGTAATTGCCACTTGAATGAGGACAGTCACTGTAAAGACAACATGATAATGTACACAAGTACCGTGAAGGTAGTCGCAAGTTAGGGCTGTTTCATTGCATACCCGAAACAATGAAGACGTTACGGTCCACAAAACGTTTGTGCTTGAAAGATGAACAAATAAAATTAAACTTCTAAATAACCAAAGCCGCTAACAATAAATTCAACATAGATATGTCCTCATTTCTGGGTATTTTAGCTCTGTAACAGCTGAATACCAGATTACATAATAATGACAAAAGAAAAATAAACCCAACGTACTCAGAAATTGTAGCTCTGATTTCACGGAGGGAATCTCTCTCGGCGCTGTTGAAAATACAAATGACAACGTTTCTCTACATTATCATGTTGTCTTTACAGTGACTGTCCCTTGTGTAATTTCCACTTGAAGGAGGACAGTCACTGTAAAGACAACATGATAATGTACACTTACAGCCCGTGTACATTATCATGTTGTCTTTAGAGTGACTATCCTCATTTGTTGAAGAAGAAAAGCGTTAATGTGGCTGAATAGCAATACATTCAAGTGGCAATTACACAAGGGACAGTCACTGTGAGATGTCCTCATTTGTGACTGTCCTTACAGTGAGTGTACATTATCATGTTATCTTTATAGTGACTGTCCTCATTTGTTGAAGGAAAAAAGCATTAATGTGGTTCATTAGCAATGTATTCAAGCGACAATTATACAAGGGATAGTCACTCTGAGATTTCCTCATTTGTGACTATCCTTACAGTGAGTGTACATTATCATGTTGTCTTTACAGTGACTGTCCTCATTTGTTGAAGGAAAAAAGCATTAATGTGGTTCAATAGCAATGTATTCAAGCGGAAATTACACAAGGGATAATCACTCTGAGATTTCCTCATTTGTGACTATCCTTACAGTGAGTGTACATTATCATGTTGTCTTTACGGTGACTGTCCTCATTTGTTGAAGGAAAAAAGTATTAATGTGGTTCAATAGCAATGCATTCAAGTGGCAATTACACAAGGGACAATACATGCCCATTAAAGTTGGTGTTTTGTTATCCAGCATGACAATGGAGACAACATACTCTATGTCAATTTTACTGATCAAATTTCCCTCCGCCAGGCAAAGCAACAATCTGGGTATGATAAGGTAAAGTTTTTGCAACAATTTCTTGCTGCTGCTAAGGTTACCATTGTTTATGGTTTCTATTATATAGTTCTATCTATATTGCTATATGGCTATTTGTTTAGGATTAAGTAGACGAGGGAAAATATTTCTTTTGTGGATTGTAAACAAAACATTGAATTATTTCAGAGAACAGATCTAAATCTATAAGATGCTACGATGGAGCACATGACCATGTACTTGTGAATATTAGGATCCATGTTAATCAAATGACTGCTTTATGTAAATTACTTTTGAGTAAGTAAAAGGCAATACAATTTTTCGAAGTGTGCAAGGATTTTTATGATATACAGGTGTACGAAGAAATGAATCTGTTTTGTTTTGTATCAATATCAAACATCTCTGATATATTTTCATGTTTTTATAATCTATTTTGCAAATGGAAAGTTGAAATGCCAGCTATCCTAGAGCAGTCAATAAGAATATTGTCTGATGCTGGTCTTGGTATGGCCATGTTCAGTCTGGGTATGTTTTGAATTCTTCTCTATCTCTCTGATTGAGGAGTACTCGATATATGCATGTGCTTTTTTCTTCTTTGATGGTTGTGAAGCTCTGTTTGTTCTAAATACCACCGTATTGCAATTGTATTAGTTTCATTATTTTCTCTAAATACCAATGCTCCTGTTTTAGGCAATAAGTTTGTTGCATTCCATGAGCCATTGGTCAAGTTTCTTCTACAAGCTTCTGATGCCTCAAAATCTAAGCAGCGCCTACGCATGCCTCGTTGTGGTTGATTATCATTCTGTACATGAATTATAATGAGTAATGAGTTTTGGGCCTTGGAATCTTGTATGTAACATGCACAGGCATTTCATGGCTAAATGAATCTATTTTAAAAGCATCAACTTTTCTTACATGATGCTGGATACATAAGTAGAAAAAAGCGTATATCAAATTGGAAGCAATCAGAACTCCACAATGACATATTATTTAGAGTACTCTTCAGTTTAAGTAATAATGCATATATTGACACTGTAAAGACAACATGATAATGTACACTCACTGTAAAGACAACATGATAATGTACACTCACTGTAAGGACAGTCACAAATGAGGACATCTCACAGTGACTGTCCCTAGTGTAATTGCCACTTGAATGTATTGCTATTCAGCCACATTAATGCTTTTCTTCTTCAACAAATGAGGATAGTCACTGTAAAGACAACATGATAATGTACACTCACTGTGAGTGTACATTATCATGTTGTCTTTACAGTGACTATCCTCATTTGTTGAAGAAGAAAAGCATTAATGTGGCTGAATAGCAATACATTCAAGTGGCAATTACACTAGGGACAGTCACTGTGAGATGTCCTCATTTGTGACTGTCCTTACAGTGAGTGTACATTATAATGTTGTCTTTACAGTGAATATCCTCATTTGTTGAAAGAAAAAAGCATTAATGTGGTTCATTAGCAATGTATTAAATAATTTTTTTTTAATCCACCCACGGGCATCGCAATTGCGACGGGCTCCCATCGTAATGCGATGCAGGCGCTCGTCGCAATTGCTTGGGAGGCCCGTCGCAATCGCGACGGCCCTCTGAAGCCATGCGACGCCCATGCCGCTAACAAATCTTAGTGACATTGCGACGGGAGGGCGTCGCAATTGCGACGGCTACCCATAGACGTCACAATTTGCGACTAAAAATTTGTGACGTCTATGGGTGTCGCTATTGCGACACATAGCCATCGCAATTGCCATCGCAAAATGCCCCCAAATGTATTAGTGTTACCCATACCAGAGAAGCCTTGGGAGGATATCAGCATGGACTTTGTTCTTGGTTTACCGAGGACTCAGCGGGGACACGATTCAATTTTTGTAGTGGTTGACAAATTTTTAAAGATGACACATTTCATTCCCTGCAAGAAGACTAATGATGCTGTTCATGTAGCAGGATTGTTTTTCAGAGAAGTGGTGAGACTACATGGTTTGCCAAAGACCATAGTTTCAGATCGAGATACTAAATTTGTTGGATATTTCTAGCGGACATTGTGGAAGAAGTTGAAGACAGATTTGAAGTTCAGTTCATCACATCATCCACAGACTGATGGACAGACAGAGGTGGTGAATAGGAGTTTGGAAAATTTGCTGAGATGTTTGGTTGGAGATAAGCCAACAGGATGGGATTTGATTTTACCACAGGCGAAATTTGCATACAATAATTTTGTCAATAGGAGCCCTGGTAAATCACCATTCCAGATTGTATATGGAAGTAGTCCAAGAAATGCATCTGAATTGAGGAAGATAGATAAAGGAGAAATAAGTAGTGCTGAAGCTGAGGATTTTGCAGAACATTTGAAGAACATCCATGGGGAGGTGAGAAAGCATATTACCAAGATGAACGCACAGTATAAGGCTAAGGCAGATGAGAAAAAGAAGTATAAAAAATTTCAGGTTGGTGATGAAGTCATGGTTCATTTGCGGAAGGAGCAGTTTCCAGTTGGTACATATAACAAGCTGAAAATGAAAAAGTTTAGACCATGTAGGATATTGAAGAAACATGATTCAAAAAAGGCATATGAGGTAGAATTGCCTACTAAGCTAAATATTTCACCAGTGTTTAACATTTCAGATTTGACAGAGTATCATGAAGGAGGTGTTGAAGATGAGATCACAGCAGCACAGTGGAGTATTCCAGCAACTAGTTCAGACACTAAGGAGATCGAAGATATACTGGACAGTCGTGTTGGCAGAAGCACAAGGAACAGGACATATGAAGAATATCTGGTCAAGTGGAAAGGATGACCTGTTGAAGATTCATCATGGCTGACAAAGGAAGAGGTTAGCCATCTTGGTTTTCCTCTGCACACCTGAGTCGTGACAGGGTCACTTCTCAAATTACCCCGGGTGTCTGATGCAGGAGCATCCTGGGTGTAAGAGCAATCTTGCATCACCCAAAAATATTTCTCTTTTTATATTCAATAAGGGCTATTTTGTGCAGAGCTGCTATTTATGGAAAGTTACTATTTTTGGTAATTTTTGTATGTGCTGAGAATGATCTGATTTCTTTCTTGGAGGTTCATTTTGGTCATACAAGTCTGTCAGTAAAGTTTCATTACCAAATCAAGTGTATATTGGAAGATATTGAAGATTTTCGATATTGGCAGTAGGGTAAAGAAATTTCGAACTCAGTTTTGAAGGCTTTAGAGGCCCTCGATGAGGTCAAAAATTTGGGTGACGGGCGCTTGCGCGGGTCAAGCCTGTAGAGCGCTTCGTGGAATTTCTGAAATGGGGTTATAATAGTCAATCGGGTCAACTGGTGATGACTTATGATCTCCGGAAGTCGGATCACCTGAAATGGCAGAAAATAATTTTCATTCAAAATTTCTGTTCGGGTTTCAAAAGTTATTTTGAGTCGACTTTGATGTAATAAATTAAAAAATAAAATAATTCTAAGTTTGGTCGGCCCTTATTGGCTAAAATTCTGGAACCTTCCCAGGCGGTGGAAATTTGCCTATATAAGGAAGGCTGTATTATTGTCTTAAGTAGTTCAGAATAGTTGTGGGTAGTAGATCTAGGCAATAATTTGAAGTTTTGTCCTATAGAATATTGTAAGGGAATGCCCATGTGGCTTTGCATATTGTAATTCTAAAAGTTTGTAATTCCACATTTGTGGAGATAATAAGAAGCCAATTTTCTATTCTTGCATATTATTGTTGTTATTTCTCTATTTCTGTTGTGTTTGTGGTATTAAGGGGAGCACCCTTCATCAAGTGGTATCAGAGCAAGAGTTTTTGAGTGTGTAAACAGATCGCTGACTGTGAGGCAGCTTGCACCAGGACCGTGGTTAGGGTTTCAGCGTGCATCGTGAAAATGCCTCCACGAAGAGAACGTGGCGGACGAGCTGGTGCTGTGACACCTGAGGTTAGAGAGCTGGAGAGACAAGTGCGAGCATTGCAAGAAGAGATTCGTAGAGGAATGAACCTTAATGTCAGAGATGAACGCGAGGATGAAGCTGAAGAAGAATATCAAGAAGGAGAAGTTGAAGTTGTAAACCAGGAGGAAGAAAGATTGGGAAAAGACCTAAAATTGAGGTTCCTACATTTTCTGGAAATCTTAACCCAGAAGAATTGATCGACTGTATCAATGAATGTGAGGAATATTTTGAGTATGAAGATGTTGAGGATCCTGATAGGGTCAAATTTGCGAAAGCTAGACTGAAAGGTCATGCAAAGATATGGTGGTAAGAGATTCAGTTGGAGCGAAATAGAAGGGGAAAGGAGAAAATCATGAGATGGGATCGGATGGTGGATAAATTGAAGCGACAGTTCATTCCTGTTGATTATGAGCTTGACCTACTGAAAAAAATGCAAAGTTTGAAGCAAACAGGAAGAGCTGTTTAGGAGTATACAAAGGAGTTCTATCGACTTCTCATCAGAATAGGCCATGCAGAAGCTGATAAAGAGAAAGTTGCCTGATACCTTAATGGGTTAAGGCCAAGCATTCAGGAGGAGCTGAATCTGGTTCGAATGAACAGTATTGAAGAGGCATACCAGTTTGCCCTAAAAGTAGAGGAAATGCTGAACAAGAAGTTTGAGAGCAGACAAAATGGAAGAGGTCCCGGTGGACGATCTGGTGGACGGTCATATGGTGGCCGAAATGAAGATCCGAAAAAGAAGGATGAGGCCAGTAGCAATAAGAATCAGCGAGAAAATAATTCCAATCGCTTCCAGGATCAGAATAATAGAGATCAGAGAGGAAGAGGAAGAGGACAAGGATTTGGAAGAGGTGGCTTCCATGGAACATGTTTTCACTGTGGAGAAGAAGGTCAAAGGGCATTTGAATGTCCTCAGCACCAAGGCAGAACAGATAAGAGAAATGAAGGCCAGGCTAGAGTTGCACATGTCGATGAAGATGCTAGATCATCAAATTCTGAAGATGCTAAAAGAGGAGAAATGCTAATTAACAGAAGAGTCTTGTTGAGTGGTGAGAATGAACCTGAACAAAGGAGGAGCCTATTTCGCACTAGATGCAAGTGTGAGGGTAAATGTTGTGATGTGATTATCGATAGTGGAAGCACTGATAATTTGGTGTCAGAAGAGATGGTGACAAAGTTGAAGCTCAAGAGACAGAAACACCCACATCCATATCGGATTGCCTGGGTGCAGGATGACCACAAGGTCATGGTCAGTGAACAGTGCCTGGTAAAGTTCAAGATCGATGGGTACCAAGATGAGGTACTATGTGATATCATCTCTATGGATGCATGTCATATGTTATTGGGTAGACCGTGGCAGTTTGACAGATGTGCTGTACACGATGGTCGTGCGAATACCTATTCCCTGAAAAAGGATGGAGTGCGGCATAAGCTAAAGCCATTGAAGGAGACCGAAGATAAGGTATGTGGTAATGCAAGAATAACATTTGTTGATGGAAAGAAATTCCTAGATGGTATGAGGCATGAGCATGTGTGTTTTACTTTAATTTCAAAAGTTGGTAAAGAAAAAGTAGAGGATGTACCTGTAGAGGTTGCAAACTTGTTGAATGAGTTTCAGGATATTGTATCTGATAATGTACTTGATGGATTACCACCGGTAAGGAAAATCAGTCATCAGATGGATTTGATTTCAGGAGCCAGTTTGCCAAACAAGGCAGCACACAGAATGACACCAGCAGAAAGTGAAGAGTTGAACAGACAAGTACATGAGTTGTTACAGAAGGGGTTGATTTGAGAGAGTCTGAGTCCCTGTGCTGTACCAATGGTATTAGCACCAAAGAAGAATGGAGAGTGGAGGATGTGTACAGATTCCAGAGCAATAAACAAGATCACAATCAAGTATAGGTTTCCATTGCCACGAATGGACGATATTATGGACTGTTTGAGTGGGACTGTGTATTTCTCAAAAATAGATCTGAAGAGTGGATATCACCAGATTCGCATCAGAGAAGGAGATGAATGGAAGACTGCCTTCAAAACAAAGGAAGGACTATATGAGTGGTTAGTCATGCCTTTTGGGCTAACCAATGCACCGAGCACTTTCATGCGGCTTATGAACGAGGTTCTGAAAGAATTTCTGGGTAAGTTTTTCATTGTTTACCTAGATGATATTTTGATTTTCAGCAAGACATTGGAGGAACATATGATGCATATTCGTATGGTATTTGAGAAGCTGAGAGAAGAGAAATTGTTGATTAATTTGAAGAAGTGCAGTTTTGTGAAGAAAGAGTTAGTGTATTTGGGATTTGTAGTTTCAGCAGAAAGTCTAAAAATGGACCTAGAGAAGGTACAGGCTATCCTTGAATGGCCTACTCCAAGGAGTGCTACTGAGGTAAGATCTTTTCATGGTTTGGCTAGCTTTTACAGAAAGTTTATCAGAAATTTTAGCAGTATTTGTGGACCCTTGATTGAAACAATGAGATGGGATAGAAAAGAGTTTAAGTGGACTAAAGGAGCAGAAAAGAGTTTTAAATTGTTGAAACAAAAAGTTACAGAACAACCTGTTTTAGCACTTCCAGATTTTAATAAGGTGTTTCAAGTAGATTGTGATGCTAGTGGTACTGGAATAGGAGCTGTTATGAGCGAAGAAGGTAAACCTGTTGCTTATTTTAGTGAGAAGTTAAATGATGCCAAGAGGAAATATTCTATTTATGATCAGGAATTTTATGCTATAGTTCAGACATTAAAGAAGTGGAGACATTATCTGCTTCCTAAGGAGTTTGTTTTGTATACTGATCATCAAGCTTTGCAATATTTGAATAGTCAAGGAAAGTTGAATCAGAGGCATTTGAAATGGGTTGAGTTTTTGCAGAGTTATACATTTGTTTTGAAACACAGAAGTGGAAAGTCTAACAGGGTTGCAGATGCTCTTAGTAGAAGGCAACTATTGCTGACAGAGATGCAGATTGAGGTGGTTGGGTTTAAGGAACTCAAGAATTTGTATCCAGAGGATCCTGATTTTGGTGAAGCTTGGAAAGCTTGTACAGAACCTGTTACTCTAGACAGGATGAAATGGTTGGATTTCATCATTGAGGATGATATGCTATTCAAAGGGAGTCTGTTGTGCATTCCACGAAGTTCTATGAGGGAGAATCTCATCAAGGAGAAGCATAGTGGAGGATTGGCTGGACATTTTGGTCGTGACAAAACCCTTTCTTTGGTTAGTGAGAATTATTATTGGCCACAATTGCAGCAAGATTTGAAGAAGTTTGTACAGAGTTGCAGAGTATGTCAGATGGCGAAAGGAGTGAAGCAGAATACAGGATTGTATCAGCCATTACCCGTACCAGAGAAGCCTTGGGAGGATATTAGCATGGACTTTGTTCTTGGTTTACCGAGGACTCAGTGGGGACATGATTCAATTTTTGTAGTGGTTGACAGATTTTCAAAGATGGCACATTTCATTCCTTGCAAGAAGACTAATGATGCTGTTCATGTAGTAGGATTGTTTTTCAGAAAAGTGGTGAGACTACATGGTTTGCCAAAGACCATAGTTTCAGATCGAGATACTAAATTTGTTGGATATTTCTGGTGGACATTGTGGAAGAAGTTGAAGATAGATTTGAAGTTCAGTTCATCACATCATCCACAGACTGATGGACAGACAGAGGTGGTGAATAGGAGTTTGGAAAATTTGCTGAGATGTTTGGTTGGATATAAGCCAACAGGATGGGATTTGATTTTACCACAGGCAGAATTTGCATACAATAATTCTGTCAACAGGAGCACTGGTAAATCACCATTCCAGATTGTATATGGAAGTAGTCCAAGAAATGCATTTGAATTGAGGAAGATAGATAAAGGAGAAATAAGTAGTGCTGAAGCTGAAGATTTTGCAGAACATTTGAAGAACATCCATGGGGAGGTGAGGAAGCATATTACCAAGATGAACGCACAGTATAAGGCTAAGGCAGATGAGAAAAGGAGGTATAAGGAATTTCAGGTTGGTGATGAAGTCATGGTTCATTTGCGGAAGGAGGGGTTTCCAATTTGTACATATAACAAGCTGAAAATGAAGAAGTTTGGACCATGTATGATATTGAAGAAACATGATTCAGGAAACGCATATGAGGTAGAATTGCCTACTAAGCTAAATATTTCACCAGTGTTTAACATTTCAGATTTGACAGAGTATCATGAAAGAGGTGTTGAAGATGAGATCACAGCAGATGAGTGGAGTATTCCAGCAACTAATTCAGACACTAAGGAGATCGAAGATATATTGGAAAGCCGTGTTGGCAGAAGCACAAGGAACAAGACATATGAAGAATATCTGGTCAAGTGGAAAGGACGACCTGTTGAAGATTCATCATGGCTGACAAAGGAGGAGGTTAGCCGTCTTGGTTTTCCTCTGCACACCTGAGTCGTGACAGGGTCACTTCTCAAATTACCCCGGGTGTCTGATGCAGGAGCATCCTGGGTGTAAGAGCAATCTTGCATCACCCAAAAATATTTCTCTTTTTATATCCAATAAGGGCTATTTTGTGCAGAGCTGCTATTTATGGAAAGTTACTATTTTTGGTAATTTTTGTATGTGCTGAGAATGATCTGATTTCTTTCTTAGAGGTTCATTTTGGTCATACAAGTCTGCCAGTAAAGTTTCATTGCCAGATCAAGTGTATATTGGAAGATATTGAAGATTTTCGGTATTGGCAGCAGGGTAAAGAAACTTTGAACTTAGTTTTGAAGGCTTTAGAGGCCCTAGATGAGGTTGAAAATTTAGGTGACAGTCGCTTGAGCGGGTCAAGCCTGTAGAGCGCTTCGTGGCATTTCTGAAATGGGGTTATAATAGTCAATCGGGTCAACTGGTGATGACTTATGATCTCCGAAAGTCGGGTCACCTGAAATGGCGGAAAATAATTTTCCTTCAAAATTTTTGTTCGGGTTTCAAAAGTTATTTTGAGCCGACTTTGATGTAATAAATTGAAAAATAAAATAATTCTAAGTTTGGTCGGCCTTTATTGGCTAAAATTTTGGAACCTTCCTAGGCGGTGAAAATTTGCCTATATAAGGAAGGCTGTATTATTGTCTTAAGTAGTTCAGAATCCTTTTGGGTAGTAGATCTGGGCAATAATTTGAGGCTTTGTCCTACAGAATATTGTAAGGGAATGCTCATGTGGCTTTGCATATTGTAATTCTAAAAGTTTGTAATTCCACATTGGTGGAGATAATAAGAAGCCAATTTTCTATTCTTGCATATTATTGTTGTTGTTTGTCTATTTCTGTTATGTGTTTGTGGTATTAAGGGGAGCACCCTTCATCAAGTGGTATCAGAGCAGGAGTTTTTGAGTGTGTAAAAAGATCACCGACTGTGAGGCAGCTTGCACCAGGACTGCGGATAGGGTTTCAGCGCGCATCGTGAAAATACCTCCACGAAGAGAACGTGGCGGACGAGCTGGTGCTGTGACACCTGACGTTAGAGAGCTGCAGAGACAAGTGCGAGCATTGCAAGAAGAGATTCACAGATGAATGAATCTTAATGTCAGAGATGAAAGCGAGGATGAAGCTGAAGAAGAATATCAAGAAGGAGAAGTCGAAGTTGTAAACCGGGAGGAAGAAAGACTTTTTCGGGCCATTTCTAAGATTGGGAAAAGACCTAAAATTAATGTTCCTACATTTTCTGGAAATCTTAACCCAGAAGAATTGATCGACTGGATCAATGAATGTGAGGAATATTTTGAGTATGAAGATGTTGAGGATCCTGATAGGGTCAAATTTGCGAAAGCCAGACTGAAAGGTCATGCGAAGATATGGTGGCAAGAGATTCAGTTGGAGCGAAATAGAAGGGGAAAGGAGAAAATCACGAGATGGGATCGGATGGTGGATAAATTGAAGTGACAGTTCATTCCTGTTGATTATGAGCTTGACCTACTGAAAAAAATGCAAAGTTTGAAGCAAGCAGGAAGAGCTGTTCAGGAGTATACAGAGGAGTTCTATCGACTTCTCATTAGAATAGGCCATGCAAAAGCTGATAAAGAGAAAGTTGCCCGATACCTTAATGGGTTAAGGCCAAGCATTCAGGAGGAGCTGAATCTGGTTCGAATGAACAGTATTGAAGAGGCATACCAGTTTTCCCTAAAAGTAGAGGAAAAACTGAACAAGAAGTTTGAGAGCAGACAAAACGGAAGAGGTCGCGGTGGACGATCTGGTGGATGGTCATATGGTGGCCAAAATGAAGATCCGGAAAAGAAGGATGAGGCCAGTAGCAGTCAGAATCAGCGAGGAAATAATTCCAATCGCTTCCAGGATCAGAATAATAGAGATCAGAGAGGAAGAGGACAAGGATCTGGAAGAGGTGGCTTCCGTGCAATGTGTTTTCATTGTGGAGAAGAAGGTCAGAGGGCATTTGAATGTCCTCACCGCCAAGGCAGAACAAACAGGAGAAATGAAGGCCAGGCCAGAGTTGCACATGTCGATGAAGATGCTAGATCATCAAATTCTGAAGATGCTGAAAGAGTAGAAACGTTAATTAACAGAAGAGTCTTGCTGAGTGGTGAGAATGAACCTGAACAAAGGAGGAGCCTGTTTCGCACTAGATGCAAGTGTGAGGGTAAATACTGTGATGTGATTATCGATAGTGGAAGCACTGACAATTTGGTGTCAGAAGAGATGGTGACAAAGTTGAAGCTCAAGAGACAGAAACACCCACATCCATATCGGATTGCCTGGGTGCAGGATGACCACAAGGTCATGGTCAGTGAACAGTGCCTGGTAAAGTTCAAGATCGGCGGGTACCAAGATGAGGTACTATGTGATACAATCTCTATGGATGCATGTCATATGTTATTGGGTAGACCGTGACAGTTTGAAAGATGTGCTGTACACGATGGTCGTGCGAATACCTATTCCTTGACAAAGGATGGAGTGCACCATAAGCTAAAGCCATTGAAGGAGACCGAAGAAAAGGTATGTGGTAATGCAAGAATAACATTTGTTGATGGAAGGAAATTCCTAGATGGTATGAGGCATGAGCATGTGTGTTTTGCTTTAATTCCAAAAGTTGGTAAAGAAGAAGTAGAGGATGTACCTGTAGAGGTTGCAGACTTGTTGAATGAGTTTCAGGATATTGTATCTGATAATGTACCTGATGGATTACCACCGGTAAGAAAAATTAGTCATCAGATAGATTTGATTCCAGGAGCCAGTTTGCCAAACAAGGCAGCACATAGAATGACACCAGCAGAAAGTGAAGAGTTGAACAGACAAGTACATGAGTTGTTATAGAAGGGGTTGATTCGAGAGAGTCTGAGTCCCTGTGCTGTACCACCGGTATTAGCACCAAAAAAGAATGGAAAGTGGAGGATGTGTACAGATTCCAGAGCAATAAACAAGATCACAATCAAGTATAGGTTTCTATTGCCATGAATGGACGATATTATGGACTGTTTGAGTGGGGCTGTGTATTTCTCAAAGATAGATCTAAAGAGTGGATATCACCAGATTTGCATCAGAGAAGGAGATGAATGGAAAACTGCCTTCAAAACAAAGGAAGGACTATATGAGTGGTTAGTCATGCCTTTTGGGCTAACCAATGCACCGAGCACTTTCATGCGGCTTATGAACGAGGTTCTGAAAGAATTTCTGGGTAAGTTTGTCATCGTTTACCTAGATGATATTTTGATTTCAGCAAGACATTGGAGGAACATATGATGCATATTCGTATGGTATTTGAGAAGTTGAGAGAAGAGAAATTGTTGATTAATTTGAAGAAGTGCAGTTTTGTGAAGAAAGAGTTAGTGTATTTGAGATTTGTAGTTTCAGCAGAAGGTCTAAAAATAGACCCAGAGAAGGTACAGGCTATCCTTGAATGGCCTACTCCAAGGAGTGTTACTGAGGTAAGATCTTTTCATGGTTTGGCTAGCTTTTACTGAAAGTTTATTAGAAATTTTAGCATTTTTTTTGGACCCTTGACTGAAACAATGAGAGGGGATAGAAAAGAGTTTAAGTGGACTAAAGGAGCAGAAAAGAGTTTTAAATTGTTGAAACAAAAAGTTACAGAACAACCTGTTTTAGCACTTCCAGATTTTAATAAGGTGTTTCAAGTAGATTGTGATGCTAGTGGTACTGCAATAGGAGCTGTTATGAGCCAAGAAGGTAAACCTGTTGCTTATTTCAGTGAGAAGTTAAATGATGCCAAGAGGAAATATTCTATTTATGATCAGAAATTTTATGCTATAGTTCAGGCATTAAAGAAGTGGAGACATTATCTGCTTCCTAAGGAGTTTGTTTTGTATACTGATCATCAAGCTTTGCAATATTTGAATAGTCAAGGAAAGTTGAATCAGAGGCATTTGAAATGGGTTGAGTTTTTGCAGAGTTATACATTTGTTTTGAAACACAGAAGTGGAAAGTCTAACAGGGTTGCAGATGCTCTTAGTAGAAGGCAACTATTGCTGACAGAGATGCAGATTGAGGTGGTTGGGTTCAAGGAACTCAAGAATTTGTATCCAGAGGATCCTGATTTTGGTGAAGCTTGGAAAGCTTGTACAGAACCTGTTACTCTAGACAGGACGAAATGGTTGGATTTCATCATCCAAGATGATATGCTATTCAGAGGGAGTCAGTTGTGCATTCCACGAAGTTCTATGAGGGAGAATCTCATCAAGGAGAAGCATAGCGGAGGATTGGCTGGATATTTTGGTCGTGACAAAACCCTTTCTTTGGTTAGTGAGAATTATTATTGGCCAAATTTGGAGCAAGATGTGAAGAAGTTTGTACAGAGTTGCAGAGTATGTCAGATGGCGAAAGGAGTGAAGCAGAATACAGGATTGTATCAGCCATTACCCGTACCAGAGAAGCCTTGGGAGGATATTAGCATGGACTTTGTTATATAGGAAGCCATACAATATATGAAGAAAAATATTTCTCTTTTTATATTCAATAAGGGCTATTTTGTGCAGAGCTGCTATTTATGGAAAGTTACTATTTTTGGTAATTTTCGTATGTGCTGAGAATGATCTAATTTCTTTCTTGGAGGTTCATTTTGGTCATACAATTCTGCCAGTAAAGTTTCATTTCCAGATCAAGTGTATATTGGAAGATATTGAAGATTTTCGGTATTGGCAGCAGGGTAAAGAAACTTCAAACTCAGTTTTGAAGGCTTTAGAGGCCCCGGATGAGGTTGAAAATTTGGGTGACGAGCGCTTGCATAGGCCAAGCCTGTAGAGCGCTTCGTGGCATTTCTGAAATGGGGTTATAATAGTCAATCGGGTCAACTGGTGATGACTTATGATCTCCGGAAGTCGGGTCACCTAAAATGGTGGAAAATAATTTTCCTTCAAAATTTATGTTTGGGTTTCAAAAGTTATTTTGAGCTGACTTTGATGTAATAAATTGAAAAATAAAATAATTCTAAGTTTGGTTGGCCCTTATTGGCTAAAATTCTGGAACCTTCCCAGGCGGTGGAAATTTGCCTATATAAGGAAGGCTGTATTATTGTCTTAAGTAGTTCATAATAGTTCTGGGTAGTAGATCTGGGAAATAATTCAAGGCTTTGTCCTACAGAATATTGTAAGGGAATGCCCATGTGGCTTTGCATATTGTAATTCTAAAAGTTTGTAATTCCACATTTGTGGAGATAATAAGAAGCCAATTTTCTGTTCTTGCATATTATTGTTGTTGTTTCTCTATTTCTGTTATGTGTTTGTGGTATTAAGGGGAGCACCCTTCATCAAAATGATATCCCTCCATCAGAAATTTGTAGTAAATTTGACCTAGGGGGTCTTCGCGCGAAGACCTTGTCATCCCTTCACGCAAAGTATCCTATGTCAGAGTCTTCACGCGAAGAGTTGGTTTTTCTTCATGCGAAGACCCCTACTTCGGGTGAAGACTTTAAAACTTGATTTTTTTGGCTTGACCAAAATTCATTTGTCCCCAAAAGTGGGACATATTTTTGTGGGACCACCCCCATGTCCTAAACATATTCCTAGCCGCGGAACCAAAGATCTCATCTCGAGCACGTGCACGAAACCAATTTATGCAACTCTTCAAACAATAAAGTAGTCAACAACCATCTGTGATCTCATTAATTACTCACAACATGATTTCAACACTTCTTCTTTGACATGGACCTAGTAAACAACCTATACGTCATATCCTGAGGTGTGCAACTCCCCATCTTCAGTATCCTATCCTCACGATACCTTTGAACATTATGCTCCTTTGATAAAACTGTAAAATAGACATATTGATAACAATGCCAATACATCAAACTTACCAATAGATGTATTACCCATAGCATATATTTATATCGACATACCTATTGCACCTAATTAGGTGCAAGTGCTAGTTTATAAGAACTTTTTTCTAAAGTAGGTGAAAAGGGAGATTGTACATTTAGTTCTTTTAAGCTAGTGAAATAAATCTTGGATGGTGCTGGCATCTTTTATGTGTAATGAATATTCTATTTAAATTTAATGTATAGATCCTGAAATTGTTTTTTTGTATGAAGTTAAATTTAAAGGTGAGGGATTTAAAATTATAATTTCAAAAAGCTATGCTAGTAATCATATTTGTAGAATTGCAACGTAAGCCTAAAATGACCTTGAGTGAAACCAAGATTGATGTGAGATTTCATGAATAGGTCATGACCATCTTGTCCAGACAAAGAAACGAGGAGATTGCTCAACTTTGAAATTTTATGGTGACATCCATAAAGTGCCTAGCTACAATTATGTGCAATACGTTGTTTCACTTGAAAATCATTATCATAAAATGTGGTGAAAAGATCTAGATGGTGCAATTCAATATGGCTAACTGTTCAAAGCCATGGTTGTTTCTCTCATTTGGCTGGATTTAAACTTTTAATATTTTGTCTAAGTAATTTCCTATTTGAATCATGCCAATTTAAATAGCATCACTCTACTCTACTATCTAGAGATTGCTTGGTGTTTTAATATTACCACTATGGTGTAATGAATGTGGTAGATAGAAAATGAAGTTCCAACATACAATTTAAATTATTTTCAGTTAGAAAATGAGTTTTGAAGCATAAGTTTTTTTTGATTTGATGCATGTTATATGATCTCATTTTTCATTTGCTTAATTTTTCACTACGTTTTCAAAATTTTCAATTTTTAATAAGATATCGATGTTATTGTATGAGAAAGATGTAAATATTTTCATGAATGAATAGAAAACAAATATAAATGTTAAAAAAATTCAAGAATATAAATTTTTTTAACATCTTAATATTTAATACTTACAATAATAGATAGATTATTACAATACAAGATTATGTGGTGTAGAAATAAGACAACTTCATGATTCTAATAGGACCATCATAACCAATAGCATTCTCTACAATTGATTTATACAAAATAATTATAAATAAATGTCGCATTTAATCACCAAACTCCTGACATAATTTTTAAAACCACAATATCATATTAATTAAATCAAATCATCCCATTCTTTCTAATACTAAAATAAGATATTATTTATATATTATTATTTTAAATATTCCAATATGAATGCTTTAAAAATGAATCCCCTAAGGTAAAACGTTTTCAACAACTTTAAGATTTTATAATTGAGATTATAAGATAACAGTAGATGAAAAATGTACATATATGTGTATTTGGATACCCTGAGGGCCCATTTGGTAGTGGGAATTAGACTGGAATTGACATTTGTTTGTTCCCATTTCGTCAAATCCCCAGTTTGCAAGTGCAACATAGAAATAGAAGTGGAAGATGTAAATGCTCATTTTGGCTCAAAATGAGCATTTACATCTTCCACTTGAAAAGGTGGAATAAGAATTTGAGGTCCAAATTCCACTTTTTGAACCCCTGTTTTATAAACCTCGTCAAGTCCGCAGGCTACATAATATTTATTTTGGTGTCTGCGTTATTTTGGCATCTGCATTCATTTCATTTTTTAGGGCATTATGCACAGTGAAGCCAAGGCATTTCATTTTTTAAGGCATTTTGCATAGCGAAGCCAAGGTGTTTCATTTTTTAAGTTATTCTGCACAGTGAAGCCAAGGTGTTTCACGACATTATTTCACAGCAAAGCACTTGCATTCTTCTTTAATCTGGTATGCATAGGGTTTTTAGTTTTCATTTGAAGAATCTCTTGTTCATTGTATTTAAATCCGTATGTATGTGACTCTACTAACTCCCCCTTCCCAACCTGTATCTCGCTTGTTTTGGAAACATGTCTTCTAACTCCATCCCCTCTTGAATCTTCATTCATTACGGAAGCTCACCCCTACTATTCTATGGCTCCGAATGAGGGATTTATGTGGGAACTAGCTCCATGATGCCCCCTCGTCAGTTTGAAGCCCACTATAAGTGGTCACTACTTTCTAAAGAATCTTGAATATTTTTGGGAGTTTCAAGTTCGTGGGTTTCCCCTGTAGATTTTAATGCTAAAATCTCTCTGTTTATACTCCTAGAAAACTTTGTACACTGGAGGGCTCTATCTCTGATTTTGTAACAAAACTGTGGCCATGTTCTGTAGTTATTCTTTACCTTTTGAAGCTTCATCTTTAGTATGAAATGAGGATATTACATGGAAAAACATGTCGTTTCACTTTTTGTTGTATTTTTGTGCCTTTGCAATCATGCCATGAGGGTTTCTTTGTTGTGTATCTTGAAACTTATGGTCTGGTGGCCACGCCTCTTCATTTCTTATATAAACACCTGCAGATTGAAACAATATTCAAAACACCCAGAACAATTATCATGAGGGTTTTGTTAGATCCATGCCATTCTTTATATTTCTAGAAATTTTGTCTCTTTTCATCCCTTTGAATAAAACTTCGAGGGTTTTATTTATTTCTATATATTGAGACAAGAAACCTCTCTGTTTTGAATTTCACTTTTAGATTGATTTATTTCAATGCCATACAAAATTGTGTATCTTGCATATACCTACCATGAGGGCTTTGTGAAAGCTTAACCACTTTACACTCTTTTCTTATATATTGAGACGTACTGAAACTCATTTTATGGCTACATTTTAAAAGTTTTTTAGCAGGCTAAACCTCTGTACCTTTAATGCATTGTAAACATAATGGCTTTCTTTTCTTGGTGTTTGTATTGAATGTCTTCCCGAACTTGACTTTATGCTAACCTTTCATTTCTATCATGAACGATCCTCAGTGTATTTGTCTCATCACCATGTAAGGAATCCTAATCTAAAGTCTATTTTGTACCCTCCTTTAACAATGATTTCTCTAAACAATGCCCAACATATTGCTATAACTGATCTTTAATTTTGACCATTTTTATATCTGCACATTATTACATGGTAATGTTGTACTTTTGTAATGAATATGGACAACCTGATGACAATGATCTTAAAACAAAACACTACATATGCATTTACTATTCAAGATTATTCAATGACTGCTTCCTTGTCATAGCTCCTTTGATAAATATGCTCTTGTAGTGTTATAGCATGTTGTACTGTAGGTGTTTGCTTCAACTTACTTCTTAAACATTACATGCTTCTTTGTCTGCAATCATTGTAATGACATATAAATGCTCTATGGATTGAGATTCTCATTCTTTGATTATGTTCCCGAATGATTATCATTCATGCTCATAAAATGAAGGCCCTGCTATCTTACACACCACTGATGCTCTTGTAGCTTTTGAGCGATCTGCATCTTGAAATTTGATTTTACCTCAGCTTTCCTTATAGTTAATTGTTTGTATGTCTGAGACCTACAAAGAACTCTTATCTTCTTGTTTATTAAATATTGTGATCTTTAACATCTCTCTATATGTTTGGATGATGTTCAATCACCATTGGTATGGCGCTATTTCTTTTTTTCATTCAAAATATCTATCTATGGTCTTAATTGCATAATTGAACCAACATCAATATTCATATCCTTTTGGAACACTGATTATTCTTATGTTGAAGATGCCTTTGCTCAATACTCATTATTAAAACCCTTTTGTTGAATTGTCATGAAACATTGACAAGATTATGACAAATATGCATCTGTTTACTTTGTTCCTTGTTATTGCGCTATTTATCCTGTTAGCATGTCGATCTTGTAGCTGCTCTATGGTTCATAACATTGTCATTGTTTGTTGCCTTACCATCCTCTTGTAGTTGTTCTATCTCATTACTGGTAATGGATTGAAAATATCCTTTTGAGAATGTTCTCTGTCATTACTCCTAACATGTATCATTGTATTGTATCATTGATACGTTGTTGTTAGCATTACTCTAATAATTTATGATTGTTCTGTAATAATGATCCATTGACATTGTTCAAGTTTTTCACACTTAAATTTCAAAGAAATTTTTTCAATATCTTTTATTTTAATCTACTCAGCATTTACAGTGTATTTGTTGAAGGCTTACTGATTGTTACAAAATGTCTCCTCATACAAATGAATTGCTCTATCTTTTCATAACAGTGAATGTGTCTATTGTGTCTTGACTGTACCTTGTGGAAACAATGCCTTTTCTTTACTTGTTACTATTTGTGGCCTCTCAACTGATGCTTGTTTATCTGATTAACACTGGTAACTGCTTTTGCCATTGTATCATTAGCTCCTCTCTGTTTTGACACCATGATTCTTGGGAAATAGTATTTGCATTCAACCTATGTCTGTCTTTACATCACGCTGATATCAATTAGGAGCATGCTCTGTATGCTCAGATGTACTGTCAATGTTGTCCCTTAAAGCTCTGTTGTCACATCCTACTTTTCTGTAGCAACTAGTATGAAATGCACCTATTTTGTTCATTTTTTGAGTTTTCTATTGATGATTGTGCTCAAGTGTCAAGTGAATCAACCTTGTACTTTCATATTCCTCCAAGTTGGATGGCAGACACGTGTCACCACTCTGCCATCAAATACTTGGGCCTTGAAAGTCTCTAAAGACTAGGATAAAGGCATCTATTCCTTATTCCTTCTTAATCCTCAATCACCTTTCTTCAAAGATATATTGTATGGCTTCCTTCTACTTAGTGTAGTGGTATGGCCAACTTGCCTTTCCAATCATACCATGAATGGTAAAGTAGGTTTAGGCCAATCGTACCATGAATGGTAAAGCCTTGTTTATAAATCCTTTTGGAACATCTTTTAGGACATATTTGTAGCATTTCTTAGAATAGAATTTATCATTCCATAATGGTCAAGCTTGTGCATCCCAATCCTAAGCATAAAGCTAATTTGGAAGCTTGAACTAAAGTGGGTTAGGTGTTTACTAGTTTTAGTAGATACCTATATTGGCATATTGGCATAATGCATCAAATGGTGCCATGAAAATGTGATTCAATTAATCTACATCCATCTAAATTATATACATGATGCAATTAATCAAGGCTGGCCATGAAACTATATTGCCTGTAATCTAAAGTTCATTTCAATGATCTTTTTGTAAAACATGATTAATAATATTCCATAATTATATAAATGTATATGTGCCTATATAAGAACCATATATATGCACATATACATGTATATAATAATATTATTAATCATGTTTTACAAAAAACATCTTCTATGTTTTTCCCTCATTCAGATTTCTTTCCTAATGCAACAATGCTAACAAATTCAACACTTGTAGATAATAACCAGCTAGGAATACATATACAAATAGTTGTGTCAATAAAGTACACACATTTCTTAGCTTGTCCTCTTGCTACCTATGACTTTCAATTTTGTATCCAAAACCTTCTTTTCTGTGTACTTTTTAGGGATGGATCTTACCAACAATATAAACATTCAAGGATGCATTTGTAGGAAGACTAGAATTGCTCATATTCATGCACTTATTCTTGCTGTCCTTGGAGTAGCCAAAGCAATGTCTGTGCTTCAAGGTAGGCAAACAAAGTGTAATGAAAGAAGTGATGGAAGTGGTTTTTATAAAAACATTATTCATTCGAATGAGGTGCATTTTCACGACCAAATTCGCATGAGTGCAACAACCTTCTTTCAGCTAGCCAATCTTGTAAGGCAAAAAGGAAGCCTATCAGATATGATGAGCATAATGATAGAAGAACAATTAGTCATGTTCCTCCACATCATTGGCCACAATCTAAGGAACCGTAAGATTGCCCACAACTTTGGTCACTCCAGAGAGAAAGTAAGTTGATACTTCCACAAGGCCTTGACGACTGTCTTAGCACTCCATGCGGATTATTTCCTACCACCTGGTCCAAACACTCCTCCTGAAATTAGTGGGAAGGACCGTTTTGATCCTTACTTCAAGGTAAACCCCCTAGCGCTACAAATTTCTTTTCCTTAGTGATAATCTTATTACTGCATGTTTCTTGACTACAATTTTTCTTTCTATAGGATTGTGTTGGAGCAATTGATGGAACCCATAAACTAGTCATTGTTGATGTTGACTTACAAGGTAAATATTGGGATAGAAAAGGGAACTTGTCACAAAATGTTATGGTTGTCTCTTCTTTTGATTATAATTTTTAATACATTCTTGTTGGTTGGGAAGGGTTTGCTGCAGATAGCTGTGTTCTAGCTTCAGCTCTTACTAGAGCCGATCCACTTGTAGTTTCCCCTGGTATGCCATTTCACACTGTATGTTTACTAAAGAAAATGATAAATGTTTCACAGTGTCAATGTTTTACAGTTTAACAATATATGTTATTTTGTAGGAAAATATTATTTAGTCGATGCTGGATATCCAAATGTACCAAGATTTCTAGAACCTTATTGATGTACATGTTACCACCTAAAGGAGTTTTCAAGAGCAAACCCTATAAATAGCCCACAAGAGTTGTTTAACCACCGACACTGCTCTCTTAGAAATGCAATAGAGCATACATTTGGCATTTTGAAGCAACATTTTCCTATCATGAGACATGCAACATCTTATCCAATCACAACACAAGCACATATTGTTTTGGCATGTTGCATATTGCACAACTTCATTACTATAGAGGATGGTGTTCCATTCGAAGTGGTTATTGAAGAGGATAACAATTGTGATGGGATAAATGTACCAATACTTGATACATATGGGTTGAGTTAGCATGATAGGGATGATTGGGGGAGCTTTAGAGATGATATAGCAAGTAGGATGTTGGAAGACTACAGACATAGAGAATAGTTGTAGTTTTACAAGACCTTTCTTTATTTTTTAATGTGCTTTCATTCCTAGTTGGTTATTGTCTATGCCTCTTGAATTTGTAAGCCTTGTTGCATTAGGAAATATAAATGGAATACACCAAGGAGTACCACATGATGAAGATCAATCATACTATTGTAATGCTGATGCTCAAATCATGTGTTCTCATAGTTTACATATACAAAATTCTTTGAAAGAAATGAAGCATGTGTATGATTTGTGATATAGAGCAGTGGTATGATTTGGCTTTGGACTTATTTTCTTAACTCTCTATGTGAGAGTATATATACCAAAGGCCCTACACCATTGTAAGGGGTTCTAGATCAAACATTTAGTCTTAGTCCAAGATGTCTTTCTATGGACCAAATCCTAAATTTAAGGATACCTTACTGATTTGATGAGTCCTTGGAAAGGACAAGTAACTCTAAGGGGTTGAACTTTTAGATTAGACTTGGAATCCTATGTTTGTATGTCTTGTAATTCCGCAAGACCAAATTGGTTTTGCAAGTATGGCGGTTTCTTCCTGCAATGTGCACTAGGCCTAGTAGCCTTTGGAAATAGATATTTGGGTTTTAAATTTTAAGATTCCCAAAGGACTAAGAGAACAAATTGCACTTTCAGACACCCTTTATTGAGGTTCCATTAAACCCCAAAGGAGAAATCTTGACTCCAACTTTGAATCCCTAAAAGTGGAGACTCTTAACAGGCCTAATTATCCTAGTTAAGGTAGGTTTCTGAAGGAAGTACTCATAAAATGAATTGCAGAACCATGACAGTGGGTTAGGAAGGACCAATAGGTCTCAAATACATGGATTCCAAGATTAAAAATTCAAGTTGAACCCCTAAAGGATTCATCCACCTTTTCTTTATCGTTGTTGTAGAGTTGCCACATAGAGATGTCAACTCAAAATTGCTCCATATGTACGGCCACTAACTGAACCTTGCAAAAGGACTTCAAAATCTTAAAGTACACATGTGTAAATCTCATTTCACCAAGAATTAGGATTATCTAAGGGTGAGAATGAGAGATATGGCCATTAGAGTACTAAAACCCTAAATGGTGAGGGTTTGGGAATAAGCTACACCAGTTTGCAGATATCTTTCAACTCCATGTGTTTCAGGGTTTCAGACCAAGATCAAATGAAGGCTAATTCAATAGACTTTCATCCACACTATATTTTCACCCTATCACATCCGTACCATGCATACAATCAATAAAAACTTAGAGAATTTGTAGGAAAATAGTTGATTATTTTATTGATTTCAAAGAAAATATACATTCTTAGTCTTCAACTCGCCTGAAAGGGATATTTGAAGACTTCCCCTAACTTATCCAACTAAAACCTAAAGGTTGTGACCATTGGGTGGGTTATTACAAACAAAAACACAATTTAGGCAAAGTTGCTCGAAAAGTTGTATAGCAACTTTTCTTGCACATTAGCAACTTTTTGCCTAAAGGAAGAACTTAAAGTTCTAAACACAAACCTATGGTTCTAACATGACCCTAAGACTTCTAGGGACCTTTAACCATGATCCTAAACATGAGAATGGTTAGGTAATAGTGGGTTAGGTAGGACCAATAGGTCTCAAATACATGGATTCGAAGATTACAAAGTCCAATTCAACCCCAAAAGTATTCATCCAGCTTTTCCTTATCGTTGTTGTAGAGTTGCCACATAGAGATGTCAACTCAAAATTGCTCCATCTATACAGCCACTGGTTGACCCCTGCAAAAGGACTTCAAAATCTTAAAGTACACATGCGTAACTCTCATTTCACCACGAATTAGGATTATCTAAGGGTGAGAATGAGAGATATGGCCATTAGAGTACTGAAACCCTAACTAGTGAGGGTTTGGGAATAAGCTACACCAGTTTGAAAATATCTTCCAACTCTAGGCATTTCGGGGTTTCAGACCAGGATCAAGTGAAGGCTAATTCAATAGACTTTCATCCACACTAGATTTTCACCCTGTCACATCCGTACCATCCGTACAATCAATGAAAACTTAGAGAATTTGTAGGAAAATAGTTGGTTATTTTATTGATTTCAAAGAAAATATACATTCTTAGTCTTCCACCTGCCTGAAAGGGATATTTGAAGACTTCCCCCAATTGATCCAACTGAAATATAAAGGTTGTGACCATTGGGTGGGTTATTACAAACAAAAACATAATTTAGGCAAAGTTGCTCAAAAAGTTGCAAAAGTTGCATAGCAACTTTTCTTGCACATTAGCAACTTTTTTCCTAAATGAATAACTTAAAGTTATAAACACAAACCTATGGCTCTAACATGACCCTAAGACTTCTAAGGAACTTCAACCATGATCCTAAACATGAGAATGGTCCTTGTGACCCCTTTAGACAATAGGTTTATATAGCCACCTGATTGACAAAGGGCCACACAACCAAGACCTTAATGAATTAATCAAAGCCCGAAGAGTCTAGATTATTTGATCTACTTTCTTCATGGTCTAGGAGACCCCTTAAATGCTTAGATGTCTTGTTTGGATGTTTTGGGGGTACTCTTGCACCAATTTGTAACTCTGATTTCTCTTTGATTAACATTCATGCTTACTGTTCTTTGATTTTGATCTCTTTGAAATGTGTGTATCTTGTTTGACATTTGTAGATCTTGTTTGACACTTTGTCTTCCAAATGGGGATTGAGACAATGATAATTTGGCCCTCAAATTCCAATTCCACCTTTTCATGTGGAAGATGTACTAGAGCATATATAGTACAACTGTATGAACATAGTAGACCATATATAATTACAATAGTGAATCAGTGTGCAACATAATGAATACTAATTCAGTGTGCAATAGAATGAACACTGAATCAGTGTTCATTCTATTGCACATTGATTCAATTTCTCAAGAAAACCACTTATCATTATTCTTGAGCAACTGCATCAGTGTCTTGTATTGTTCATTCTGTTGCACATTGAATCAGTGTTTATTCTGTTGCACACTGATTCAGTGTTATTTCTGTTGCACACTGATTTAGTATTGAATACTTCATTTTGTTTCACGCTGATTCAGTTTCTCAAGACACTGATTCAGTATTGTATACTTGAGCAACTAAAATAGTGATTCAGTATTGTATTCTTGAGTAGTTGGTAGTTATACTTCATTCTATTGCACACTGATTCAGTTGCTCAAGACACTAATTCTGTATTGTATACTTCATTCTTTTGCACATTGATTCAGTTGCTCAAGACACTGATTTAGTATTGTATTCTAGTTGAGCAATTGAAATAGTGATTCAATATTGTATTCTTGAGCATCCGATAGCTATACTTCATTCTGTTGCTACTTTTCATCTGATTAAATAATATTTTTGCCATGTCCTTCCTGCCTTTTGCACAAAGTGACTCAATAAGAGATGTGTATGCCCCAAATGTTGATTGAACACCTTCTTGGTTCATCTGTTCCAGTATTCTGAATGCATCTGCTAATTGTTCCCCATCTATCCCTATAACTCTTTCTGAAATTCTTTGGAACTGTGATGAATTCATCCACTGTCCCTGTTTGTCTTAGCTGAGTTGGATCCTTAAAATCCTTTTGGGATGTTTATGATCCAATATTTTAATTAATTTCTATGAGAATTCTTCATAGGAAGTTATATTTTGGTATACTTGAGTAAGGATCCCATGGTACCACTATTCACAGGCTAATAGACATGTCTCGTGCTCATTTCTTCTCAAATAACACTTCTTCATTGACAACACTAATCATTGTGTGATTAATAAAAATTGGTTTCTATTATGGCTATATCATTTTCTATTGACTAATCCTTAATTTAATGGTTGCTGACTCATGAGTTCCAAAGTTTTGAGTCTGATCCAAAAGGCCTCATTTTTTATATCTTCAAACAACTCCCACATGGCCTGATATTGATGTGCATTGCCCAAAATATGAATCATCAAATCCAAGCTTTCTAGAGAGCATCTATACCCAGGCTACTACCCAATCCATTGAAAAAATCTTGAGCAAGGAAATCTTGAGACGGGTCCTTTAGATTCAGTCTGTCATATTTAACATCCAAGAGATATTCATGAGAGAAATGATCTACTATGTTCATTCTGTTGCACACTGAATCAGTGTTCATTCTGTTACACACTAATTTAGTTGCTCAAGAATACAATACTAAATGAACATAGTAGACCATATATAAACTGTATGAACATAGTAGACCATATATACATGCATACTTAGCTACATACAAATGAGAATGGATAATAAAGAAATATGTTACATATTGCTGGATATCATGCATAAATGCAATATTTTGGATTATATACCACTGTTGTATGACTCTTTCTTTAATATCCATTCTCATTTGCATGTAGCTAATGATTTCATATAATAGGTGGTGCAGGTGATGTCCTTCACAGAACTCATGATGTCCATGGAGGATGAGGTTCAACTAAGCCAGTCCATTTCTTCCTCCAAGAAGGTTATGTGGACAAGAGAAATGGAACAAAAGTTCCTAAACTTTCTCCACGAGAAAGTTCACCTAGGAAGGAAAGGCGAAGGGGGCTTCAAAAAAGAAGCTTGGACTGCCATTGAGAGGAAGTTCAATGCTGAGATGAACCTCAATATATCAAAGGAAAATTTCAAAAACAAGCTTAAAGGATGGAAGCAAGGTTTTAGAGTTATGAGAGAGTTGAAGAATATGAGTGGGTTTGCATGGAATGAGGCTACTCAATGTGTGGATGTTGATAACATGGTGTGGGAGGAGCTTCTAAAGGTAACATTCTCTTTTGAATATTTGGTCTAAGCAATATTTCCTTCTTATTAAGTTAGATACAAGACAGAGATCTAATTCATTCATCATGGCAACATGCGGAGAAAAGAATTCAAAAGTTCCAAAGTGTATAAGAGACAACCCTTCTAGTACTACAATGACCTAGCCTTCATTATGGGTAATGACATAGATGAAGGTACCGCAACTATTACTGCACACGATATAGAAGAAGGGCTCAATATGGATGGGCCCGCCTACGTGGATTGTGATGAGGATGTCCCTATGAGTACACCTCTTAACACTACGACTGATTTAGATGATGACTTATACCATTCCAATCAATCGAGTGCAAGTGGTAACCCAAATCCTTCAACACCGTCAATAAGGAGGGGAAAGAGGAAGAAGGAAACCGTGGTTGGTTTGTTGGATGCAATTTGTTAAACTATGAAAATAATAGAAGAGGACTTACGTTTGCCTCTTGTTATCAAAATAGATAATTCTGATTCAGATTTTGTCTTAGATAGTGTGTATGAGGCCCTCAAAGGCATCCCTGATTTGAGTCAAGGCACTATGCTAAAAGCATATGACACCTTCATGGCTGAAATTGAAAGAGCCAAAGGGTTCTTGAGAATGAATGAAGAGGAGAGAGTGCAGTACATTTCAATGAAGTTTGTAGACCTCTAGCTACTTTTGTTTCATTTTAAGTCTTGTTACTTAAACATTGGCAAGGCTAGCCAAGATAATTTTTAAGTTGGCAAGATTAGCCAAGATACTTGTCTTATCAACATCAAACAGTTGATATCAGTGTGACATTGTTTTGTTTTGTTGAAACTCAAATCACGTGTTTTGATATAGTTGATATCATGTGGTGATGACATTATTTTTATTTATCAACTTCTCTACTATATATGCTCTAGTATATATTTCTGCTATTTCAGCTGTGACGACATTGTTTTTATTGTGAGTTCATGCATTATAGATTGCATTCATGATTTACTTAAAAATAAATGTAGTTGTTATTCATGCTTGTGTTTTTTTTTGACTTGGTTAGTCTTGTTGCATTAGAAAATATAAATGGAATAGACCAAGGAGTAACACATGATGAAGATCTATTATAGCAATAAATTATGTTATTCTATTGCAAAGTATTAGAACTGTACACTTTGAATTCTTTAAAACTGTTCCAGGAGTACTCATATGTATGGGTGCTCTACCCAAATTTTGTGTGTTTATATCAGATTATTGGTTTATGTATGAAGCCCATGTTGGTAAATTATTGTAATTTCAAAACAGTATTGTAATATTCTTTTGTTCACTTCTACTGTGGTTACAAGCTATCCAATTTCTATGATTCTTTCTAGTGTGCTTACAAGTTATCCTATTTGTTCCCTTCTAGTTCTGTTTGTATGTTTTATAATCTATATGGAATTTATGATTTAGTAAATGATCTAAGCTATATGTGTACTAAAGAGTTGGCTGATGAATAATCTTATTTGTTCATTCCAACTTATGTTGTTCATTCTGTTGCACATTGATTCAATTGCTGAAGAATACAATACTGAATCAGTATCTTGAGCAATTAAATCAGTGTGCAACAGAATGAAGTATAGCTACCAAATGATCAAGAATACAATATTGAATCACTATTTCAGTTGCTCAAGTATACCATTTATCATAATTCTTGAGAAACTGAATCAGTGTCTCGTATTGTTCATTCTGTTGCACATTGAATCGATGTTCATTCTGTTGCATAGTCATTCAGTTGCTGAAGAATATAATACTAAATTAGTGTCTTGAGCAACTCAATCAGTGTGCAACATAATGAAGTATATATTGAATCAGTGTCTTGAGCAACTGAATCAATGTGCAACAAAATGAAGTATACAATATTGAATCAGTGTCTTGAGCAATTGAATCAGTGTGCAACATAATGAAGTATACAATACTAAATCATTGTCTTGACCAACTGAATCAGTGTGCAACAAAATGAAGTATAGCTACCAGCTGCTCAAGAATACAATACTGAATCACTATTTCAGTTGCTAAAGTATACCACTTATTAGTTGCTCATTTTTCTAGTCCTTCCATGTCACCTGCATCTTCATGTTTTCTCTTATTTGATTGCATACACATGACCATGCCATATTCTTTGTACACAATCTTTCCCAAAGCATAATAGCGACATTCCATGGATTATGGAAATCTTTTATCTTTACATCTTGTCCTCCTTGCCATAGGGTATTGATAGTAGATTTTGTTTGGTCCTTAAAGATTGGTTGATTTCCCTGGCCTGAGATGGACATATGCTTGCATGGTTGTGGGAGGTAGTTCAACCAAATCTACATAATAAGAATGCAGTGATTTCTTCTTATGCTCATTTGCATCAAAAAATCATTCCTTTCAACTTCACTCTATGATTGACATGCCCCAGCTATTTACAACTTCTCAACTGCATCTTTTACAATTTAATTCATAGCAGTCGGGAGTTCTCAAGTGAGTGGTAGCAAAGCTTTGATTTCTCTATGTAATGTGCATTGATGATATGATAAAGTTAAAGAAATTTCTGATTTCCCAAGTTGTCAAAAAGGATTACCTGAGTCTTGTTTAACTTCAGGTCTCCTAAATAACTTCCAAGTTATTGGCAATCTTTAGCAGTTTTCTAAAGAGGATTACTAATAAATTTTCTTGGCCTTGTTGGGATTTCCCAATTCATCTCAAGAAAACTCAATGAATTCTCTTAACAAATGCCGATTGTAGGGTTGAATCTCCATAGCCTTGTGGTAGTACTTCTCAGCTAGAGAGCTGTGCATCCACACTTTACTCAAATATGTAGCAAAATCCTTGTAAAAATGGGTCCCCCCATCATAAAACACCTTCTGATCATCCTCCTCTTCCTCATTGTCATCACATCTCATATGGTAAGCTCTGATTCGAGTTTGAAGAATCACATTTTCAGTAATCTTAGATGAATTCTCCTTGAAGTCTAATGTTGTTGCATTGTTGTTCTAGTTGTTCTTAAATTAATGTGTTTTTAGTGTTTCATGTGCTTTGTCAAAATAATATTTGTTGATGAACAGTTGGGTTCTTGGTTTAAAACATACTGCTTCCAACAGATATTTCATTTTTCATTATTTAAGACTTTTTAAAGAGAAGTTAACATTGTTTGAAGCTCTTTCCTTGAAGTTAAATTGGTTTCCATACTCTGTTTTTAGTGGATTAATGAAGGCACCAAATTGACATTAAAATTATAGTCAATATCAAGTTTGTACTTGTTATAAGGATCTATGTTTGTTTGTTATCATGGTTTATTTCTGGTGAGATTAGAATACATGGTTTGTTGTTGTAGCAATTCACAAAAACTAGAAGATGGAGTAGTTTTTGAAAATAGTACTCCAGCTTGTACAAATTTTGTACATTGCTCCAACATCTACTTTTTTGGTTGTCATCTTATATACATGTCATCATGAAGAATTCAAAATAGATAGTTTTGAGAGTACACATATGTTGTTCATGATTTCAACTTACAATCTATATTTCTGATGACTACACATATTTCTGATGTTACTCCTTGGTGAATTACATTTATTATGGGAACTTTGCACAGTGTGTCTTCACACCACCATTTCGTTGTTAGATTTTGTTCTTTTCCATCTTCTATGTACGAGCATAGATGTCTTATTAGATCCTTTCAGTTTCAAATAGAAAGTCTCTTTAATCAACCATGGATTGTTAGAGTAGATTTGATTATGTGGAGTTTCTAAAATTTTATGAAGTGTATTTGAATGAACTCTCATTTCTTCACCGATCATATGTTGTTCATGATTTCAACTTACAATCTATATTTCTGATGTTACTCCTTAGTGTATTACATTTATTCTGGGAACTTTACATGGTGTGTCTTCACACCACCATTTTGTTGTTGGATTTTGTTCTTCCCCATCTTATACGTACGAGTATAGATGTCTTATTAGATCCTTTTAGTTTCAAATAGAAATTCTCTTTAATCAACCATGGATTGTTAGAGTAGATTTGATTATTTAGAGTTTCTAAAATTTTATGAAGTGTATTTGAATAAATTCTCATTACTTCTTCACTGCTTTAACTATTTGTAATACCCGGGTAAGATGATTGTACTGTACTATGCCCTTTTCAAGCCTAAAAATATAGCGGTGAGCGATCAACGGCTTCGATGTCCCTCAATTCAAGTCTAGTCAACATATACCAAGGACAAAGCATGCAAGGCAACAAAGATAGCACATAAGAAATTAGTTGTGCAAGAAGTGGCCACAACCAAGAAGCACCGTAGTTGCAGATGATCATGCAAGTAGTACTTGATTCAAGAGAAATCGAAGTCATGGATCACAAAATCACTATCCTCCCAGATCTGAAAAAGGTATAGGCCTACACCATTTCGTCTTTCCCGGGAACTCCCAATTATTTTAAGTGGAGAAGAAGTTATGAGAGGAATTGTAAAAATGAAAATAAAAGTAGCAGGCTCGTTGAACATTAGTATGTTTCTTTTTATTACAATTATAATTAGTTCATTGGTTCCTTAGTAATTGATTTTTATTGCATCGTTGTCTTTGGTTTGTCATTTTGTTTTGAGTATCCAGTGATTTAAACCAAAGACTTCGACTTAGCAAAAAAATGTGCAAATCTACATTAGTATGTTGCTTTTTATTGTAATTATAATTAGTATGAATGAACAAAATAATGTCAATGCAATATTTGTCATTATAGCATCGATAACTTTGGTGAATGTGCCTGTGTGTCAATGTGGTGTTGGGCCATGCATGTTGAGGACGTCACACACAAGTAGTAATCCTGGGCGTCAATTTTGGTGTTGCCCAAATAGGAAAAAGTCTGGATATGTAATTATATTTTATGTTTAAAAATACTGTGACAACTAATCATTTTAGGAAGAACTGATGTAGATTTGGTATTACAGGGAAATAGTGGATGTCAATACTTCTGGTGGGTCCATAAAACCACATTTACGTCTACCCCATATACATCTCTACCTGATGTAGGAAATGACTGCAACTTGTGCAAGGCTCGAGAGGCAGATAGTGCCACTAAGATTGCTTCAATGACGAAAGTAGAAATCATGTTTTTGCGATGCCATCTTTGTGTAGTTTGCGCACTACTTTGTTGGGACCATATGTGTAAATATTGTTAACATAGGGCCATTGTAGATACATGAAGTTTTTTATAATTTCAAGTAGATACGTTGGACATATTTTGATAAACTCATGAACTTTTTTGTTGTTTATGACTTCATTATGATTTTGAATATAAAATTAAACAAAATTAAATATTAACCTTATTAAAAAAAATTGAAAAATATTTATAATTTTCTATATAAAATAAAATAATAAATATTTATAATTTTTTCTATAAAATTAAATAAAATAAAAAATAAATTATTATATTAAAATAATTCAAAAAATAAAATAAAAATCATACTCAAATTCTAATTCTAGTTTCAAAAAATGGAACCAAACGGAGGAAATACATCTTCTTGTTCATATTCCAGATCAACCAAACAATCCAAAATATAATTTGAAAATGAAAAACTGGATTATCAAATCCATGATTTGACCATTTCCAACGTTTGATCAAATGCAACATTTCCTAATTGCCGCTACCAAATGGGCCCTAATATATAGGGGAGGGGTGAATAGTTGTGCAAGGTCCAATAGTCGATCACTCACTAGTGAATATATTATCCAGTCTTACAACACATTTTTACTATATATTGTGATTAAATAATCCAAATGGAAATTAAAAAAATTTTAAATGTTGATAAAAATGGACCAATACTTGAACACATGAGAACCTATAAATGTTATATTAAAATAACATAAAAAAGTGAAATAGATAACTTTCTATCTCAAATAACATATCATAGCTATCTATCATATGTGTGTCAATTAAAAAATAAGATGCCCACTTAAACAAGTATTGTTATCTTAGTGCACAAATAATATTCTTATGTGTACAACTTTTGGGGTAGCAATGTATATGCATTAGAATATTTCATATTAATAATTTATTTTATCACAAATATAAAAGGTGAACACAACCAAAATGCCTTGTATTTTCTCATGAAATGTGTGAGATTGTCAAAAAGTTTTAGTGTTCAACTATTGGTCCCTTTGTGATCGATATATGTTGTATTTTATATAATAATGTGCTATTTTTATAAAAACAAATATTTTTTTTGTGTTGAAGCATTAGTCCTTTTGTGTTAGATTTAAAAGTTAGATATAACAAATATTTATGATTACTAATAGGTATATGGTCCATTTAAGTTGCATATATGTCATATTTTGTATAAAAAACCAATCACCCACTAATAACAAATGATATTTTTAAATTTAACTACTAGAGATTTTTAGATTAAGTTTTGGTTGAATTTTTAAAAAATCAATTTTTGTACACGTTTAACTAGGCATGTTATTTTAACGAGTTGCGTGATGAGCCACACCTTCAAACCTTAGTTATAAGTAGTTAAGTGTCTATTTTACATTTCTAAAAAAAAATGAAGGTCTTATGATATTCTATGCAATTGCTACATGTTGACGAAGTTAGCCCTCACGACTATTAGTCCCTCTCCCCTAGACATATGCTGGATATACATGGGTGATATGCAGCACAACTTTCTTACTCTGTAGTACAGATTCACAAGTCACGCATACTATTTTCTTCAACTTCAGGGCCCGTTTGTTTGCAGAATTGGAATTTGATTCAAAACCTGATTATCTCAAAATCAGGTTTTGAAATTTTGATTTTGTGTATTTAGAAAATAATTTGGACCGTTTGGTTGATCCGGAAGATCGTTGAGACAATCCATCTTCTGCGTTTGGTTGCCATTTTCGAAATTGAAAATCAGAACTAGAAGCCAATTGTCTCCATTCTTTTCATAGACATGGAAGCCTGTAAGAGAGACGTCGTTGCCGACGATTTCCTTGTACTTTTCAAGGGCAGTCTCTTCGTAGAGGTTGTTCCACCAGGTGGCTAGGTATCCTTCGAAAGGCCGACTTTCTCCTTCCACAGGGCAGTGCGAATGCCCTTGCAAAACTCGAGTGCACTCTTCAAGATGCTCGCTATCAGCTTCAACTTCCGCTCTCCCTACCAGCATTTGAATCTGTGCTTCAAGAATGAAGCTTTATCCACTGCCATGTGAAGTTGCCTCCTCAATACCTACATTGCAAATTCTTTTAGATCGATGAAACCAAACCTAGAACATTGTTTGCTATGTCTGCAAACCCTGCCAGTAAAATGTCTATCGCATACTCGTGCATATAGCTAGGGTTAGAACTATGATTTGGGAAGGTTCACGGACCCGACAATACAATTAAATGGGGTTCACAAAACTTTAAAACTAGAATATGATTTTGAATTCCACCTATTGGATGGGAAGATGGTGCCACCCATTTTAAGGCCAAAACCCGATTTTAAACCCTAAACCTTGAATTGCATTTTATTGTCCCAAACAACACATTTGCTAAAAATCAAGAAGTCTCACCACCAATTCTGCCCCAATTCCAGCAAATAAAAGGGGCCTCAAATACTATTTTCTTCCACTTCAAGGGAAAAAAAGACTAGCCATTTTTCGAGAAAGAACCAAAGCTACTACAGCTACTACTCTGGAAAGAGGAGCTTAGCTGTTAATCCCCGTTATGCCGAACACAGTAAGTCCCGGTTTGAAGACGTCTGTTGCTTTCCAATGCCTTGTGAAAAAAGACTTTCCCTGTCTCAGCTTCGTTCTTGGCATAAACTAGAAACCCGGCAAAAAACTCAAACAACATACAGTTCCCTGGAACAACCTCTTGTATATTGCAAGTTATATTAACAGCATCTCCAAACTGATCTTCCAAGATAGTCATAATCCCCACCATCCTGTGCGCATCAGCACACAGCGTTCATCCCTTTGAGCGGGATAGAAGGCCACCAATGTTCCGACGGTTTCCTCATCGTAAACCCCGTTCCGTACCATCTCATTGATTCCATCTGCTGCATACACTTGTAAGTTTTCTCTTGTGCTTCAAGCAGGGCTTCTTTGTCATACTCTTGAGAACTATCCTGAAACTCGTTGAATTTGCCAACCAAGAGCTCTAAAATAATGTTCGCCTTATGTCCCTGGTTTGCTGTGAATCTCCCGCACTGCAACTCTTCTGCTATTAATTCTTCCTGATATGGGAAAGACTAAAAAGAAGGAAATGTAAACAGTCTCGACTGTACGGGAGACTCGGGAAATTCACCACTGAAGTGACCGCATTATCGAATATCGATTACCTGTACGTGGCCAGCTATACTTAACTTTGTGGGCAATGGCTAAAGGTGCGAGGATTTGCACCTCGTTCCCCGCACCTTTAGCCATTGCCATACCCATACCATGCGACCTGTTTGTACAAATCACTTCCGCAGCACATAACGCTTGTACAAACAGGTCGCATGGTATGGGTATGGCAATGGCTAAAGGTGCGGGGAACAAAGTGCAAATTTTCGCACTTTTAACCATTTACGTTTTAGACACTGGCACCGGCCCTAGCCAGTGCCATTACTTATTTCGTGAGTGAGTCCTCTATTTAAAATAAATAACTGTATTTTTCTGATGATGGACAGTCTCCATATTTATTGTAGGGGATTATTTAAAAAAGAAAAATCAGTAGTGAAAGAATAAATTAGATGAATTTTTTTAAAAGATTGTTGATGTAAAGTAATATTTAAATTTTAAAATAATTTTTATTTTCAATTGAATTTTTAATTAATAAATAGGTGCATGTTTTTTTTTCCAAATATTTATAATAAGATAGTTTAAATATAAAATTTACTAATTTGTATGATAGTTTTTAATTTTAATTTTATTTGCTATTGTCAATTTTATAAATGAATATGAAAATTAAATTCTTATATTATTTTCTTCAACTATTACTCAACATTGCTACTACTAGAATAGCTATGAAGAAAAATAAGCTCTAGATTTCAAATTTAAATAGAATTTAGATTTTTTTAGAGAATTTTAAATTATATATAGATAAATAGAAAATTTATTAAAGTCAACATTCATCTATCGACATAAAATGAATCAAACAATTGATAATACCTATGACAATATAATTTGATCAAGTTTTTAATTAAAAATTATTATTTAATTATTTATATTTTTAATATTTAACTAAATAATATAATTAAAAAAAAATTAATTATTTCAATAAATAAATATTCTTGAATTATGCAAAATTATATGATTCAACTCTAACAGTTAATTCACCCACCTGTGCTTGCCTTATTGCAATTGCTCTTTTTACTTCTTAAACTTTTATAATCAAATTTAATTTAAAATACTAATATTTCAATAATTTCATATTAGAAAACATATTATTTAAAGATTGTATTGAGTTATATTATTAAATAAAATGTACACATAATAAAGTAATTGCATTTAGCTAAAAATTTATTGTTATATTTTGAAAGATGTTCTTTTATAAAATTGATAATAACAAAGAAACAATTAAAAATAAAAATAATATTAAAAAATATTATTGAAATTAATAAATTTTATATTTAAACTAACTTAGTATAAATATTTGGAAAAAGAAACATGTATCTATTTTTTTAATTCAAAAATTTAATTGACAAAAATTATGTTCAAATTAACACATTGTATGAACTCTCACTTATTATTTTAAAAGAAAAAAAAAATATTTTTTTAAATTTAAATATTACTTTACATTTTAATTATTACGTTATGTTAATTCAATAAATAGAATAAAGAACTAAAAAAATAGAAATAATGATAAAAATTTAAAAAATTATAATTTACCACATACAAATATATTTCTAGAAATTATTATTTTTAAAAATCCCCTCATTTTATAAAATAAATTTATAAAATTATTATTTTATAAAAACCCCTCATTTTATAAAATTATTAAAATTAAAAAATACCATACAAATTAGTAAATTTTATATTTAAACTACCTTATTATAAATATTTGAAAAAACAAAACTCTTATTAATTAAAAATTTAATTGAAAAATAATTTAAAAAAAAAATTAAATATTACTTTACATTAACAATCTTTTAAAAAAATACATCGAATTTTCTATAAATTAAATTAATCACATTTCTTTCACTACTGATTTTTCTTTTTAAAAAATCCCCTACATGTAGTAAATACGGAGACTGTCCAT
This sequence comes from Chamaecyparis obtusa, assembly GCA_027943335.1. NCBI lineage: Eukaryota > Viridiplantae > Streptophyta > Pinopsida > Cupressales > Cupressaceae > Chamaecyparis > Chamaecyparis obtusa. Next base: position 118,789 of record BSBK01005005.1, read on the forward strand.
CATCAAAAAGTACAGTTATTTATTTTAAACAAAGGACTCACTCATGGAAGAAGTAACGGCACTGGCTAGGGCCGATGCAAATATTTGGTCATTTAGCCAATGCCTTAGACACTGCCCCATATTCGCAGTCAATCCGCAGAATTAAAGATAAACATTGAAGACAGATCTCGCTAAAGATTTAAATAATTGCTGCTACTTGAGCAAAGTTTCATCTGCAGATTTCACACGGATTGTGGGTAGTTAAAAATATATTATTTTATGTATTCTCTTACCACCCTCCATGCTTAGCATTCTATACACAAGCCTGCATATTCATATGCGATGTGACACTTTGTACGAATAAAATATGGTTTATTCTATAAACTCAACTTTAAATGTCAGGCATTTTCAGGTTGACATATATTGAACTGGGATTTTCTTTAAAATCTCATCGTAACTTTGAAATTTATGTATCAGAAATTTATTGCTGGTGCATTTTAGATTTTTTATTTTGCATTTGTTTGGTTAATTTTTAATATTGATTCATTAAATTTGGCTTCTTTTATTGTTTTTCCTCTTTCAAAACCAACAAAATGCTCCCAGCACAAAGCTTCTCGTTGTATGCAAGATTAAAAAAAAGGGGAAATGACTTATTAGCTTTCACATACTTGTACCTAATCACATTCTTGACTATACAGAAGACTCGGAAAATTCACCATTGAAGTTACTTAATTATCAATTAGATATACCTTTTAACTTTCGCCAGCTATTTTAGCTTTTTGATCAAGATGATCAGGATCTGGCGGTACAATTATAAGCATGATTAATGATGGTTATGCCCCCAACTTGAATAGAATCAAATAAAGTTGTGATCGAACATCTACATTGATTTCCTCGTAGCTTAGGTATTAAGTAAACTTTCCTAGTTTTGGGCGAACCATGGTATTCGGAGATTCATAGTTTTTAAAACAACCGCTTTTATCAAGTGGTGATCTTATTAATTCATTTCAAATAAGACCTATGTTACAGTTGGAGTTGGAGTCCCTCTCTAATGTTAAAAACTAGGGGAGAGGGACCAATAGTCGTGAGGGCTAACTTTGTCAACATGTAGGTGTTGCATGAAATATCATAAGATCATTTTTTTTAGAAATGTAAAATGGAGACTTAACTACCTATAACTAAGGTTTGAAGGTGTGGCTCATCACGCAACTCGTTAAAATAGTATGCTTAGTTAAACGTGTACAAAAATTGGCTTTTTAAAGATTCGACCAAAACTTAATCTAAAAATCTCTAGTAGTTGAATTTAAAAATATCATTTGTTATTAGTGGGTGATTGTATTTCTATACAAAATATGACATATATGCAACTTAAATTGACCATATACCTATTAGTAATCATAAATATTTGTTATATCTAACTTTTAAATCCAACACAAAATGACCAATGCTTCAACACAAAAAAATTATTTGTTGCTATAAAAATAACATCTTATTATATAAAATACAACCTATATCGAACACAAAGGGACCAATAGTTGAACACTAAAACTTTTTGACAATCTCACACATTTCATGGGAAAATACAAGGCATTTTGGTTGTGTTCACCTTTTATATTTGTGATAAAACAAATTATTAATATGAAATATTCTAATGCATATGCATTGCTACCCCAATAGTTGTACACATAAGAATATTATTTGTGCACTAAGATAACAATACTTGTTTAAGTGGGCATCTTATTTTTTAATTGACACACATATGATAGATAGCTATGATATATTATTTGAGATAAAAAGTTATTTATTTCACTTGTTTATGTTCTTTTAATATAACATTTGTAGGTTCTCATGTGTTCAAGTATTGGTCTATTTTTATCAACATTTAGAATTTTTTTGATTTACATTTGGATTATTTAATCACAATATATAGTAAATATGTGGTGTAAGACTAGATAACATATTCACTAGTGAGTGCTTGACTATTGGGCCCCGCACAACTACTTGTCCCTCTCCCCTAGGTAAGTTTGTGCGAAGTTTGATTTATGTAAGGTTGCTTTCTATACGTTGAATAAGAATAAAACAAATTTGATTGGAAAATTAGTGTTTTATCATGTTCCAAATATTTTCAAGAAGATAGAAATAATGGTTTCATCCTTTCACAATGCTAAATATCAAATCTAAGAAAAAGGAAGAAAAAACAAAGTTAAAAGAGAAATTGATGCCAAAAAAATATAGGAAGGAAGATCAAAAGAAATTGGCATATAATTTCTTTGACACCAAAAGAAAATAAGACAGAAGATCAAAAAAAATTGACACATATTTTTTAATAAAGGGAAAGGCATTAGTTCCCTTGATAGAGACAATTTTGACTCAAAAATTGGTATTGTAGCCTTGCAAAAAATCCAACATTAATAAGGTAAAATAACCACCATTTTGTACAATAAGTGAATCAAAAGTAATTGAAGGAAATAAAAAATGGTACAACTAGTAGGTTAGTGACTTAGGAATCACATAGAATCCTAAATTCTTTATAGACACTAAAATTGGTCAATCTAAGAGGTACATAAATATATAGGATGCATGTGATCTAGTGGGAATTGACAATGAAAGCTAATGAATTGACATGAGGCATAAAAGGAATTATAAAATCAAAATATTCACACGAGTTTGGTGATAACTTTATTCAAAGATGATATCAAAGTCATTAAATAGTTTGCTCCACTTATAAGGAAAAGGGAGTAGGAATAATTGTGACATAAGTAATGATCAATTTTATTGCTTTTGTACAAAAAGGGGAAACTTTTTTGAGTACCAAGCACCAAGGAAGATGTTGATGTTTTCTTTGCACAAGTCAATTACTATGAATTAGAGATCCAAATTCCTCTCTTGAAAGAATAACCGGGTTATTCCCTAGGGTCTGTAAGGTTGTTTTTCAACCACTTTAATAGCTGAACTGAAGATAAATATGATAGTTCACGACGAGGCCTTTGTTGGTTAGATCGTTTGAGGGTTGTAAAATAAACTTTAACACTTCTTGTATTTTCAATCTTTTAAATAAAATGCAATTTCCTAGCATGAAAATTTAACTTAATCTATTGTGATTGATTTCTCAAAATTACAAAAGAACAAGGTGACAAGAATTAAAGCAAAATGCTAAAATGAAAACCTAACGGACATAAATCATTACTATATCAACTTGTGAATTAAAAAACTAGGAAAATGGAGGAAACCCACAAAATGTAAATCAAAATTACTAATAAATAATTCTTTGTAAATGCAATCATCAATGGAATATTATGAAGATGCATAATTTGTCAAAATTCATCAAATTATAATGTCGCTACAAGACCACACACACATGAGACAAATTTATCTTGAAAGCACAAATGAATAATTATACCAATGATTCGTCACAACAAGAATTCACATAAATGATTAATACTAAATTAATTGATCACATATATGATTCACAATAAAATAATTTTCTCTCTAAAACTGATGAACAAGCATTCACTAATTCACAAATTTTACATAGATAGCAGAAGATCCACACCATGATTACCAATTGTTTGTAGCTTTATTGTAGAAAAATAGCGACCTTAATAGCATTGTTTTATGAAGTATATATAGTGATTCAACTTCTAGAACAAGAAACCCGAAGCTGGGGTTTCAACTATGCAAAAAATTATGAAATAACATTAAATCTAAAGCTTCACTATGCAAAAATAATCTTAAACTAATTGCTAACTAGTGTACATGGATTTAGATCTATTTACATTAAGATTGCATGTAAAAATAGGCACAAATTCACCCCAAAATAGAAAAAAAGGAGTTGTAGTTCCACCATTCTTCAACTGGAGTTCAACTTTGACTTTGGAATTTTGCCTTGAATTCTTTACATCAACTCCTATTTTTCTATGAAACGTATAGATATTCCCAAGGTATACAAAAATGACCTTAAAGTCACGTGCAATCTATCCAAAAATAGCTTCAACATGAAGATTCTTTATTTCCCGTGATGACCCATAAATTTCAGACCTGACCCCAATTTTGAAAAACTAAAGTTGCAGATTTGACTAAGTCCTTATATTGACATATAGGAATTTCGGCCTTTCGGACTCCGAAACTTCAAAAAACTAAATCAGGTTTTTTTTTAAGTCTACAAAATGGTATTTCATATTCGGCCCCCTTTTGAACTTATTCCTCTTGTATGACTCCAGGATGTGTTGCACAGAATCAATTAATGATTTCTTTCACTTCCTCGTAATTAGGTAATGACATAGATCTCAACCTTTTCTCTTGTGCCTTTTAGAAGCTTTTGATTCGTGAGGCAAATTCATGTAGATATTTTATATTCTCCATGATGGTGCTTATATCTTCCTTATAGTAAAACATATGTTGGAGACCATCTTTTGTTCTTATGGCCTCAATCATCCCTCAAAATTATTGTATAATATTCTCTGAGGAATACAACCGAGTCTTTCCCTCATCTTTGTAGATTTCTAGTTCAAGTCCCCTAAAGAAATTCTCCCCCTTAGTCACCCAAGATGCTACACCCTTCATCATCTCTTAGACTACTTCCACAAAATTGCAGCAAATTGTTTTGTTTCAATTTGGACTAAATACTAAGATAATCATCAAACTTATCTAGCTCATCAAGGTGCTATAACCTGAGCAAAATATGGAATCCCTGTTTCGAAATCTTCTTAAGGTTGGTCCTCAATTATTTCCAAATTGTAATTTTATCATACAATCCATGAATACCTTCCACCATATTTAGGTAAGTGCACAAAGATGGGGGACCAAAAACTGGGTATAAGATGCCACTTTTTTCTAAAATCAACAAACTCTAAACTTCAACGAGAAATTGAAGATAGTTGGACTCAAAATTTTAAGATGCGACAAGAACAAGAGTTGTAATACTTTGAATCTAGTTTCTAAACTACTAATTTTTTTAAAAATGGTGCAAATTAAGGCCCTCAAAAAGGGGGAGCACAAAAAGTGGTCTTATTTTTTGTGAAAAAATATAACATAGCGTCTGGTGTGCTCCCCCTAAAATGTTAAAAAAAAAATTAAATTTTTTAAATCGCTTCAGTGGGAAGTTAGCTAACACCGCGTAGTTTATCCTAGATTTTTCTGCTAATTTTTTTATGAATTTATATTTTTTTTATGAATTTACAAAGTGCACACATCTTGAAAATGTGAAATTTATGTGTGCTCCCCTAGAAATCATTGAAAACTAATCAAAAATCAAATTTTCTTTTTTTAAAGTGTTTATAATGGAGTCTAGTTTCTAAAAAAGTAACTTGTTAAAAAATTCGACGAACAAGGAAAAATCTATGCCCAAAATACTACACGTTGGTTTTTGACAAAAATCAGACATACATACAAAAGAAATTAGAGATGGAAAGCTTAACATAATCAAAATTCAAAATAAATTATATGGTTAGATAGCTAATAGAGAGATCTACAATATCACATCGTTTGATTTTGACATTATTGAACCACAAGTAAACCTAACAAGGAGCACTTTTGAAAAGATGTGAATTTTTTGTATGCCAGCTAGAAAACACGTCTCAGGCTTATTTGAATCCTCCAAGCCTTTGGGTTGGATCTCCAAAGAAAATCCAAGCCTTAGGCTTGGTGAATTCTAATGAATTACAAAGCGCGCTAGCGCTATTCAAATTTATGACTTGAATAGTGCACACGCACTATTCAAGTTTATGACTTGAATAGTGCGCATGCACGCTATGTAATATCCAAAAAAGGCTTGAGTGAGAGAAAGATTGAGAAGGTGTGAGAGAGAGAGACTCTATCTCCCACTTTTCTCTCTCACTCTCTAGGGGGAGAGAGAGAGGGTCAAAAGGAGAGAGAGAAGGGAGAGAGATAGAGGGTCTCTCTCTCGCACACACACACACACCTTCTCACCTCTGTCTCTCTCTCCCACCTTCTCACCCTCTCTCTCTCCCCCTTTTCTCTCTACCTCTCTTATCACTCTCTCTCTCTCATCACCCTCTCTCTCCCCCTTATCTCCTCTCTCTATCATATCACCCTCTCTCTCTCCCCCTTATCTCCTCTCTCTCTCTCTCTCTCTCTCTCTCTCTCTCTCTCTCTCTCTCTCTCTCTCGCCACTTTTTTGTTTCTTGCAACGGGCGTAGGCGCTATAGCATGCTAGCGCTATGCAAGACTGCATGTTACACTTTTTTGGTTTTTGTATAGGGTGCACACATGTTAGCTTTTTGCATAGCGTGTGCGCCATATAGGGTGCATGCACTATGTTTTAAATTGCCCAATCCTAAGGCTTGGGCACCCCAAGCCATAGCGTGTGTGACCTATAGGGTGCATGCGCTTTAGTGCACATGCACTATTGTTGTTTGGGGGCCAAAAAAGAAAGTGGCACCTTTTTGGTCCCCCATCTTGGTGTGCATATACCCATTTTCTAGTTTAATTTTACTAAACACTATTACCCTATAATGTCCCAAAACTATTCCCAAGTTTTCTATATCGAATGACTCAAAACTGGCCTTCCATTTTGTACAATCTTGAATGGAAGAATGTGGAGTGTAGTAGGATTGTATGGCATTGCTCATTTCTCAAGAGTGGCTTGTAATGAAACCACTAGGTTATCTGGGTCAATGTGACCCACTAGTTTAGTTGCAAAATCTTTCAAAACCCAATTCTGTTCTTGGAGATCCTATACATCTTTAACTCATCTTGGCCCATGTACTTAAATAATTGCCTCAACCCTAATGTTGTCAATGCCTTCCCACCTTATCGAGTGGATTCTCCTAGATCTACCTACTCTATTACATAGTCTTCTAGAGTTATATCAAAGGCACTTGTCATTAGAGGAGGTACTGCCATTTGTGTCTTTCATTTCTTGATGTCATCTTTTGTTACATAAGATATTCTCTTAGTAGTGTAGTTGGACTCCCCTTTGTGGAAGGCTTGCCACAATAAGAACATATCTAAATCCTCCTCCTTTGTGTATATTCTTATACGAGGTTGAATAACCTTTTTTAACCAGGTAGGTTTGGTGGAGGTTGTCAATGGTTCATAGGGTAAAATGGGATCCTTCATCATCTGAACCTCCTATTCTATTCCTTTCTCCCCTTGTGCTCCTCACTCTAAATCCTCCCTAATCTCAAAATTTTTAGGTGCCTCTTCCTCATTTTGTATTTCCAGTTCACCTTAGACTTATTCTTGAATGGGAATCTTTTCCTTCTATGAATCATCCAATAACTATTACCATAGCCTAGTTACTAGCCTACCCTTATTCTTTGGCATTTTCTTTGTTTGTCATTGTGGAGTTGGAGGAGGCAGAGGAGATAAATCTTATGGCTTCTTATTAGTCAGTATCGAGTCATCACCATTGGGTTCCTCAGTTGTTTCTCGTGCACCTATTTCCCCTTCCTTCATCCTAATTACTTTTTCTTCAGTTTCATTACGTTGTCCCTCCATCCCTGTCTCTTCTTCCATTTCTGATTCTTTGTCCAAGGATGGGTGGATAGGTATATGCATTTCTAGCTCTTTAGAAAATTCTTCATCTCCATTTACTCCCTATTCCTTTCTTTTATCAATTAATTTTGGAGGGGCAATAGTTTTAGTGTGTGCATGTTCTTGTGTTATGGCTGGTGGTGTTGGAGAGATAAAGGTTGGAAAGGTGAATTGTCTCAGAGGATCATGGAAGCTGGGGATATTTTCAAAGTCTAATATATGAAACTCATCTAATCTGATGCAGGAGCATATTGGGTTCATAGCAATCTTGCATCAACCAAAAATACTTTTATTTTAAATTTGTTCTTCTTTACCGGTTGGAAAGATTATGCTGGCCAATCATCATTTGTTCAAGGTAGTGTGTGTGATTTTAAAGTCTTATTCCAAACCCATCTAGGACCATATTCCTATGATCACACCTCCTATTGTTTGTGGCTGTTAGAGATTTGTTCCTTTTTATGTCCTTGGTTAATGTGTTCATTGCTTTCTTGGACCTATTTAGAAATTCAACATGTGCATTCGTTGATCTTTAGCTTTTGACCATTGTGATTGTAGTGTGTGGTTTGTAGACTTCTCATGGATCATTTCCTATGATCACACATCTTTTTGTTTCTTTTCTTGGATCTTTGATTCATTTTGGTCAAACCCACTAATACATTTGGGGTGAAATTGCGACGGCAATTTGCGATGACAGGGAAATGTTAAGCGGTTTTGGCTTTTTTTTTTCAAATATAGCCCGACACCGTCGCAATTGCGACGTTGTCGGGATATAAGTGCAAAAAAAAAGAGGAACGTTGTCATTTGTGTTTTCAACAGCGCCGAGACAGATTCCCTCCGCGAAATCAAGCGGGTTATCATTTGTGTTTTGAACAAAGCGGGTTGTCATTTGTGTTTTGAACAGCACCGAGAGAGATTCCCTCCGCGAAATCAAGCGGGTTGTCATTTGTGTTTTCAACAGCGCCGAGAGAGATTCCCTCCGCAAAATCACAGCTACAATTTCTGAGTACGTTGGGTTTATTTTTCTTTTGTCATTATTATTTAATCTGGTATTCAGCTGTTAGAGAGCTAAAATACCCAGAAATGAGGACATATCTGTGTTGAATTTATTGTTAGCAGCTTTGGTTATTTAGAATGCTTCCCCACAATACTTAATAGGATGCATTTTGTTTTCAAAGCTTTCACTGACTTGGATTCAAGATTCTGAGACTTTCACGTGCCTTGCTTCAGTTGTTTCCGCAAACAAATCGCATGCCTTTTGTATGCTTCCACATTTTATATACATGTCCAGCAGGGTAGTCACCACCACTATATTTGACAAAAACCCATCTTCAATTACTTTTTGGTGAATTTCCCTACCCTGTTCTAAAGATCCCATTTTGGCATATGCTTGAAGAATGCTGGCAAAAGTGGTTGAGTTTGGTTTTATACCTCCCAATTGCATTTGTTTAAAAACCTCCAACGATTTTTAAACAAATGCAATTGGGAGGTATAAAACCAAACTATAACAATCCACCCTTGCTTGGATAGATCACTCACTACTATACATTAGCATTCAACTCACGGTAATTTCCCACAGTTTATACTGTGATCACACTGTTTTCCACAAAACTTTGCATATGCAATGTTAGTACTTCATAATACAAGTTAGTTATTGTCATCCCATGAATATTAGGCCTTCTATGTTCATGGGATGATCTTCATTATCTCTAAAACTCTACTGCAATGACAAGTCTAGACAAAAGAATGACTGTTTCAGCAGTGACTGGCGCGACAACAGTCTCAATATAATAGTAAACTCATTCAATAACAAGAATAATTGAATAATCAAACCAAATGATTTGAGACTTAAAAGATCAAGGAACTTGCAGAAATTAAAGTTTATTGCTCGCTGTTTCCTTCACCAGTCCATACACCCGCGCAACAGCAAATTCAAAGTAAACTCATTCAAAACGGTTTAGAATGGATGAAAGAAATCCTTCTAACTCATGTATGTGTTAGTTCAAACAAACTAAGACTTCCAAGATAAATGGAGTTGCAAAAACTAAGAGTTTTATATTTCTTACTGTTGTAGTCCGTATATATCTCCCTTCTTTGTCGTAACAGAGATATATATAAGATTCTTTATAACTTCTCAAAAACTAATCCAACCAATTTTCATCGGTTGGAGCTTAGTTTGAGCCTAACTAAATCCTAAATACTAACTCCCTCCATTGTTAGCTAATCGTTGGATTTTGAAAATTCAAAAATTCCAACTTATAATTAATTGAATTATTTTAATCCAAAGACCACTAAACTCACTAACTTTGATCTCTTATGATTATTAAACTTTCCAAAAGACTTAAACTTCCGCACTAGCCTATTCTAGATTCTTAGAACATTATTGAACTTTGGACAATCTCAGTCCATTGTAAACAAGCTTTTAGTCCTAATAAGGACATCATTACAAACTCATTGAAGTATTGCATTATTTTAATAAAATTAAAGGTGCTAAGATCCTCCAATTGACTTGTTGACCCTGTTTATGTATTCCATCCCTCTGATTTGTCCTGAAAGTCTGTATAATCTCCGTCTCCAAATTGGTTGTGTGAGGTGCTCCGGCACCAGTTCGCCAATGGAATAGAAGTTGTTCTTCCTATATCAATGGAAATCCTAGCTCTACAACTTCTAACATTAATTGAAGTAGAGGAAGATGGTGCGATGAATGTCATATTAGTAAAATTGTTGAATCTACAAGAAGCTTATGAGAATGCTTATAATGCCTTGACACATCACCAAAGAATAGTATAATGTGGGTTTGACAAGAGGTATGCAATCCCCCTCTTAAGAAAAATGATATGATTTTGAAGTACAATGAAAAAGCAGCCAATCCAAGTCAACATACAAAGTTTGATGTCTTATGGGAGGGTCCTTTTTATATTTCTCGCTACAAAGAAAATTATGTTTTTGAGTTGGAAAACATGGAAGGTAATCCTTTTGAGATATTGATAAATAGGATCCATCTTAAACATTTCTATTAATAGTTTATCCTTCCTTCTTGTACATAGTAGGTTATTTATGCTTTAAGCTCAATAAGTATCATGAGGTACATTTTCTTTGTTGTTAGTCTCTAGTTTTCTTAAGGTTTGAGCCCATGTTTTACCCCGTGCATAGAATTTTTTGTTGTCCAACACATTTTAAAATGATCAACCCCCTATTATTGTATCACTTCCTCCTTGTTCCTCATTCAAGTGGCAATTACACAAGGGACAGTCACTGTGAGATGTCCTCATTTGTGACAAGGACAGTCACACATGAGGACATCTCACAGTGACTATCCCTTGTGTAATTGCCACTTGAATGTATTGCTATTCAATGACATTTATGGGCCCGTTTGGACCACGACACACAGTAGCATCTACAGAGAAGAATATCCCAGGTGTAACAAGTTGTAAGAATATACCAACAGTTCTAAGAAGTTCCCTAGCACGTAGTAGCATCTACAGAGAAGAATATACAACATGAGGGCAGCCACTGTAAAGACAACATGATAATGTACAATCATTGTATGTGTACATTATCATGTTGTCTTTACAGTGACTGACCTCATTCAAGTGGCAATTACACAAGGGACAGTCACTGTGAGATGTCCTCATTTGTGACAAGGACAGTCACACATGAGGATATCTCACAGTGACTGTCCCTTGTGTAATTGCCACTTGAATGTATTGCTATTCAACCACATTTATGGGCCTATTTGGACCACGGCACACAGTAGCATCTACAGAGAAGAATATCCCAGGTGTAACAAGTTGTAAGAATATACCAACAGTTCTAAGAAGTTTCCTAGCACATAGTAGCATCTTCTAATTGTCTATACCACTTCACAAGGTATTGTTTGCACACATTGTTTTTGGTTCTTTTGATGACCCTTTTTTTGAAATTGCTATTAGGCCTTGTAGCTTATATGTTTTGATTGCTGGAGAGCTTCTAAAGCTAAGCAAGAAGACCATTGCACGAGTTATAGCCGCGCGCTCAGGTTTGAAAATTGTATATTTTTTAATCTAATGTATATTTTAACTAGAATTTTAGCTTATTTTTGCTGTATATTTTAATCTAAAGGGAATCATGGATGTGAACTTGAAAGAATTTTGTACTTAGTTCTTATGGAGAGAATAGTAGTAGTTTACGGTCTAATATCAAATAGAGTTTTCCAATTACAGAAAGTTAATGAATTCTAATAGCTTATATGTTTTGATTGCTGGAGAGCTTCTAGAGCTAAGCAAGAAGACCATTACACGAGTTATAGCCGCGCGCTCAGGTTTGAAAATTGTATATATTTTAATCTAATGTATATTTTAATCCTTTTGCCATGTCATGTAATATGTCTTGCCTTGTAGCTTATATGTTTTGAAATTGCTGTTAGGCCTTGTAGCTTATATGTTTTGATTGCTAGAGAGCTTCTAGAGCTAAGCAAGAAGACCATTGCACTAGTCGTAGCCGCGCGCTCAGGAATGAAAATTGTATATTTTTTAATCTAATGTATATTTTAACTAGACTTTTAAAATATTAAAGGATTTAACTAGGTCTAAGAAGATTTGTGTACTTTTGACAATTTTTCTTAGTCACTGAAAGTTGTAGACCGAAGTTTTCATAGCCCAATTTTTGCTTCCTGCGAAGAACGATCATGTCAGATAATATAAGTGAAGAACAAAATAGGGAGACAATCGCTAGATTGTGGTCTAACTTGAAAAGAAAAGGTGATGGAAAATGTTATTGTCCCTGCAAAATTTGTAAGGGCTTAAACCGTAGAAGACTACTAATCAAAACAGTTAAGAGACATTGTAGGGAGAATGGTCACATTGAAGGGGGGCATGACTATCATCCACTGGTAAGTTGTTCATTATATCATTTTAACAATTTATATACATATGAAATCACTTGATGATGAGTTGAAGATCATGGTTTATTTATGTTAATCAATTTTATATAGGTTGATCTCCCTAGGGAAGTACATGATATGGAGGAACATGGGGGTACGAATATCCAAGGTGAAGATAATGATCCCATGAAAGATGACGATCATGTGCCAGAAAACACAATTGAAGATGATGGTATAAATACATTGATCCATGACACATTTAGTCCAAGCGGATCTGATCATGATGATGATGATAGCCTCGATGTACCTCTACTTGAGAAGGCATACGAGCCCCTATACAAAGACTCCCAAACAACTCTTCTCTCTGTTGTATTGTTGTTGTTGAACTTGAAGGTTATGAATGGTTTATCCAACATAACAATGTCACGTATGTTAAGGTATGTCATATATGTCTTTATAGTTAACAAAGGGTGAATAATGTACCACTAATATTGTTTATATTAACAACTTATATTTTTTGTTGTAGATTGATAGGCGAGTTTTTGTTACCACCATCAAATATTCTACCTCGCTCATATCAAGAATTATCTGCTATTATGAAAGATATTGGAATGGAGTATCAAGCAATACATGCTTGTCCCAATGATCATATTATATATTATAAAGAACATGAATTTGCAACACAATGCCCTGTATGTCATATGAGTAGATATCGAATAGATCGAATAACAAAAAAGGTGCCTCACAAGGTTCTTCGTTACATCCCCATTATTCCACGGATGCGACAATTATTCAGGTGTACTAGCTTGGCACAATTTATGGATTACCATGCACGCAATAGAAGTCGAGATGACATTATTCGAATCCCTGCGGATGGTTCAGCATTTATGCACATAGAGGAAAAGTGGCAACACTTCAAAGAAGAACCTCGTAATCTCAGGCTTTCATTGGCAGCGGATGGTGTCAATCCATTTGTAGAGATGAGATCTGTTTGCTCGGTGTGGCCTGTTTTTGTTATCAACAATAACATTCCTCCATGGATGTCAATAAAGAGGGAGCACATTATGTTGGCAATGATTGTTCCAGGTATTTTATCATTTGATAGTTATTAATTTACATGTACTTACAAATCTTATAGTAAAATGGTCACAATAATTATGTAATGTTACTGTTCATTCAAGTAGGTAAATATCAAGTTAAAGATATGAATGTATATATTGAGCCTCTTATTGACGAGTTGGTGGAGTTATGGAACGGTGTCACTATGTATGACGTGTCTAGACCAATAGGACAAAGACAATTTCAATTCCATGCAATACTTGTATGGACAATACATGATGCCCCAGGGCTAACACATTTTTGTGGTATGTTATAGTGAATTCAAGTTGCGCATGATAATTCTAATTATAAAAATCAACATATTTAATAATCCAATTATATCATTATCTTGTAGGTCTTCAAACAAAAGAAAAATTTGCATGCCCAGTTTGTGGTCCAAAGATGAAATCTCGTCATTCAAAAAGTTTAGGAAAGCAGGTGTTTGATGAGTACAGACACTTCCTCCATAGGAATCATAAGTATCGAAGTATGGAAAAACATCTTTTCAATGGGAAAGAAGAGACTACATCAAAGCCACGAAGAATGACACCTCGCCTATGGAAGTTGGAATATAATAGAATTAATCGTCGAGGTAATGTCATTCCACCTAATGATTTATGTTTGTAATTTATATATTTCTATTGTGATTTTTGTTTACTAATTATGTAATTGATGATCGTGAAGGTCGTCAAGGCACTACTGACAACCTTCCAAAGGGACTAAAAAGCTATCCCAGACAATTTAGTAGGTTGCCCTACTACGAGGACCTACAAATTGTGCATTTGTTTGATCCTATGCATATTGGAAAGAATATAACAGAGACATTGTGGAAAATACTGGATGGAAGGCGTGACAAAGAAAAAATTGTCAAAATTTGTAATGACATTCATGAATCCAATCATGCACTGAAGAATTTCATTCACTCAAATAGCAATAGAGATCAGATTAATATAAGTGCCCTTCCTTGGTTATTAACGGAGCAGCAAAGTGATGCCATAAAAGAAGTCATACGAAAAATTTGATTTCCCACAGGATTTGCTGCGAACATAAGCAATCTCATATCAAAGAAAAGTGAATTTGGGCTAGGGCTCAAAATGCATGATTGGCATACTTTCATCAAGGTAAGTTATGTTCTTCTGTATTTACAATATATTCATAAACTACGTGTACTATTCATTATGTTATGTTAGAAAATAATGAAATGATTGGTTTATAATTACTACAGTACGTGCTACCTCTATCTCTCCCAGAGCACTTCAACAATAACATCAAATAAGTGATATATGATCTTGGAAAATACATGAGGTAAGCAGTAATATCTGTTCAATTTGTTGTATATATTTATTATATTCGCGATTTGTTTTTCTTGCTATGTAATCTATTGTATATTATTTTGTAAAGTCTCGTATTTATATATTTTTTGTGACTTGAATCTCTTAATGTAGGTGGTTGTCATCTAAAGAAATCCATAAAGAAGATATAAACTATTGGAAGAGAAGAATTCCTCATTTACTGTGTGAAATGCAAAAGTGTCTACCTCCAACTTTTTTCAATGCACAAGAACACTACCTCATACACCAAGTTGAGGAGATTGAATTGTGTGGACCTGCACACACTAGGTCAATGTGGATGGTTGAGAGGCACTTGAAATCTTTGAAGGCTTTGGTTCAACAAAGAGCACATCCCGAGGGTTCTATGGTAGAGGGATACATGGTATACCAGACTATGGTGTACATTACTGAATATCTTCCTAAGTTTGCTTCAAATATCCATGTAGATCGCATTTGGGATCTCACCCCTTTTAAAAAATTCAAAGGGGAGTACTTGATGGGGAAAGGTAGATTGAGGAAAGTGACAGGTAATAAATTATAAGATGTTATTGTAATAAATTATTTCTTAATCTTCAAAATAAATCAGTTGTAAGTCGTCTATTTTTTTTTTGTACAGTTGCTCGAGAGTGGGATGCACTACATTTGTATATTGCAAACAATCTTGATTGGATGACGGTATGGATTGAACGATGTCAACATTCTGGTCACACATTAACATGGGAAGGTGTATCTTCATTGGTTAAAGAAGCTCATCGTAATGGAGATTCTAATGTTACGCAAAGGGAAATAGATTTAGCATATGGTTTAAGAGATTTCCAGGTACGTACAAAATTATTAATCACCCGTATGTTTATCAACTCACGATATAATAATTTTGACATGTTTCACATATTATTGCAGGTTAAACACCACAAGGGTATGTTCTGTAATGGTCAAAAATTTCACGTCAAAGTGTTGGATGACACGAAGAAAACTTGTGATTTTGGAATAACTGCAGTCTTTCAAGTGACTAATATTTCATCTAGAAATGACTTACATCCTCAAGAGTCTAAAAATCAATACTATGGCATTTTGGATGATATACTTGAGTGCGACTTTAGTTCCTTCAA
The DNA here is from genome assembly GCA_027943335.1 of Chamaecyparis obtusa. Lineage (NCBI taxonomy): Eukaryota > Viridiplantae > Streptophyta > Pinopsida > Cupressales > Cupressaceae > Chamaecyparis > Chamaecyparis obtusa. Next base: position 134,661 of record BSBK01005005.1, read on the forward strand.
ATTAGTACTCTTCGTTGTCAAATGGTACAGGCTACGACTTAATCCAAATGATCCTAATAGAACTGTTATTGAACATGATAATGGATTTACAATGGTTAATACAAGGTCATTTGAGCCAGTTGGGGATGAGCCCTATGTTCTTCCAAGCCAATGTGAGCAGGTATTTTACTCAGAGGTATCACATAAACCGGGTTGGTCATTTGTTGTTAGACATGAACCGAGAGGAAGGCCGATAAAGTATAATGCGATGGAAGAAGAAGATACCAAAGAAGTAGAAGATGATGTAGATGATGATCACGATCGACAATTATTGGATGATGTTCTTGAGACAAATTTTCATGAAGAAGAAGAAGAAGATGATGACGATGATGCTGCTACTGATGATGATGATGAAGATGATGTTGATGTTGATGATGACGACAACGATGACAATGATGACGATGATGATGATGATGATGACGAGGATGATGATGATGATGATGATGATGATGATGATGATGATGATGATGATGAGGATGATGATGATGAAATTTAAAGGTATGCCATCAATCCTTAATGTATTTAATATTCATTTCTTGATAGAAATATATTTGTCTTAAATGGTTACATAGTTTATTCGTTATCTATTTAAAAGCTACAAGTTTCAACTACAAATAGAATACTGCTAATCTAAATTAACTATTAATCTAAATTAATTAAATAAAACTATTTAAAACACATATTGATGCATGAATGTATTGAGCCTTATTTTCTTTCAGGTCAAAAGCATTTGTAAGTGTTCTCACAACACCAACCAAGCATCTTCATAAGATCACTCTCCTTGATCCAAGCCAACTCCATAACCTATCAGAGTGCACACCAAATCCTTATGCCACCTTAGCATTCTACATCTTTGGAATAATCCCAATGTCCCTCAATCTATCCAATGGATTCATCCAAGCAATCTAATCAACAAACTATCAAATGCTCATAATGCCTCAATAGGCTCCAAACTTGACTTCACCTTAACTAGGTGTTTCCTCCACCTCCACCACACACATCAAACAACTTCAAATAGCATGTCCCCAAGGTTACTAAGCCCTCAACTCATCAGCTGATACAAAAACCCAGTTTTAGCCCTTCAGTAGGCCTACTTCACTAGCAGGCTTATAATGTGAGCCTGATTTAAGTGTTATAATGTGTACGTTTTAATGTTTTTAATTTTTATGTGATGCTTATGATGGATGTGATTATGATTATGATGTGATTATGCTCACGATAATTGAATTACATTTGCAGGAAATTGAACCCCTTTCAAGAGCATCCTGCACAGTCTCATGGATCGACAGGTATAAGTCAATACACCTTATAGAAAGTCTATTTAATACACTTATCAATAGTAAGATTGATGTCTTCTAAGATCTCTCCCATTTGCAGGTACCAGCAAAGAGGTATTTGTCAGAAGTGTCTTCCTCGAGTGAGGGAAATATAGGAATAGAAGAGGAAAGTGAGACATGCAGTTTATCTAGAATAGGGAGATTAACTAGAGGTCAAAGGACTAGAAGGAAATTCAATAAACACATGAAATTTTTCCTTGCTCAAGGGGGGTCATGTTCTTATGATGATGAGATGAAAGGCGACATCGAGGTGCCCTTGAGGTACCAACATCTACAGAAACATTGGGTACCCAAGGAACTTCCTCCAATAAACACTGATTTTTGTGTTAATGAGAGGATATATCGCATAGCACCATCATCATTACATGGTTTGGGCCTATTTTCTATGGATGGCATAAAGGTGTCTTACAACAAAGTTTCTGAATTGATGGAGTATGTTGGACCATGTTACGATTACAAAAGTTGGATGCATATTGTTCAATATAAAAAAAGTATGCGTAGGTATGCACTCTCGGCAAATTATATACAACAGCAAGACAATAATCAAAGTAAAAGTGTGGCTATATACATTGATGGAAGGCCAAAAGCAACAGGGAATATTGCGGGTTTTATAAATAGTACACGACCTGGGTCAACTATAAAGCAACCCAATTGCATATTTGAGGCGCGCGAGGGAAATCATGTATTCATCTGTGCGATAAAATCAATACGTGCAGGGGAAGAGCTGCTTATTGATTACAATTTGAACCGCATAGATACAAACGAGGCTACTATCATGGGGGTGGTACATACTATTAAACCAACTTCTAATCAATGACTCCAACATACCATTTAGTTATTAAATTTTTGGCTAACATTTTTATACTTGATCTTTGACACAGGGGCACAATATGGAGCAACCGCCCGAAGGTGATGGTGACGATATTCCTAGCTCATCTACACATGAGCAGGTAAAACTCATTGTAATTGTGCAAACTAGATAGAAGCAAAATGTTATTTTTTTTAATGTTATTTTCTTCATTGTTTTGGAGTAATTTTGATAATACTAATACTATTGTTGTCACAGAGGGCCGGTGGTCGGAGAGAGGGAAAGCAACCTGTAGTCCCTCAGGAGTCCCCCCTTGTGGACCCTTTTTTAATTGATTTAGCAGAGATCGATGACCCGATCGGTTCCATTAAAAAGCTGCTAAAGAAAATTGGGAAAGAACTTCTACGTTTGGTATCCATACATCCTCAGACTCAGGAAATAAAAGACAGGGCAGCTGAGTTGTTGCACACTTCTGAAAACTTTAAAGTAAGTATTAATGAAATTTTTAATTATTACAACAGTTCAATAATGGTTTTTATGTTATGCTCTTTTATGACATTAATTAAAATATGGATGCATTGTCTTTACAGAGTTATTTGCGTAATTTTGAACCCCATTCCCATGATGAGGCCGGTACTGCAAGTGTTCAGGTAGATCACATGTTCCATTCCCCACTTGTGTTTTCCACTGAATATATATAGGAATGATCATAATCATTGACAATACATGCTCGAACAATCTTTTTTTTTAATGCTCTAACAATCTTGTCCATGCTAGTCCACGCGTTCTATATTTATGCATGCTCTAACAATTTTATTCTTCAGCTCCTTTCCATGATGATATGACAACGCCGCCTCCATCCAGGACAGCCACAAATGTCTTGCCGATTGCCATGTCAACAACACATAGCCTAAATGCACCAACTGTTGCACCATCTACTGGTACACAAATCCCTCTTTTTCTCTCTTTTGTTATGTGTTTAAGTGTTATGTGTTTACAATGTAGATCCCTTGATTGTGTTTGTGCCATGGGTGCTCTGCACCAATTTATTTCCCTTGAAGTATTATTTCTTGGAGGCATTTGATAATGGTTTTCATTTTTTGCAATAGGAGATGCAACAAGTCCCGATGCAGCATCATTTCTTGGATGTTCCTGTGTTCCTAGTACGGGAACGGTGAAGGATTGCGTATTGATCGTCAGCGACGATGAAGGCATTCCCTTAAAAGTAGCCAAAGTTCCAGGTACTTTAAAGTTATTATTATTCTATAGTGATATAATAGTAATTTAGTTTTTGATCACTCTTCATCGACTAATGATCCCATGATTATTTTGTAGGGAATGATATTTTTTGGCGAAAACTTGGTGACGAGTGTTTGCGGATATTCGGGCCCACCCTACGTACATGGTGGAACATCATATCCTAACTAAAACCCCAAACCACTATTTTGATTTCATATCATTGCTAGAATAGTTTTCCTTTTCATCAATTTCTTGAACTATATTAAAGGTAGCTTATCTTCATTTATGAGTCTAACATGTTTTTTTTTACTTAAAAGGTGGAATAACCAAGATAAAAAGTTGAAGGATGATCTTGTACATAGTATGACCCAGCTTTTTGGACCTCGAGCATTCGAGAGAAACAAGCTCCTTGAAAGAGCTGGTTTATGTTTGAAGTATATTAGGGACCAGTACAGGAAATATTTAGAGGTTAACCCTAGGCACGAGCGTCCGCCCTGTGTTCTTGAGGCTGAGTGGCAGGCTTTGATTTTGGATGGAAAGTATAAAGCCGACATGAAAAAAGGAATTACGCCAGTAGAGAGTAGAGCAAGGTATGTGATACTTTTGAGAATGTAATTATGTACTAATTAACCTCTAAATTTTTCCTGTAATTATGTACTAATTAACTTCTAAATTTTTCCTGTACTGGTCTCTAACATATTTCAAACTTTTCATAGATTGCCTGACACATCAAAGGCAACAAAGGCAAGATTAGAAAAGCACGGGACACACAAGCTCGGCTCTGGTGGTTTTTCCAAACTTCAAGCACGAGTTGTAAGTATTAGTAAATGAAAACTTGTATCAATTTTTTAATATATTGCAAGGAAATTTTTTTTGATCAAACAATGCAAGTAAAATTCACCATACCAAGCAAAAATGTAGGGGTCAGAGTTCAATAGATGCCTCACAGAAGAGGACAAGAGAATTGGCTTCCAACAAGGCTATAGAGCCGTGGCTGAACGGCTACGAGCTGAAATCAGTGTGCAAGGTTCAAATAATGATGCATCTGAGCCACAGGTAAATAAGCTAAATGAAATTTATTTCAAATTGAATACTTTACCAATTAGTCTATTTGATGTTAAGTTCTAATATAAAGTGAGTATATCTGTTTTAAGAAAGCAATGATAACAATGTGTAGGATATTGGAATGCACCCTGACAATCCTTCTACACAATCTATGCATAATGAAGGTTCGCATGATGTGCATCCTAGTGGTGGAGGTATACATTTGCTATTAAAATTTTTATATGTAATTACAATTGGTGTTTGGATTAATGTAACATTTTGTATAGCAACTGTAGAGGATCGAGGGGTCGGTGCTCATGAGCATGTTGAGGTTGAGTCTAGACAAAATGATGTGGCCAGATCAGGTAATTAAAGAGCGCCACAGTTATGTTCTTTAAAATAATTAAATACTTGTAACAATTATAATTAAATATTTTAAATTTAACTCTTTTATTTTTTATTGTAGAGGACCCCCCTTTGCAGCAGCATAGGAATTTGAGATCATCAAGAATAGAGAACAAAACAACTGATGAGGGGGGTATTGATGATAACACTGATGCTCCTCTTAGAGCTTACATAGAAAAAAAAATTAGAAAGAGAAAAAAGAAATGATTGTCATCTAAATACCTTAATTGATAATGACTGAATTTTATGTCTCAATGAATTTAATTATGTGCTAATGAATGTTCATGAATTATGTGTTTATTTTCATATTGATGAATGTTGCGTATTAACGAATCTAATGTGTTAATGAATGTTATCATGTGATATTGATTGAATGTTACATTTTATTAATAATTGAAAGAATGAATGAATGTTAGATGTTAACGGGGAATGTAGAGTGATGTTAGGGGGAGGAGGGTGGGGCCAAATGAGCTTCCACCTTCACGTGGTTGGCCCTGTTTAGTAGAGAATATTAAACTATATTCTCGAAACAAAGTGAAGCTCAATAAGATACTAAATGAGTCAAAATGGTTATCAAGGTCCTCTATCCATAAGATACTTGTAGTCAAAATGGTTATTAATAAGATACTTGTAGTCAAAATGGTTATCTAGGTCCTCTATCCATTCCATAAGTTCTTCACCATTCAAACTTCCTCCATAACAAGGAATGTGCTCTAGGTTAGTCATGAAGCCTAGCATGGACTCTCTGTCAGATAGAGCCACTATTTCAGAGCCTTTTCTGTGCATTTCCTTCAAGCACTGTACAGTGTACGGATGTGAAAGGGAGGGCAGACCAGTGTGAAAGTTAGAGTATTTATATCTTATGCTTTGAGAGTTTATTTGGTAGATTCAAGACACCTTATATCAAAGTTATTCCTTTTTCTTATCTGTTGTTCTGTCAAACCCTCATTTTTAGGGTTATTGCATTCAAATGGCCTTAACTTGCAAATAAACCATAGGATATCCTCTGTTCTTTGTAAAATGAAAGTTAAGGGGGTTTATTTTCATATTTTAAAAGCTTTGGAACATGATACTAATCCAGAGAATTTCGAGAGCAAGCCCTAGGTCAAGAATCTCAATGTTCTTGACTAGGAGTTGATGGATTATGCAAGATCAGAGGGTAGCGGCAAGTAAAGGACCTCAAACCTTGTTGAATCTAGATCTTTAGAGCATGGTGGACATCTTCAAACTCTGATCTTGGTTTCATGCACCCATTTTCAATGCCTTGTTTTGGAACCCACACCCAAAGGCATGCATTAAGTCTGCGGACTCAATAAGGACATTGATATGCTGGAGTGGAGTCAGGGTCTGGGAGTTGGAGGATTGTTAGAACATCAAAAAGGGTACTCAAAAAACATATAAGTTCATAAGGTCCTTTGTCAAATTGAAGAGTTATTGCTGCAGAATAGGTTTTGGAGACCTACTAGAGTCACTAGGTCTATTTGTGATTTTGATGTCTTGGGTTGTTTGGAACACAACCAATGCATGATTCTGCATGTTTTAGGGAATCTTAAGAGTTTTCAAATGTTTGATTGGGTTGGCAAAGCCTAGGATCAATAAAGTCTCTTTTGGTAGAAAATCAGGGAACTTGTCCCTAAAAGGAAATTTGGTCTTGGTTGGGATTGAGTCAATAAGGTGTTAGAAGTATCTTGAAACCTTTGAAGTCCCTCTAGTACAGAGATTTTAAACTGGTCTGATAGAATTAGAGGCTAAATTGCTTAGGTGTAACATTTTGGTGTCTTGAAGTGGGTTGGGGCTTAAGACCAAGTTTCTTGCTGACCACTCTGCATCACATTGTCTTGCATGAAATTAGTCATTCTGTATACACTGGTCTAGTGTTGTCAATAGACCCAAATAGTTCAAAGATACTCGAACCAATCAGATGTTTTATGGGGTGCATTTTTGTGTTAGGTAGAAAGGATTCTTCATACAGGTGAAAGTCTCGAACCTTTCCCCACTCCCAAAAAAATATCACTTGTACTGTTATGAGCAGTCATGAGGACTAGATAGATACATTATAATATATGTAATTGCCACTTGAATGTATTGCTATTCAACCACATTTATGGGCCCGTTTGGACCACGGCACACAGTAGCATCTACAGAGAAGAATATCCCAGGTGTAACAAGCTCTAAGAATATACCAATAGTTCTAAGAAGTTCCCTAGCACACAGTAGCATCTACAGAGAAGAATATACAACATGAGGGCAGTCACTGTAAAGACAACATGATAATGTACACTCATTGTATGTGTACATTATCATGTTGTCTTTACAGTGACTGTCCTCATTCAAGTGGCAATTACACAAGGGACAGTCACTGTGAGATGTCCTCATTTGTGACAAGGACAGTCACACATGAGGACATCTCACAGTCACTGTCCCTTGTGTAATTTCCACTTGAATGTATTGTTATTCAACCACATTTATGGGCCTGTTTGGACCACGACACACAGTAGCATCTACAGAGAAGAAGTTTGGTATGCAATGGTCTTGAAACCTCCTGAGAAATTCTTGGTATGCATTTGTGTGGTGCAAAAGCTTCGTTGAAAGAGAAAAAGAAGAAAAGAATAGAAATGATTTTTTTTTCTTTTTATGTCATATACTATAACCAGCTACTTATAACTTGCAAAAATTATTATAACCATTTGAAATTGAAACTTAGTTTAATGTGAAACTGAGAACTGCTTTATTAGAGCTTTTTGTGATTTAGATTCAGACATCAAGAACATTGTTTGCCTAATATTGTGATTAATGTTTATTTATTAATATCTCATACTGACAAACAATTGATAATTGTAGGGAAAACGTCATTGGGGGTCTTTGAGGATCCACCCAAAGCCAAGGAGAAAATGTATTCAAATGCTAAAGATGGTGTAACAGTCCTTACATCTGTTGAACCTTGCTGTGTAGATCATCTCCGATTCTCCAAGTTCAACAGTACTGTGGTATTCCTTTGGATACTTCTAATGGTAAATTTCAGACATCAAGTTCTTTTCGTATGAAACTACTACATTTGTAATCTGTAGTTTTAAACTTTTAGTTTATAAATGTTCATCAGCTTTAGTTCGTATGCTGCCATTTCAAGTATGATTAATGAAGTTACCTTTATCACAGAATGAAAGTGAGCAGTCAGCATACTGGTACGGAGCTGGCAGCATTGATACGGTGACTAGGGCATCGTTTAATGGTGGTATTGTGTTTTCCCGTGTTTAGGGCATCAGCCTTTTGAAGCATTGCCTTCATCTTTCTTAAGTCTGAGTTTTAAGTTTGTTTATTTCCATCCTAACTTGCTTTTCCCTCTTCGGTTTTGCAGTACTGTGAAGGTAGTCGCAAGTTAGGGCTGTTTCATTGCATACCCGAAACAATGAAGACGTTACGGTCCACAAAATGTTTGTGCTTGAAAGATGAACAAATAAAATTAAACTTCTAAATAACCAAAGCCGCTAACAATAAATTCAACACAGATATGTCCTCATTTCTGGGTATTTTAGCTATGTAACAGCTGAATACCAGATTACATAATAATGACAAAAGAAAAATAAACCCAACGTACTCAAAAATTGTAGCTGTGATTTCGCGGAGGGAATCTCTCTCGGCGCTGTTGAAAATACAAATGACAACGTTTCTCTACATTATCATGTTGTCTTTACAGTGACTGTCCCTTGTGTAATTGCCACTTGAAGGAGGACAGTCACTGTAAAGACAACATGATAATGTACACTTACAGAATGAGGACAGTCACTCTAAAGACAACATGATAATGTACACTCACTGTAAGGACAGTCACAAATGAGGACATCTCACAGTGACTGTCCCTTGTGTAATTGCCACTTCAATGTATTGCTATTCAGCCACATTAATGCTTTTCTTCTTCAACAAATAAGCATAGTCACTCTAAAGACAACATGATAATGTACACTTACTGTGAGTGTACATTATCATGTTGTCTTTAGAGTGACTATCATCATTTGTTTGAACTAACACATACATGAGTTAGAAGGATTTCTTTCATCCATTCTAAACCGTTTTGAATGAGTTTACTTTGATTTTGCTGTAACATAGAAGGCCTAATATTCATGGGATGACAATAACTAACTTGTATTATGAAGTACTGACATTGCATAGGCAAAGTTTTGTGGAAAACAGTGTGATCACAGGATAAACTGTGGGAAATTACCTTGAGTTGAATGCTAATGTATAGCAGTGAGTGATCTATCCAAGCAAGGGTGGATTGTTATAATGTGGAACATTGTATAATGTTTGTGAGATGGTGAATCATCCACTAATTTGGATTTGAAGGGTGTAGAATCAGGTGATTGAGAATGCCCTAGTTAAGAAGGGTTTAGAGCCAAGAATTGTGGGTTTGGGTGTTGCAGAGCCCTAGAGGCTAATTCCCTTTGGAATTGTTTGTTTCAAAGTGTAAGAAGACACTGCCCAGGGATTAGGAAGTGTTAGGTGGAATTTATCATATACTTCCTTTGAAATTTGGGTCATTTTTATACATTAAAACCAGAGGTACAGTCATAGAACAGGGTAGGGAAATTCACCAAAAAGTAATTGAAGATGGGTTTTTGTCAAATATAGTGGTGGTGACTACCCTGATGGACATGTATATAAAATGTGGAAGCATACAAAAGGCACGCGATTTGTTTGCGGAAACAACTGAAGCAAGGCACGTGAAAGTCTCAGAATCTTGAATCCAAGTCAGTGAAAGCTTTGAAAACCAAATGCATCCTATTAAGTATTGTGGGGAAGCATTCTAAATAACCAAAGCTGCTAACAATAAATTCAACACAGATATGTCCTCATTTCTGGGTATTTTAGCTCCCTAACAGCTGAATACCAGATTACATAATAATGACAAAAGAAAAATAAACCCAACGTACTCAGAAATTGTAGCTGTGATTTCGCGGAGGGAACCTCTCTCAGTGCTGTTGAAAATACAAATGACAACGTTTCTCTACATTATCATGTTGTCTTTACAGTGACTGTCCCTTGTGTAATTGCCACTTGAAGGAGTACAGTCACTGTAAAGACAACATGATAATGTACACTTACAGAATGAGGACAGTCACTCTAAAGACAACATGATAATGTACACTCACTGTAAGGACAGTCACAAATGAGGACATCTCACAATGACTGTCCCTTGTGTGATTGCCACGTGAATGTATTGCTATTCAGCCACATTAATGCTCTTCTTCTTCAACAAATGAGGATAGTCACTCTAAAGACAACATGATAATGTACACTCACTGTGAGTGTACATTATCATGTTGTCTTTAGAGTGACTATCCTCATTTGTTGAAGAAGAAGAGCATTAATGTGGCTGAATAGCAATACATTCACGTGGCAATCACACAAGGGATAGTCACTGTGAGATGTCCTCATTTGTGACTATCCTTACAGTGAGTGTACATTATCATGTTGTCTTTAGAGTGACTGTCCTCATTTGTTGAAGGAAAAAAGCATTAATGTGGCTGAATAGCAATACATTCAAGTGGCAATCACACAAGGGACAATCACTGTGAGATGTCCTCATTTGTGACTGTCCTTACAGTGAGTGTACATTATCATGTTGTCTTTAGAGTGACTGTCCTCATTTGTTGAAGGAAAAAGCATTAATGTGGCTGAATAGCAATACATTCAAGTGGCAATCACACAAGGGACAGTCACTGTGAGATGTCCTCATTTGTGACTGTCCTTACAGTGAGTGTACATTATCATGTTGTCTTTAGAGTGACTGTCCTCATTTGTTGAAGAAGAAAAGCATTAATGTGGCTGAATAGCAATACATTCAAGTGGCAATCACACAAGGGACAGTCACTGTGAGATGTCCTCATTTGTGACTGTCCTTACAGTGAGTGTACATTATCATGTTGTTTTTAGAGTGACTGTCCTCATTTGTTGAAGGAAAAAAGCATTAATGTGGTTCATTAGCAATGTATTAAATAATTTTTTTTTTTAATTCTATCCAGGACCATCTTAGAATATCTACTATTTGCGCATTTAGATATTAACCTAATCAACTTGATTCAAAAGATAGATGGTCATTAACCAGAGAGAGATCGCCATGCATTAAGAAACCTAATTTTTCCAAATCCAATTGTTTCCCTTACCTGAATGCCCTACTATTCTAGGCAAGGTATACCACTCACCTTGGATGAGAGACTAATTATGGGAATTTCTTTTTTCACCCAGATCGAAAAACCACTGACAAAAATGGAAATGACCAACCAAATAGTAGTCTTATTTTAGTCACTTTGTTTGCATAATAAATTGCTTGCATGGATTATTGTAACTAAAACATAGATTCATGCTCTAATAGCTTCCTTTAGCTCGTTAGACTTAATTCGAATAAAGAAAATTAACGGTACAATCAGTAAAATGTAGTTTTCACCATTGTCAATCTCTAGGCACCAAGGTTTTAATATTGAGATTATTTCTTTGTGGTATGCAAGTTGTAAAGGAAATAGAGCCTTCAATAACAAATAGAGCACTCTATTCTTTCTGATCATTTGATTTCTTTATAAGTTTATGATTTGATAATTGCTATTTTCTAATTTTTGTGTATTGTTGATTGGTTAATTGCTATTACCTTTTTCTTTCCTGTTATAAAGAGCTTCTATCAGACTTCACACATGAAACTCTTGATATTTCACACATTCAGATGTAAGCTCTCTTGTTCAGTTTAGTCATGAGACCCCTATTACTAGAGTGTTTGGTGCAGAAATAGCCACTTTTATTGTAGAGCATTATTTCTTAAGAATATGTTATCATGTTCCTAATGGAATTGTGCTTAGTATTCAATTCCAAATTAATTTGATTTTCATAAATGTTAAATATAATTGGGTCATTGGTGTATCTGATAGTTGATATGTAGTCACGATGAAGTTAGAAGTTCCAGTGGCTAGAGTTTGTGGCTTTGATACTTCATCCTTGTTGGTTTTTTAGCCTTTCTATATGCCAATAAAAATAAGGTGCATACCTGAAACAAACAAGCAATAATGCAAAGGCTGGTGTGTGAAAATGGAAGTATTCTAGTGATATTAATTTTAAAAATTTCTTTTATTTTTTAAGGTCTTGGATGCCATTGGAGCTACTATAAATTACTAACACTAAAGAAATATTGCATCTGATTATTTTGTTGGAAGTTTGGAACATATTGAACTTTCTCCACTATAACATATATAGCCTGGAGCTTTCATAAAACCATTTTGATAAATAGTCTTGCACATTGCCTGTAAGACACAAACTTTCAGTGCCATAAAAATACACATTGTCCTCAATTAGTAATGTCTCAAATTTTGTACAGAACTTGTTATTTGAGTCTTATATTTCAGAACTGAAGCAAAAATTTCTCCAAAAAAGTCAAGATGATCGATCTAGCATAGATTTCAAAAACTGTAGGTAGTTTAACTAATGTGGATGCAATCATATTTTACCTCTCTGAATGAACTAGTTTGCATGAAAATTTATATACAACCATCATTGCATTGTGGCTCTTTGTTAGAGACGTAGAATTTTGAAGTTTAAATTATTTTCACAATTTTATCATAACTTGGAGCATTTTTCATACTTAGCTGTGTCACTAGCTTAATGCATATTAATTATTTTGTCTTGTTTTTCTTGCATGGCAGGGAAGCAAAAAAAACATATAGGGCTGAAGCTTTAGAATTTCAAAAACAATTGAGGCATTTGCAGAATCGGTGTATTTGCTCAGTGGTCAAGCTTCATCTTTGATTCAAGGAAGATGAGCACGGGAGGCAGCAACATCTTCAACAAATGGACGAAATTGCTAGCAGGAATATGGAGGTATGAAGTAGAGAGATGCTTTGTAATAGAAGGAATCTGTCTTAAGCTAAGTTTGTGTTGGCTAAGAAAATCTCATTTCATAAAAACTTGAATGCCTCTTATGTATACAGTCCTATTTAGTGACACAATATTAGATTCGTAAAAGGTAAGTGTGTTATGAACATTTCTATATGTAACCTTGCAATATTTTCTACTAAGATTTTCACTCTTTAAGGATATTTTGTAAAGTTTATAAGGTCTAAAATTTATAGGCAAGTGTCTCACAACCAAATTATATTACCTTGGATTTTGGACCTATTTTTAGTTGCTTGAGTTGTTGTAGGGTTATAGCACATTATTTTATAGCAATATAAGTAGATGTGTGAATTCTTGTCATGAACCATCCAAATCATTGTAGTCATGCCCTTGCTACATGTAAATCTTAGTTTGGAGGTTTGATCTCGTGTGTTGATGAATGCTTAATGCTATGTTGGAGGTTTGATCTCTTGTGTTGATGAATGCTTAATCTGTAGTTTTGATACGTATGATTCTATAGTTGAGATGAATTGTTGAATGTGTTTGAGGACTTTGATTATGCTGCTGTGATAGATTTATGTAGGTTTCCTTGTAATATCACAGTGATAGTTGTAAACATGTATCAATGTTCCTCTGCTAATTTATTGCTACTACTGCTGAGTCTATCTTTATTTGCTGCTGATGAAGGCATTGATTATCTTTCAGATGTATGTCTTTCTGTTGTTGTGTATTTCTTTCCTCTGCTTTTGATGAAATGAACTGCTAAATATATTAATCTTGCTTGCTATTATTATTGTTTGCTTGCTGAAATGAACTCCTAAAGTTAGTGTCTATTATTGTCTTGCTTGCTATTAATCTGATTTCCATTGCTATGGTTCTGAATAGCAAAGTGCTGCATCTTCTTGACAAATATTTATCATTGTATTAAGGTTATTCTTAGATCTCTTTCTTCTGGTCAAACCCTTTATTAGAAGTTTCTCTTTATTATAATAATTACTGTTTCTTTTATGAGGTTTGTATGAAGAACTTGATGTTCTTAAAATGGACATTTCTCTGATTTGTCAATATAATTGCTAATGTGATAGTTTTCAGACAAAGAGACTGTTGCTTTGTCACTTAACCAACTAATTTTTTTTTATAAAAAAAATCATTGTTTTATTAAGTTATTACTTACAAAATGTTCTTGATTGTTCAAGAGAAACTCAGATTGCTGATCTCAATCCTTTGCAAGGGCTCAACTCATAAGATGATTGATGGTCTGTGTTTTAGATAGGAAAATTGTGAAAGCATTTACGGTCAAGACTGGGGGATGACATTCTTTCAGTTTGCAATGCATGTCTTGGGTGCCAAAAGGTCAAGTAAAATTGGAATTCAATGAATTCATGTATTATTATAAATTTCTGAGAAAAGATATAACCGTGCAAGAGTATGCTAATTTGGGTGTTCTTAGACTGGGTGCTATGTATTGATATGAATATTGATTGAAATTTGTTGGCTTGAGCAAAAGCTGTAATGTTTCTTTAAGGTTTATCATAGAATCTACTCTATTGCAATATATAGAACTTATATGATAGTCTTTGAATTGCTGAAGTAATCCATACTTCTGATTTCTTCCAATCCATTTGAAGTTTATTCTAAGAAGTATTTAGCTAATTTAGCTAGACTTGTGAAAGTTCAATGCCATATATTTTTAAAAATATGGAGCTTATATGATAGCCTACGATTGATAAAGTATATGCCTGATTTATGAACTTTTACCATACATTTGGAATACATCATAACAAAAATGTAAAGCTAGACTTTATTAGTTCAAGTATAGTCTTGGTTTTTCTGTTGTGTCCTAGGTCATGTCATACTTTAGAAGCAACATTTTTATTTATGTACATGAGTACTTGGTGTAGAAGGTTGAACCTTGCCACTCAATTTAGATGAAGTCATTGGCCTGCTACCACTCAATCCCCACCCACATAAGGAAATCAAAATTCATTTATCTTTATTTTTGTTGACTTGTATTATCAACTAGAAAAGCTTGATAAACTTGATGTCGTACCATTTTATGGAAGCTAGCATTTGATAAATTTGTTGACGGTTATGCTGAGTTGTTTGTGTCCTTTATAATGCATGATATTGATCAAATGGGATTTGAATTTGAGTACACAAATGTGCATAGTAAAGTCTAGTGATAGTTTTTAGGCCTTCATCTGGTAAGGGTGGGTAGCTACGAACAAAAGTTAATCATTGTTTTATTTTCCTTTAATTATATGTATAAAACTGAAGGAATCACCATCCTTGGTTTAGCATAGACTACACATTGGCCTTGAGCTTGTGTCTGTCTAATAATGAGTTTGAGCTTATTGTTCTCAAGTTGACATCTTTAGTCTTCGTAATTAGGTCAGATATCGAGGATTAGTGAAAGAGAAGCTTAGGACACCATCTTATACATATATACATATACTGTGAGTGTACATTATCATGTTGTCTTTAGAGTGACTATCCTCATTTGTTGAAGAAGAAAAGCATTAATGTGGCTGAATAGCAATACATTCAAGTGGCAATCACACAAGGGACAGTCACTGTGAGATGTCCTCATTTGTGACTGTCCTTACAGTGAGTGTACATTATCATGTTGTCTTTAGAGTGACTATCCTCATTTGTTGAAGAAGAAAAGCATTAATGTGGCTGAATAGCAATACATTCAAGTGGCAATCACACAAGGGACAGTCACTGTGAGATGTCCTCATTTGTGACTGTCCTTACAGTGAGTGTACATTATCATGTTGTCTTTAGAGTGACTGTCCTCATTTGTTGAAGGAAAAAAGCATTAATGTGGCTGAATAGCAATACATTCAAGTGGCAATCACACAAGGGACAGTCACTGTGAGATGTCCTCATTTGTGACTATCCTTACAATGAGTGTACATTATCATGTTGTCTTTAGAGTGACTGTCCTCATTTGTTGAAGGAAAAAAGCATTAATGTGGTTCATTAGCAATGTATTAAATAATTTTTTTAAAAAAATTCTACCCAGGACCGTCGTAATTGTGACGGCCCTCCCAAGAGATGCGACGGTGGCGCCGTATTGGCGATGCCCAGGCCCGTCGCAGTTGCTTCGGAGGACCGTCGCAATTGCGACGGTCCTCCCAAGACATGCGACGGCGGTGCCGTATTGGCGACGCCCAGGCCCGTCGCAATTGCTTCGGAGGACCGTCGCAATTGTGACGCCCTGCCGTCGCAATGCGACGGAGGCGCTGAATGGGTGAAGCAGTGACATTGTGACGGTAGGGCGTCGCAATTGCGATGAAAACCCATAGACTTCATGATTTGCGACTAAAAAACTGCGACGTCTATCACTGTCGCTATAGCGACACATAGCCGTCGCAATGGCGACACATAGCCGTCGCAAAATGGCCCCAAATTTATTAGTGACCTATTTGTGTGTACATTTCCTTCTCGGGGAACATAATTTTATCTTGCCTGACCTGTACAAGTGTTTCCTATATATAATAACTGGATGTATCTTGAGTAGTAGTAGTAGTGGTTGGTTCATGGAACCTAGATCTATGACTTAGATAGATCATAATTAGGTACGAATTTCATTTCATGGTATATGGTCATAATTGGGAAGGCCTAATAGTCTGACATGCATGTTGTTTACATCTCTAAATAAATATATTAGATTGTGCATTCTCTCTCTACCTTTTTGTTGTTTATTTCCCTATGTTATTCTTAGCTACGAGGTTAAGAATATCCTTTGGGGATTCTCCCTCCTTGGCACTGCACCAGATGGTCTCATAGCAAGGTTCTATTTGTAGCAAGACCTAGTTGAATTGGTTCTAGCATGGCATATTATGATCTGGCCTACAATTGCAGAGGGTTGCAAAAATGGTTCAAGGAAGGAGAGATGTTAATCCTACTGTGTTGGATATGTTGAGACAAATTTATGTAGCTAGGTTTGAAGTTGTTGAGACAACCCAAAGATGAGGAATACCAATTGAATATGTTAGTGGAGATGAAGTCGAAGAAGTATATGAAGGAGTAGAACAAGCCCATGTTCTTGAAGAAGGAAAAGAAAGATACGTGAGACCTTTAACAAGTGTGAATGCTTAACCACATTTCGATCCTCCAGAATATAATGAAAAGTTGGATTCAAATGAATTTTTGGACTGGATCTCTAAAATGGAGAAATATTTTGACTATGAAGGTACACCAATGGATAAGAAGGTGAAGTTTTCTGATACAAAATTGAAGAGACATGCATCTTTATGGTGGGAACATATGTAGCTTGATCTGTAGAGAAGAGGAAAAGAAAAGATCAAGGTATGGGATAAGATGATAAAAAAATTGAAGGGTAAATTCTTACCGGATGATTATCAAGTTATTTTGTTGAGAAGAATGCAAACTTTGTAACAAAATGACACTATTGTAAGGTAATATATAGAAGAATTTTACAAATTGGATATCAGATCTAGACATATAGATGATTAAGTTGAAAGAGTTTCAAGGTACCTAAATGGATTGAGAACTTCTATACGAGATGAAATTAGTTTGGTCAAAATGAGTAGCATTGAAGAAGCCTATCGATTTTCATTGAAGGCATAAGAGAAGCTAAACAAAAGGCATAAGAAGAGGTAGAGAGGAAGAGGTGGTATATTTTCTAGAGGTATATTTTCTAGAGGAAGAAGCATATCTTATGGGGAAAGTAGCACATTTGATCAAAATAAGACAAATTAGG
Organism: Chamaecyparis obtusa; assembly: GCA_027943335.1. Classification (NCBI taxonomy): domain Eukaryota; kingdom Viridiplantae; phylum Streptophyta; class Pinopsida; order Cupressales; family Cupressaceae; genus Chamaecyparis; species Chamaecyparis obtusa. The sequence goes on from BSBK01005005.1 coordinate 152,137, forward strand.
ATAAAGGCAAATCATAATGGAGAGAAGAAAATTCATTCCAAGGAAGAGAAGGTTATTCAAAAGGTAGTTAGCCTAGAGGTAATGATCATAAGAGAGAAGACCGAACCTAGATAAATGGAACTTATTTCAAGTGTGGTGAAGAAGGACATGGGGCATTTAAATGTAAGAAGGTTGGTATTAGTAGCAAGAATGCACTTGTGGATGAAGATTCACCTGATTCAGTGAACAAACTAGAAGGTGGTGAAAACTTGATGATTAGGAGAGCTTTGTGGAATGAAGGAACTAAAGAGGACCCTTCGAGGAGAGGCTTACTCAAAACTAGATGTAAATTTGCTACAAAGTGTTGGAAGGTGATCATTGATAGTGGAAGTTTAGATAATTTGGCATCAAAAGAGTTGGTTACAAATTTGTAGTTACTGAGGATGAAGCACCCTAAGCCATATCAGATTACTTGGATTAAGGATGAGCATAAAATTCTGGTAAGTGAACAATGTCTTATGAAATTTAAGATTGGAAACTATCATGATGAAGTAGTTTGGGATATTATGCCAATGAATTGTTGTCACATCTTGTTGGATAGACCATGGCAGTATGATATATAAGCTATACATAATGGTAGATTGAATAGGTATACTATTGCAGCTAATAGAAAGAAACAAGGTTTGTTGCCTCTGGTAGAAGAATTTAAGAATGACAAGTACACTACTATTAGAGTTCTCTTGGTTGAAGGAAAATAATTCATAAAGGGTTCGAAGAAGAATGATGTGTTATGCCTTGGTTCCTAATAGATCGGTTGCGAAGACAGAGGATGATTCACCATTTGAAGTTAAAGAATTATTGACACAATTCCAAGATATTATTTTAGATAATATACCTAATGGGTTACTTCCTTTGAGAAGCATCAATCATTGTATGGATCTTATACCAAGAGCTAGTTTACCTAATAAGTCATCTCACTGGTTGACACCTGCATAGAATGAAGAATTGAATATACAGGTTTATGAATTATTGCAGAAGGGTCTGATTAGAGAAAGTTTGAGTCCATGTGCAATACCAAATGTGTTGGAACCTAAGAAGAGTGGAGAATGGAGGATGTGTAAAGATTCAAGAGCTATAAATAGGATCATAGTGAAATACCAATTTTCATTGCCTAGGATGTCAAAGTACTAAATTACCAAGATTGATTTGAAGAGTGGCTATCATCATATCAGATTTAGAGAAGGAGATAAATGAAAGACTACTTTCAAGACAAAAGAAGGTTTGTATGAATGGTTGGTTATGCCTTTTGGTTTGAATAATGGACCTAGTACTTTTATGAGACTGATGAATGAGGTCTTGAAGAAACTCTTGGGTAAGTTTGTGATTGTTTACTTGGATGGTATTCTGATATTTAGTAAGAATAAGGAAGATCATTTTTTGCATCAAAGAAAAGTATTGCAGAGATTGAAAGAGCAAAATTTGTTGATTGACTTGAATAAATATTCTTTCATGAAGGAAGAGAAAGTGTACCCCAGTTTTGTGATTTTAGATGAAGGTTTTAAGATCATGGATCCTGAGAAAGTTGGAGAAATTTTGGAATGGCCTACTCTTGAGAATGCCATTGAAGTCATATATTTTCATGGATTAGAAAATTTCTATCAAAAGTTCATTATAAGGAACTTTGCTTCTATTTGTAATGCTATGACAAAGACAATGAGATGAGACACTTGAAAGATGTCAAGTGGACACATGGAGTTGATAGAATTTTTGAGACCTTGAAGCAGAAGGTAGATGAGCTATTGATATTGGCTTTACTTGATTCCTTAAAAGCATTCCAAGTTGATTACATGATGCAAGTGGAATTGAAATAAAAGTAGTATTGAGTAAAAAAGGTAAACCTGTTACTTTTTACAGTGAGAAATTGAATGATGCTAAGAGGAAGAATTCATGATCAAGAATTTTATGTTCTTGTTCAATCTTTGAAGAAATGGAGACATTGTTTGATGCCTAAGGAATTTGTTTTGTACACTGATCATAAAGCATTGCAATATTTGGGTATGGTCAAAATAAGTTGAATTGGAGACATATGAAGTGGGTTGAATACTTGCAAAATTTTACTTTTGTGTTGATTCATAGAAGTGTATTGTCAAATAGGGTTGCAGATGCATTGTGAAAAATAAGAAGTTTATTGACTAAGATGAGAGTTGAACTACTTGGTTTTGGTGATTTGAAAATCTTGTATGGAATTGATCTTGATTTTACAGAACCTTGGAAAGCATGTAAGGAACTGATCACAGATAATCACAGTAAATGGTTCGATTACTTCATTCAAGAAGGTATGTTGTTCAAAGGAATTCAATTATGTATAGCAAGATGATCAGTGAGGGAAAGCTTAATCAAGGAGAAACATAGTGGAGGACTTACAGGATATTTTGGCATTAATAAAATAGTGTCTGATTGAGGATAAATACTTTTGGTCTTAGTTGTATAAGGATGTTCAGAAATTTGTTAGAAGTTGAAAATTTTGTCAAGTTTCCAAGGGAGTACTTATCAAAATACAAGATTTATACACATCTTTACCTGTTCCTGGTAGACCTTGGGATGACATTAGTATGGATTTTGTTCTTGTCTTACCAAAGACACAAAGAGATAATGATTCTACATTTTTTGTGGTAGGCAGATTTTTTAAGATGTCATACCTATTCTCGGAGGAATTGTGAGATTGCATGGGTTGCCTAAAACTTATTATTTTTAACAAGGATAGTAAGTTTGTGGGATACTTTTGGAAAATGGGTACAAATTTGAAGTTCAATTCTACATTTCATCCACAAACCAATGGAGAAATAGAAGTCGTGAATATGAGTTTAGGTAATATGTTAAGATGTCTTGTTGGAGATAAACTTGGTAATTGGGATTTTATTTTGGCACAAGCTAAGTTTGCATATAAAAATTCAATGAACCGAAGTACAGGTAAAAAACCCTTTGAAAGTATTACTTACATGCATCCTAAATGAATATCAAATTTGAAAGATCTTGCCTTAGAAGAGAAGAGAATTGTTGAAGCAGAGGGATATGTTGAATTCATGAAGGCTTTGCATGATGAGGTGAAGAATAATTTAGAACATAGTAATAAAAAACATAAGGATACAGGTGGCTGATATAGGAGATTTAAGAATTTTAAGGTTGATGATGAAGTTATGATTCATTTGAAGAAGAGCATATTTCCTTTTGGAGCCTATAGTAAGATGAAGATGAAGAAGTTTGGGCCTTGTAAGATACTACAAAAATTTTATAGTGGTATTGCTTTTAAGGTTGATTTACTAGTTAACATAGATATATCACATGTATTCCACATTGCAGATTTGTAGGAATACCATGAGTCAGATGAGATTTTTTGACCAGCAACTTGGCGCACTTACCCACATCGATGTATCCTATACAGTGTGCTATGATGATGAGGAGTGTGGATTTCATCCTTGATCTGGATATGGACGTATTTATTTTTGAGACATTTATGGAAGATAATGAGTATAGAATAATAGAGATTAAATATTTGATAGTAGTTGTTGTGTTCAGAGGTTATTCCACATATCTTTGTTATTTGGACAGTCATGCAGTATGTTGCAAGTTTTTGGTATGCCACTTCCATTCAATTTTGAATAGATGCTATTAGTTGAATTCCCTTGGTTGGCACTGAATTTAATGGAGATGAAGACTTGGTCTATGTTCTAACATCCCCATCGAATCTAGAATATATCTCAAATGCACTTCAAAATTATTTATCCTTCGGTAACTATGCTATGTAATGTAATTATCTTATGTATGACCTATGTATGGATTTTGAATGGTAACATGGTAAGGAGATCTTTATGTGGGACTTATCTTTTGGGTTTGGTGCTAGCGTGCTAAGCCTTATTGAATATTTTGTGATCGTTCTTCAAGCTTACATATTTAGATAGGATAACGTATTTGTATTGTTCTATGAGTATATATATAGAACATCTTTTTGGATCAGAGTATGTATGTATGTATGTGTGGTGAAGTGTGCAAATATAGAAAGTGACATGTGAAGGATTATGAAGTAATGCAACAAGGTATAGAGAAGCAAGTTGAAAGAAAGTGATAGGAATAAGTAATCAATATTCCAGAGCTTGTGTGAAGAGGTTGTTAAAGGTTGGCAAGAGATCCCTAACAAAATTTACTATAGACAAGTCATTGTTCTCTTAACTGGAACTGACTTCATGCATATGTAGATGTAGCTTCATCAGTTCATGTTTGGTCACTAAGACCATTTTGTATTCAGTTATTTTTGTATTCAGGTAGTTAGCCCACTCGAAGTGAGTCTACATGAAGTGAACATCTTGGCAGTGAGCTCTTTTGTAAAAATCACCATAATCAATGTTACCTTAATAGGTGTTCATAACTGGGTAAATGTTGAAAGTTGGGTACCAATTCCTCGAAAGTCTTCTTGGGAACCAAATTCCAATAAGAAACAGGCAACCAATTTTTACAAATCGAGCACCTATTTAGGTTCAGGAGCCCGATCCATATTTAAAAAGTGGGTGCCCATTTCAGATTGGGCACCCAAAGCGAAACAGGCGCCGGATTTGTAAAAATCGGGCGCCTGTTTTGGAAATCTATTTATTTTTATTTTTTTACCATTTTTTTTGTCATTTTCATTGTCCAAAATGGGATCACATTTAGTAGAACTCGGGTGCCCATTTCAGCCTCTCCTGCCGACCCCCTCTACCATTTTTTTTGTGTTCCAGGTATGTACTATTTTTTAATTTTTTATTGTATGATTTTTGTCATTAAAATTTGTAATTTCAAGTTATTTTTAATTAAAAAATGTAGTTTAATGTTATTTTCAAAATTATTGTATAAATTTAATTATATTTTATGTTTCAAGTAGTTCCTTTTAATTTTAATTTACTTTATAAATTAGTGTACCAAAGTAGAAAACTATTAAAACTTTTAATTTAATGCTACGTAGTAAAACAAAAATGTTAACCTAGACAAAATTAAATTGTGAAACCCTAAGTAGAAAACCAAAACATAAATTTATACATGTGTAAATAAAATAACAAACCATAGGTAGAAAAACAAAAAAATTAAACAAAACTATTTCTCTCTCTCTCTCTCTCTCTCTCTCTCTCTTTCTCCTCTCTATGTCTCCTCTCTGTCTCCTTTATCTCTCCTCTCTCTCATCTTTTCTCTCTCTCCTACCGAGCTCTCTAAAAAATGTTAAAATATGTTCCTTGAATCAAAACCATTTGAAACATAGAGTTATAAAAGCATCAAAAACCTTGGAATCTTTTTTCAACCAAGTAGGTGTACATTCTTCAAAAAAAATCATTTAAAAATTTGTCTTGATTTTCTTTATAACCTGTAAAATGTAAATAACTTATATGTTAATTTTTAAATTATGACATGTAATTAATTTTTTATTTAACTCTCTCTCTCTCTCTCTCTCTCTCTCTCTCTCTCTCTCTCTCTCTCTCTCACATAGAGTAGGACTTGCATTACATACTAGTCCACTTGTTATCATATATTGTACTTGAACTTGTTTTTAGAGTAGGACTTTGTTTTGTGATTGTATATATATCATGAGTTGATATGATGGACATTATGATACATGTAACTTATTTTAGGACTTTGCATGTTAAATTTATCTTATTCATGGACTTTTAATCCTATTTCATGATTTTTTCAAATAGTGGTTTGTATGTAGATATATATGAGCTTATGTAATATGATCATTTTTAAAATCAATTGTAATTAAATTTATCAATATCCTAAAAAGCCATCTATCTAACAATGAGATCTATTAATTCATGTGTAATTGAGAAGAACAACATCTAGTTACATTACAAGTAATATGAACACGTTGATTAACTATAAAAGAATCATCTATCTAACAATTAGATCTATTAATACAGGTAATTGACAAGAACAATATGGATGTTACAAACATAATATTGACTTTTATAATTAACTAAATAAAAAACCATCTATAGATAGTTCAATGAGATCTAGATTATTTCATGTAATTGACAAGAACAATATCGATGTTACAAGTAATTTATGGATGCACAAATAAATCTAGTATAATCTATTAAGAGAACATAATCTGACCAATATGCATAGTTTAATCTTTAGAACAAAATTAGGTGAATATGTAACTATAAATTTAACTTAAATATTTATTTAACAAAATTGGATACATTCATAAAAGTGAGTTCATGAACTTAAATTACAAAACCAAAATTTGATGAATACAAGAGTGCATTATATTGCATAAATAGTTCATGTCTATGTTCTTCTAGACATCCTGCATCATAAAAATAAATTTTGAAATGTTAGAATTTATACAAGTTCATTTAAAGTCAATTTTAATTTATTTCAAATCTATATCTCTAAATTATAAATTATGACATTTCAAAGAAGACATAGATATTTATATTTAGAAAAACATATAAAAATAGATGACAAATTGAACAAAAACTTACATGTCTAAATTTGATTCAACCTAATGTACCATCATCATCCTCTCTTTTATGCAATGCATCTATGATTGCCTCATGCTCTTCCATTGAAAGTGTCCATAATATTTTATTAGTAAGTCTCCCTTTGTATCTTTCAAATTTGATATTTATTGCCGTGACCAAATGGGAATAGTGCATAATCTTCTTTTCTGATTGGTAGTCTTCAAAAGCTGGCAAACCATTCCTCCTTGTTAGGTATTTGCATAGCCATGTACCAACTACCACAACAGACCCAATTGGATACTGGAAATCATCATCATCTACTTGATGACATATCAACTTTTTCTTAGGTTCTATACATCGAGCTAACCAATACTCTGTCTGCTCTTCATTATCCTTAGGTGCAACAATGTCATACACATGTCCTGCAAAAAAAAAAAAAGTACATGCACAAATAAAACCTTTTTAAAGGTTTATAATTCAAATATAATCATAAATTATATGGCATACACATGTAACTAATATAATTTAAAGTTTTACAATAAATTGAATTAAATTACTAGGTTGTATGAGGTCTGAAACACGATCATAATCTTCTGATGCAAAGGCATGATTTGGGTCTTCATTTATTGTATCATCTTCATCTTGTGTCTCATTAGGTGTTAAGGATTTTTGTTTTCATTCTTCAACCCATTTTGTATTATCGCATTCTTTCCATTCACCTGCAACACAAAATTGACAAAAGCATGCAAGCTCCCTAGTCCATATAGTTCAAGTGTTAGAATTAGAGCTCCTAAATGAATGTTATTTAGCTGATCCACTGATTGTATTACAATCATATCTTGAAATGATATTCTTCTCTTCAACTAGATAGAAAAAATGTCTAATTGTAGAGTTCTGACTTGATCCTGTAGACAAACTTGTTTTACACCATTCAACAATTGCACGTGCATCTTTAAATTTTGATTTTTCCTCAAATTTGAGTTTCTCTCTACAGAGGGCTCTCTTAACACGTGCATCGACATCATCATGTTCTCCCTTCCCATGTCCAGCCTCAAAAAAACTCCAGATATGTTGGATATTTATTTTCTTATGTGTCCTACTCAACCAATAAAATATTCTAGCATTCTTGAATTTCCCTATGAAATTATCTGACCATATTAGATATTGTGTTATATGAATTTCTCTCCCTTAAATTTTCATAAAAGGTCTTAAAGCAATACTGGACAAACTCAGATGAGTGTAACTTATTATCACTCATATAAAAATGGTACTCTCTCAATGTTTTTTGATCCTCTCCTGTACTATTAGGTGCATGCCTATAGACAATATGGATAAAAAATGTTACTTGCATTGCATTATAATATTGTGGTTGGATCTCAAGGTGTGGTGCAAGCATGTAGTTCTCTACAAATTCAACAACTGAAAGTATACTACCAATTGAGAATGTATTCTTGCATATGCAAAATTGTCCATCAAGCCATCTAGAATTTTGAGAGTGTTTCACATATTTAGGTAAGACCTTACTCTTGAATTCATTCATAAAAACATTAACACTAAGTTTTTCAGTTATTATGTCACACCGTTTTCCAACTTTTCCATCCTTCAATGGATACTCAGCAATTTTAAATCTTTGTACATCAACTAATTGTTGTCCAAAATAAAAAAATCTAATAATGTAAGATTGCCACATACATCACATACACCAGAAACACGTGCATTCAAAAGATAAAATTGCGCATTAGGTGGGTTACAAAATAAATTTGATATAAACTCCTTTACAGTTTGAGGTGGTATATTTATACCACATTCCTGCAACATTTCATTAGTATGCATAGTAGAACGTATAGATCGAAAAATATCCTAATGATACCGAAATTGAATATGAGTTTTGCAACAACAGGTGATTATTTCTTTATTAATCCTTACATACCATGGTTTACATTTTTCAAAAGATCTTTGACTAATACTAATAGTTAACACCTTATCATCCATAATTTTTTTATACAATTTAGTTTGAGTCATACCTAAAAGGTGTTTTGGATGTGGATCACAAACTTTTGAATCGACTCTTAATTTAAGAACATCTCTGGCATTAGGGGATACTTTTGTATTATCGTGCAAAAAATTTTCAATCAAAGTTTTAACTTCACCAGTAAGTTTCATGTCAGACCTCAGGAGTCTACCACTGAAGGTCCATAAATGGTTTGTTGGATCACTTTGAAAGTTAACTTTTCTCTTTACAGCTCTTGTTAAAGTTTTACAATGAATATTAAGATATTCACTTATATTTGCAATCATTCTTTTATCAGTAGTAGTTTTGTTTACTAAAGCGGTTGTTATTACTCACCGTGCCACATTACTATCTTTAGAACTAATTTTCTTTCCAATTGTGTCAAACGCACTAGCAAGAGTTGATACAACTTATTTTAGAGACTCATCCTTCTTCTTGGATTTCACATAAATGCCTAACCTCTTCATCACTTTTCACATTTTAGACATTTTAATTAATTGTAACATCAATTGACATTTAAATCCAAATTTCTTATTATAAAAAAATTATCTAAACAATCTGCTCGTGTGTGTCCTAATCTATCTCCATGAAATCAAACCATGTAGATTGTCTAGCACATCATTTTTTATTTAAAATTGTTCATTTATTTTATTATCATTCAAATAAGTTTCTTTCTCAATCGGTGGTTCTATGTCTACATACACATTGTTGATTTCAATTTGAATCGGTGTTTGATTTTCAGTTTCATTTAGGGTTTGACTTTAAGTTGTGTTATCACTATGATTGACATTACTAATTTGTGGAATTTGATGTGCAATTAAATTTTTTAATCTATTTTCAAAAATAAAATTTAAATCATTTAAATTGTAACCTGCTTCTTATAATTCATGAATTTATCTATCATAATAAGTTACATTTGGAAGTGAAGACATACCTGTATCCAATACTGGATTAGAAGATCCACTTGAATTTTTTTCTTCAACCTCTGCATCCATTATGGTGTCTTCATTGCCCTCCTCTTCTGAAATAATTGTTGAGCTCGATGCTTCAACATTATTCAGTAAACAAAGTCTTTCTCTTCTTTCTTGTTGTCATTTTGCCTCCTCTCTATTTGCTAAAACCTCCTCAGCTATCAAAACCTTCCTTCGCCTCTTTCTGCATTGGTTTGATCCCAATTTTGCACCAAGATTCAAGCTCAAATAATTCTTTATGAATGTCAGATCCAAAACAAGACAAAGGAAAAGAATGTTGATCCAAATATTATGTTTGTATAGTACGATTGTTAAAAAAATGATTGAAAATTCATCAATCATTGAGATTAGGCCCACAGTCCTATTTTTGGGTTGCAACGACTCTTTATGAAATAGGCGCTCGTTATTTAAATGAAACGGGTGCCTGATATTTAAATGAAATGGGCACCCGATATTTAAATGAAACGGGCACCCGTTTTGTAATTTCACAAAATAGGCGCTCATTTTTTGAGTTTAAAAATCGGGCACCTGTTTTGTAAAACTATGGGCAGGAACCATACCCGCTGGTTTGGTTTTTGGTTTGGGATAGGAGTAAAAGCACAATAAGCTGTCACCCTTTTACAAAGGAAGAGGCTAACAAAATCAAAGCTGTTCAACTTCAATAGTATAAAAATGACATTTATGTTTAGAATTTGAAGATGGTGTAAAATAATTAAATGTGATAAAATGGATGAAGTTTATGATTAATATTTTTAATATTTTTTTTGAATAAGAATTGATATATTTTTTTAATTTTTAAAGATGATTTTTAGCTGCTAAAAAATGCTGAAAATTAGGGGTCTAGTTCCCACCAAAACATTATATGTAAATAAACATATTTTCCCCTAATTTCAAAATATGTCATAGATGACATATATATCTAGTGCATAAAGAAATAAAAATAGGTTTGTGACCTATATTTTCTCTTTTATAACAATTCAAATTCCAAATCACTGAAATCGACAGTTTTCATCTCACAACATTTTTTTCATAACAAATCTATCCCAATCAAAAAAAGAAATATATATTCTTGAAGAGGACTCTCTCCTCTAGCGCACCATGTGTTTTTAAAATTTATTTAATATAATTTACTATTTTTTTCTTTCTCCGAATCAACATCTCCTTAACTATTAAAATAGCTACTTGTAATATTTTTTAATTACAATAAACTATGCCTTATTAAAACACTATAAAATCTATATGAGGATATTCTTGACTCTGATCTCTACAAAAGGGTATTTTTTAATTTTTAAAAAAGTGTCATTAAAAATATTAGGAGTTATTGAAACGCAACTTTTCTGAAATAATTTTATTTTTATGGTAATTGGACCCAAAGTGGTATAAAACATGCAATTAATATATATTTCCAATTGGAAAAGTTAAAGAACTTATCTAACTTAGCTACAATGAATCTTGCTAGACCATATGTTTGACCAAAATTAATTTTAGTTAGAAATACTAAAATTCAGTTGTGCTGATAAGTTAGCCAAAAAGGTGACACCTGATTGTGCTTTTACCCATAGGCTTGGTGGGACCAAGTCTATACTTGGCCCTGCAAAAATATGGCTAAGGCATTTTAGTATAGATTTTTTGCCTTGCCATAATTTTTTTGACACCTTCCTGAATGAATTTTTTAATAAAATAAAAATCCATTTTAGCTCTTATTGTGCAGATTATAAAAATATAAATTTTATAGTGATATGATAAATTTAATATTTTTACAATATTTATTAAGCCAACATGGTACCTAAACTTGAAATACTAAGGTTAACTAAAACTTTAATAACTTTGTTAATTTTACATTTTTTGAAAAATGAGTTATATGACATCAATCTACATAGAATTTCCTTAAAATTAAAAAAAAATTTGAAAAAAAGTGAAGTTATCATCAAATTATAGTGGCCATACACGAGAGGTTTCGAAAATGTACTTTATAGTCAATTAAAAATTAATTAAAAAAATATTCAATAAAAAAATAAAATAAAATATTCTCATCAATCTTCAGTGTGTTAGGTACCTTTTTCCCAAAATGATTCACAAAAATACATTCATTTACTTCAAAAAAGGGTGGTCGTACACGTGTGAGGTGTGGTCCTAAAACATGCATTTTTAAAAAGTGGTTTTTAAACATGCATACTAAAATTCAATTTATACCATGTGGGTATTGAAATAAATTACATATTTGAAAACTAGACTCCGAGCACTAAATTTTATATTACTAAATTTTTTCAAGATTTAATCTTTAAGTGCCTCAAATTTTGACATCAATTGACAGAAATTTTGAAAAACGGAGAAAACACTTCCACTTTTTGGCCAAAAGTGGGACTCAACTTCTTGCAGCCACCCAACTGAGAATTAACAATATCCATGGTTTTTCTCATCTTGGATTTCCACGTAAATTTTGGTGCTAATGGTGTATGGTATTTTGTGTGCTTTGATGTTCATATCCATTTTATTTATTCAAGTGATTTAAGATTTATCTGGATTAATTAAGTTTGAGAAAAATTGGTTTGTGATAAATCATTACACCCCTCCGTCCCCTCTCAGTTATCCAAATTGTTCAACACTATTGATGCAAATGTAAACTATGTATCATTTCAACCTCAATAGCTATATCTGTGTTATGTTTTATGAGAAATTAAAGATTAATTTTTATATAGTCCATAAGTTCATCTATCATTAACATATGCCAACTAAATATTGAAGATAGAATAATTAACTTCATATACGAAGTAAAATCAAAATGAAAAGATAAGAAATTGTGCATTATTTTGATTTAATAAATTTATTTTGTTCTCAAATTAGGTTATGATAGTAGGAAAATCTATGATTATTGATTTACTTTATTAAAAGCTCTATAGAGGGTATGAACTTGTCAATTGTTTCATAAATATAAAAAATATCACCAATAACATAACATTTAGCATAGCATTATTTTGTTCCTGTAAGGCTCATATAATTGATGCAAGAACATCTTGGGTTTATGGCAATCTTGGATCAACCAAAATATGTTAGAGTTTGTAAGCTTTATGGGTAGCTACTTTGGAGTTCTCGATGGAGTGTTCTTGTTGTTCCCCGACGAGCTCAGTTACTGCTTTGTTGTTCAGTTTGGTGTTCTTTACCGAGTTGGTTCGGTGTATGTTCGATGTTGATGGGTTCCTGAGTGCACCGACAGGTTTAGTTTTAGATTTCTTTGTCGGCCGACATATGCATTTAATTTTGGTCACAATATTAGTATTGGGATCGCTCATTGGAAAATGTGTGGACCTAAATTTGGGTCATTGCTTTCTCCAATGCTGGATCTTGAGGATCTGTGGAGCTGACCTATTCGGTGGCCTCTAGTATAAATGTAATGTTTTATTCTAGGATTTAGGAGTTAGTTCTGGAGAAAAAATTTGGAGATCTTTGCATGTATGAGGACTTTTTGTAATTGATTTCTTTTGAATTGGCTACAACTGAGAAGGTCTTAAAGCTCGACATGTATGAAGTTTGATGAATAAATGAAGATAATTTGTATTCCTTCTCTCTATCTATGTGTTGTTGCTTCTGAGTTGTGATTCAACAAGGTTGTCTGGTATTTGGGTGAGCCTTTGGCCCCAATTATCATCCCTCCTTGCGTCAATAATCCACATGTCAATTCCTAATAAAACTTGGTTTCTTTATAATCACCTCATGCTACCATATAAACTTTTGTATCACCATGAATATATAGTTCATCTTATATGATAAATAACCATAATTTTGCAATAATTTTAAACTTGACTCGTTATTTTCACGATAAAATGATGAGCATATATGTAATGCATATAGATTAAATGATCTTATTGTATATTTTATTTTATTATTGAGTTAATTCTAAAATAAAATTTAAGATTAACTTTCTTTACAATTATAAAAAAAACAAATTTTAACATAAAACCATTCTATACTATTTTAAATTAATAATAAAATAATATATTAAAAAATTATTTTTAAATAATTTTATACAATTGCATACTCATATACAATGTTAAGTATATAATTATTTTATAATATGAATGAAATGATAATGAAATAAAATATATAGTTTCATCATTACTTAGAAACAACTAATGATTTAAAACAAATATTAAATAATTTTTTTCACGTAACATATGACTATACAGTTCAGAAATTCTATCCTTATTAATTAAATTCAAAATATTTTTAATTGTTTTTCATAGATGAAAGAAACAAAACAAAATTATAGTAATATTTTGTATTTCATCTTAAAAAGAAAAGTGAAAGTGGAAGGGATCTAAAAAGCAGAGTACAAGTTTGTTACATTTACAAATAAAGCGGGTGTTCTTCTTGCTTCCAACATTGAACATTTCAAGAAATCTTAACAAAATCGCATTCTCCTTAACACTGTATGCTAGAAAATATCTAACAAAAACTTATATTTACAGATAAAATAGGATGGACCTCGTCTCCCCTATACCAAAAACAACATCTGCTCCTTTCCTCTTCCCTTAAAATTCTTGATTTGCTTACAAAACACAAGCTCCTAATTTGAACTTTCTCACTATATTTAGCAATGAACTAATTATTCTTATATGATTTACTCATCAAAACCACTTCTAAATCTAGCAAATTCAGTTTCCCTTACCTCTATATCACACCTCCTAATTCTACGGAGTCGGTTTGCATCACATACCAATATGCTCTGCTCGTCTTTAAGAAGAAAGAGAAGCTCTGCTCGTCTTTGGAGTTCAGTACAGCTTTCAGAACGCTTTCAGAGTCGGTTTGCATCACATACCTCCCTTAAGCCGAATAGAGTAAAACCCGGTCTGAACACGTCCGTTGCAATGGAGTTCAGTACAGCTTTCAGAAAGCCTTCATCGTGCTTTCCCATATATGCGCTGCATATTTTCAATGCCTTCTGATAAAGAGCTTTGTCCTCGATGAAAAAAGGTGTTGCAAACAGCTCAAAGCATTGAGAATTCCCTGGAACAACCTCTTCAAAGCCGTCCAATAGTTCCCACAGCGAAGGCAGAGTTGTTCTGGCGTAAGAATGAATGCGTTGTAACCCCAAAATATTGCGGTAGAGCTCGAGAAAAGATGCTCTTATCATCTGCTTTTCTTCTGTGCTCGGGACATCTATGCTGTTTTCTAATCGCATAGCAATTTTCCGTCTCTCAAAATCAGTGAGCATAGTGAGGTCCATGGACTCAACGAGCTCAGCGATTTCCTGCAACGGTGATGATTCGGCTGAGAGCAAGGATCTTTCTATCATACACCGCTTACATTCACAGTTAAATCCTATTTTCCTGCATATAGATTCTCGTTTGAACAATGGAAAAAGACTGGGAAAGTAAGGGATTGTTATTTCTTCTCCGGCTTCAATTTTTCTTGCAGCTATAACAAACATGGCTTCGCCCACAACAATACAGTTGGCGTTGTGAAAGCAAGAATGATTAATGAAGGAGGGAAGCGTCCACAAACCATATTTCTCATTGTGACTTGACGTGCCACTGTTTGGCTCAATAGGCTGTATATGACACACCACATATAGCATTATCTTGGCAAGTTTATGCTCCTCTAGCTCCCAAACTTGATTGCGGGCATCGTAGTTATTCCAGCTGGCATTATTTATCCTGAAGAGATCCATGGGTGGCACCTTCATTTCATCTGAATCAGCAAGATACTCTAGCTGCTGCAATACCCTCGGAGATGACGCTGCACAGGAAATGATTTGAGCCTCTAAATCCCGTTTAAAAAGACCAAGATTTTCATTCACTTCTCTCATACCTAGTATAACTTTCTCAAAACTTCCTTTCAATCTTTCTGTCTCTGCCGCTGAGCGCAATGGCATTGTCCGCGAGCAGAAAATCTCCAACATTTACGTCGTCGGTGGCAAACAATCTTCTGCCGCGCTCGACCGACTTTTTTATCAGCACAGGACCAATGTAATTGCTCAGCTCATCTGCAGTACAACCATTTATAAAATAGGCAGAGAGATCGAACTTACCATGCTAGTTCTGGTTATTGAGTTCATTTGATTTTTCATAGTGAGACTGGATGTCGGTGGCATCAGGGGCCTGCTCCAGAGCTCTATCAAAGCATCGGCAAGCTAACTTATATTCTCCGAGATAATGGAAAGCTCGGCCTTTGCGAAACAAGGATTTGAGATGTTTCTGATCAAGGCCTAACGCCTTTTCACAGTCTTGTACAGCATCCCATACTCTTTCAACTTAATCCTTGCCTCTGCCCTGTTAGAATATGAATACAGAAGATTCTCCTTTACTTTCTCCTGAATGTTGGAAGCCGAGGCAACCTGGGTATCAATTTTGTCGCGCGAGAGAGCCAAATCTATGCATCTGGAATAGAAGTCAATTGCCTTGGTCCAATCCTCGTTGCGGAAGCATTTGTTGCCTTCGCTACGCAATTCAAGCAAATCCTGGGCGAGAGAAGTTTCTGCATTTCCAGGGGAGGAAGCCAAAATCTCGACGTCTTGAGGATTGTCGACGCGGAGCATGAGGACACCATCTTGGGCGCCTTGCTTGAAGTAAGGCTGTTTGACTGCAACCTTGGAGCCTTTGGGATAATCCTTGCGGGCACCTTCCGTTTCAGTGTTGTATATTGCAAGTCGAACAGCATCTCCAAACTGGTCTTCCAAGAGAGTCATAATGCCCACCATTTTGTAAGCATCAACACAGAGCGTTACGAAGAGAACACGGCCCTTGTGCTGCTAATCGACTTGAAGCTCCCTTGCTCGAATGGGCTGCAGACCTTTGAGTGGGACTGAAGGCCGCCAATGCTCCGACGGTTTCCTCATCGTAATCCCCGTTCTGTATAACCCTCGCATTGATTCCATCTCCCGCATACCCTTCAAAGTTTTCTCATGTGCCTCTCTCAGGGCTTCCTTGTCAAACTCTTGTGAAGCCTGAAACTCCTTAAATTTTTCAACCATTATCTCAAAAATGTTGGCCATGTCTCCCGGGGTTTCTCTCAGTCTCCAGCAATGCAGCTTCTTTGCCCTAAATGCATGCGGTTGAAGGAAAGATGAAGAAAGGAAATGACCTCAGCTTCCACAAAGTAAAGTTCACAGTCTATACAAACATTGAAGTGACTGCATTGTCGATTATAAGTTGAGCAGGTGAACGGCGGCTATCCAGCCACGAAATTCCTTGGCTGATGCGTGCCATGCCATCATGCCTCCTGCACTTTGCCTGCGAAAGTCAAATCAGAGCGGCCTATGTGATATCGCGTATATTTGGACAGATTTTATACAACTACCTCGGCGGACAAGACACCATCAGTGAATGTCACGCCACCATTTTATAGAGCTGGCTCCATTTAATACCTCACGTTTTTTTTTTATAAAAAGGGTCCTAGAGCAAGAATATTTCGGTGAAAACATCCTTTAATTAATGAGAAAACTCATAAAATTATTAAACTTCACATCGTTGACATGGAATCCTATGCAGCTTAATAGTTTTCCATATTGTTGGATAACTGTTTAATGCCTCTAAATAGTAGAGATTGTTTTATAAAAATAATTAAGATTATATATATTTTATTCTCATGGTATTTTATCTGTAGAAGGTCAAAATAAAAATTATAACGATATTTGTATGTTTAATTTTTATAGTGAAAATATATTTAAATATTTTAATGATAGAGATCAATTAGATGATATATTTGATTATTCATCAAAAATATTTTATCTTTTAAGGCAAAAAAAAAGAAGATTATATAAGTATTTTATCTTTGTTTTATATAAGAGAAGAATGTATATCTAATTATGACATTTAAATTGAAGATATCTTTCAATAAATTATATTTTCACTAGTAAAAAAACTAACTACTTAACTTTATATTACTATCTTGATCGTGGTTCTAGGAATCTGATTCAAAATATTTGATTCAATAACATAATCTATTAGACATAATTTTAGTCTTGAAGTATGATATACTTGTTAGTTGAAACTACGTATAATTTATATAAAAATAATAAATTGAGATGGTGTGGATTTTTTAATTCCTCATAATTGAATTGAAGTCAAACTATATTTCTTTAAAAAATTCAAACATGTACAAATCAATGAAAATTTATTTGATACTAAGATTCTAAACTAAACAACAAATAACCTTGTTAATCATTGTATATGTAAACCATAAGATATTTACCTTAAAATGATATGTTATATACTAATAATTAATTCAATCATAATGCAAATATCACATGTCAATTAGTAAGACATGTAAATCATAAAACATTTCCCTCAAAATGATATGTTATATGTACTAGTAATAAATTCAATCATAATGTAAATTTCACATGATTTAAAAGTAATTGCTTGATTATCTCTTAAAAAGAAACTAAGGTCACAAAACAACGAGATGAAATTTTGCGCATATATAATAGTAGTCTAACTCAAGATTACAATACATAGTTGGTGTCTATATCTTAAATCCACAATCTACTCCCTCTAAGTCTATGAGTGTTAAAGTATTTAATCGCAAATGTATTTATATAAAGTTTGATAAACTATAATGATTATCCAAAAAAATGTTGAACATGATCCTTCATATGAATATCTTCAACACCTACAAATAGATTGAATTAGTTATAATTTTTTATTTTCAAAATTAAATATTGGGAACATTGAATTTCATTTCATAATTTCCCTACCATCTCCACTTTGCATTATTATCGTTTGGTTAAGATCAATAGAAAAGGGTAACATATATTCTTGATTTTTTTGTCAATCACTAAGACTGCAATAACATCCACATTTAACACATCAACTTAGATAAAATTGATTTTTAAACTAAAGACTCAAAATTGATTGATTTTTATTTTATAATTTTGTTAACATAAATGAATTTTAATTTAGAATTTGACTATCATAGTTGAATTTTAATATGTAATATTGTTACCATAATTTGCATCCATTTTTGTTGATGTCTGGTTAAGATCAACACAAGAGGATAACGAATGTTATTATTTATCTTCTTGATCATCTACAACTGTAATAAAATACACATTTAATATGTATCAAATTTAATAAAATGATCAAGTGTATAATCACACTGTGTAATCAATCTGAAAACACTGCAATTATTAGTTACCTGCAACAATTTGTTGAAATGTCTAAGTAGGAATAAGATTGAGCATTGATGGTTGATCTCCATAAACTACATCTTGTTTATTTGATTAAACATAAAAAAATAGCTAGAAATAGGAACTAACTTTTTTGTAAACTTACTAAAAATAGTTAATAGTTAATAAATTACCATCTATTATTTGTGTATCATTTGGTTCAAATCAATAGAGAAAGGCAATCGATGTCATCGAGCATTTTCTTGATCAACCAAACCTACATTTGCATATGCTAAACATATGAAATAAAAATAAGAAGTATTGAGCTATTGAAATTAATAAAATACTTTTAAATAAATGTACTCACCTTGTTGCGAGATAATATCTTCTTTTTTTTGTATTGTTATGCCTGAGCAAAGAATGACATTTTTTCTCTTTGGATTTTTATATCGTATAGAGGGGAATCAAAAATTTTCATGCTTCTCAACTCTTTCACTTAAGTTTTGAGACATAGAATTTTGTCTTCATTTGATAGAATGATGTTTGCACAGTTTTCTTGGACTGAAACATGGTGACATACGTCTCATGGGGATGCTCTCTAAACTAGGAATTGATACAAATTTGGAAGATGAAGCAAGAGATGCATGAATATCATTTCTAAATCTCTTAACACACTGATTGAAAATGTTTTTTTCATCTTCAGTAGTTAGTAAATTTTGGAGTAATGAATTTAGGCAATCAATCAAATTTTAAAATTTATAATTATCTAGTATCAGATAATCTTGCACCATCTGTAATAAAAATTACAATTATTAAGTCAAAAAAGTATTTTAAAACTCTTGATATTCTATTAGAAAATGTTAGTATTAAAATTTACCAGTTCTTTGAGGTTCAACAATGACAGCTCTAAGCACGTCTTGATTTTTAGAAGGTATAGAACCATATACAATTATAGTAAGAACTAATGAATTTTTGGAACCTTAAAATAATTTAATATCTACTTGTAATTAAAATTTGATATTACCAATATTATTACTTTCATGACTAGAACTCCCTCGAACTTTGTCATTTTCATCAACTAATGTAATAACATCATCTGTAGTATAATAAGATTAATTTAATCCATTCTCAAGAATATAGTAGTCATTAAAATTTATAAATATTAAAATTAAGTCTCAAATGACACTTACCAACAAGTTGATCTTTCTTTTTTATTTGGTTTCTCTTTAGAAGATCTAAAATCTTCTGGATGTGTTTGCATGTGTTTCCTCTTTTTGCCCATTGGCAATTAAACACATGCAAATTTGGTCCAAATTTTCTCACAAGATACCATTTTGTTGAAATGGTTTGGCTTCCTACTTTATGTATTGGGAAGGAGGTCAGATGGGTAGCAATATGTACCTGCTATTCTTTTTTATCGCTCTAAAGAAGTCATGTAAAATCTCTCTTTTTAAAAGTTGGTTAGAAACCCAGACAACTGCAAGTATCTCTTGTTTTTATAGTATGGTTCTACCCTATGAAGAAGAACATGAATAAGACAATCTATTATCCTTGTGCATTTTCTAAAACAGCCAGTTAAGTAGTGACTCTTGATGTGCATGTGGTATGACTCTATGGAAGCATTAGTTTCCTGATTCGTGTAAGAGAAACCTCTAAAATTTTTTACCCACATTGCTATAAAAATGTATAATGACATCTAATCATATACACAATTAAAAAAAATACAAAGGCAAATATAAAATAATGAATACTATATATGATCTTACCAATAGGACTCTCATCATGACACAAAGTTTTTTGAAATTAATCAATGAAATTATTCTCATCTTTGAATTCCTCCATAATTTTTTTTATTAGGCGAGTTGTGACGTCTTCATCGTCACTCATTGCATACATTATCTCACCTAATCTAGTGAACATATTTGTTCCAACATCCTTATTGCTTACAAACCTAGAATACAAAACATAATTTATCAAGCATGTTCAAGAATATAATTTTTCATACATTTTAAGTAAAAATTGATTCACCTATATATATTCTTCAATCATGCCCTGCGTACATGCCAAATACATAAAAAGTACTTGAAAATTGAAGGATTATCTACAAGTTACATTATAAACATTCATAAGTCTAGCATTATAACAAAATCAATTATTAAAATAAAATTATTTATGTTTAAAATTATGAAAGATTTATTTTTGTAACCTATATATTAAGTATAATCTTATAAATATAATTGGAGAACTTAATAAAACTTGATTTCTTCAATCTCAACATTGGCATCATCTATCATGAATGCATTGACATGCCAGTCTTCTTTAAGCTATTTGCCTCTTTTATAAACGTCTTCTAGCCATTCATTTATATCCTGAACTTTATTTCTTGAAGATATGGCCCACACAACAGGTACGAAAGCCTCTTGTTCATCAAATACAAGTAATGTATATAACACATATTGTACACATGAAAAAAATCAATGATAAATTAAATTTTTAGATAAATTATAGATCAACTAAACTAAGATCCATAAATATAGTTAACATTGGTCTACTTACACTATATTTATTTGTTGAGAATGTGGAATCCACTACAATAATTGAGTTGTGTGAATATTTTACCATCATCTCTCGCATCCATTGTGTTTGAATGCCTGTGATAAATGTAATTTTTTCCCCACTGTTTGGTGTTTTATAGTAGAAGAAGTTATCTTTCTCCTCTACATGCCACAAACTTATACTTTTTACATCATATTCATTCTTGAAGAGAACATACTCTTTTACATGCATTCATTACATCTTTTCCTAACAAATGGGTATGTGCAAGATCATGAGGGGCCAAAAAGTGGCGATGTAAAAAATATTCACTTTTCACTCATCCAAAAGCGCATGAAAACGCTTGTTGACTTTTTAGTAGGCCTGGGTGTCAGTACACCTGGGTAAACTTGACACCAAAGCACAGGCCTAATCGAGTACTCGATAACTATGGCATAAATGTGAAACCCACGAGCCCTTTTCTTCATTTCTTTCTACGTTTTTTCTTGCTAAAATGACTTGATATATCATATACCCGATATATTTTCGGGTATCTAATTTTGGCAACAACAAATTCGACTCCCTAGCATATTTGGCAAGTAATTATTTGTATATTTTTATTATTTTATTTTATTTTCATGCTAAATGTAGCTTTTTTTTGTTGAAATTGGGTTTTGTATTTATATTTGTAATAATATATGAAATCAGATTGAAATTTAGATTTGTTTTTTATTTAATCAAGCATGGTTGACAACAATGAAGAAAATAACCCTCCTGCACCAAATAACGATCCCAAAAACAATCCCTTGTATCTAAACCCTAAATCTTTACAAGATTTGACACAAGAAAATTTGAACACAATAGGAGGTTTCCAAAACACGTATCAAAATATACCTACATTAGGTCCCATGCTTGCCACACTAAACACAATTGTTGAAAATATTGACACAGTCACGTAGCAACATAATGTTGCTCTTCATTGGCGTGATAATATGCACGCCCAATTTGATGGCGGGCTTGACCATGATGGGATTGCGGCCCTTAATATAAGTAAGGAAGATATAGCCACCCTTTTTGTCGATCCTAAAACTGGAATACAAGTTGACCCCAAAAAGCCTAAATTATCAATAAAATGGTGCACAAATGAAGCAATGCGCACACACTTTTGGGATCGCTGGTGGATGGTTTTTGATAAACCACCCCATAGCAATTTGGAGGTCCCATTTTATTTCATAAAAAAATTATATGCTAAGTTTGTGCTTGGTCAACATGTTAATTATTGGAGTATGAGGCCCAACATGCACGTAGGTAGAGGAGATCCTCATACTAGGCCATCTGCCTAGTGCAAAAAGGCCACTACCTTTGTCCCCCCACTGATGTCGCACCCCATCCTCTAGTGCAGCATCCCGATATCATTGCAGAGGCTGCCTCATAGACTATTAGGGCCATTCATTTACTGAGTGATTAGTTGATCACGTAGACCAGGTCAGTGTTGCCTCCTAGTGTGGATGATGCTGGCGCATCGACATCTCCTCAGAGTTCATATGTATGCAAGCCCCATATTTGCATTAGATGCAGGAATATGTGCCTAGGACCGCTTACTGATGCTGATATATATCAGTTACATGTTATTGATGAGGAGGATACAAGAGATGCAGCTACAGAGGCTGCAACACCTCATGGAGCATCTACATCTCATGAGAGTGCTCAGGAGGTGTACGTAGAGCCATTGGGTCCTATTGATACGGTAAGAGTAAACATTATAAATAAATTTGTCACATGACTTATTTAATTTAAAAATAATTTATTTATTTAGATTAGTTTTAATGATTGCATGCACTTATGTATATATATTTTTTCCATTTATGTTCAATCGATGACATAGGAGGAGGTGAGACAGGTGGATGAGTGCACACGTTTGGCCATTTCATTTGGCCTTGATGATTATACGATCTATTATAAATTATGTACCCATTAGTTTTTTTTTATATCATTTGGTGTACATGCTTAAATCTCTATCAATTAGAGCAATAAAATTCATACATTTACTAATATATTGTCATCTTATTGTGTTCTTGTAGGCTACAACCGATGTCAGTGGGGGGCATGAGGGGGTTCCTTCATCAGGTGTCGATAAAGGAAAGGTAGTTAATTGTTTAAGATTAATTATGCATGCATATGTATGCCACTTGTGTGTAGTAATAAATATTTTACTTGTACTTTATTGTATAGGGTGTGGCTATTGATGATGTCCCGACACCGGTTTGGGAGCGTAGGGTTACAGGCATCTCGATTCGGAGTGATAGCCCAATTGTATGTAGACTTTTACATATTGTCATTTGTATTTTGTAACCAGCATTGTTATGATGAAGTACATTGATATATAATTGACAATATTTTTACTCTCATAGGTTACTCCAACTGTGAGGGAGGGCCCACGAGAATCTTTCATATCTTTGTTGACCCAGCCCACTATTCCAAAGGAGGGATCACCAGATGTAAGTTTTAATTTTAGTTCAATCAATTTGTAATTTTATTATGCTATCATCCTATTTTGTAGATTTATTAATCTATGTTGCACCACTCTACTAATCTCATTATTGCAAATATATATTTATAGGTCAGAGTTGGTATTGCTGGCATGGTCCCTTCGCTACCCAGGACTTATGCTAGGACACCTGATCATGGTAGGCGATCGAGAGACCATGTACAAATATTTGTATTCTGTTATAATTTTAATTAAATTAGTGTTTGAATTATGAATTATATATATATATATATATATATATATATATATATATATATATATATATATATATATATATATATATATATATATATATATATATATATATATACGTACAAATAATATAAAGTAAGCAATCTAACTTGGGTTTGAACTCATTATTTATGCAGGATCAATCAAAGCCCAACACTTCTTCAAAGAGGCTACATTTTGATGATCCCCCTACGGAATAGGATGTAGTTTTAGTTTTGTGGTCATTTAGAGATGCCACTTGGCACATTTTGAGATGGCATATATGCCACATTGTACACCTTAAAACATTCATTTTGTAGATATTTTGAAATGGCATGTGCCATAGTTGTATATGGAGATACTTTTGATACATTTGATACTTTGCATATATATAACATGTTCATTTATATGTTATATTTGCGTCATCTTTTGTATATACATATTTATTATTCATGTTTATGGAATTGAATGGTGAAGTTATATCTTGACTATGATTATCATTATGATTTAAATTATATCTTGTTGAATTTACATTTGTTTTTCGTTACTCTAGAATACCCTGTTCATGGAGCTTATTATGTTTGAGGTTTAACTTCTATAGATTTCCTAGATTTTTGGTGCTTAAATTTCCCTGTGCCTGAGACGATGATGAGGCCATCAGTACCGATACTGAAGATCATTTCTCTACATTTAATAAAAACCATGCCATCTACTCTTCATCACTAAATTAAAACTTCAATCGCTGCTAATATGAGAGTTTCGTTTACCACTTCTATGAATTTTCGTACACAAATTCTATACCATCAATTATGTCGCTATTTTTCATTGTGTGCACATTCAGTCTCATACTTTCATTGCTAATTTCATATATTATCATTTTCAATTCTTTTTGTTCGCACTTATAATAATTTTAACTACCGACAATAATGTTTCAATATCATTGTGTATGCAAGAGCCTTCATTTCATGCTATAAAAAATCTCCATTATTGTATAAGCTTATGGTCTTCATTTCCAATCTTTGATATTACCATTGATAGATATGACATGTGACTATTGACTTTTTCATTGTGTATAATATACGATTGTTTGCGCAACATGATATCCCTCAGACTTACAAAAACACATCTCTTGAATATATCATCTCTCAAATGTTCATTTAATGACTTTAATACTGCCTTTGAACTATGCTCAGCACTGTGTATATTTATTTTTTATTACTGCATGTCTCCTTCATATGTCTTCATATGCATATGTTTAATCAATCTTTAACTCATGTTGTGCTCACTTCATTTGATGAAGTTGTTGCTTCAAGGGTTGATTATTGCTGACTGGACATTCATGATGAGTTTTACTTTACTGCCTCTTGTAATATTCTTCCAAATAATATGTTTATTGTCATCTTTGTAATATGTTGTAGTTGTTAACATCTACGAGGAAATGAAATTTATTTGGGTTGACTTTGATCATTAATTGTTGGTGTGTATACTTCACTCCATTCAAATGCTGATATGATGCTTAATGTTCCAATGTTGTCAAGTTGCATAGTTGTCGATGCTATTTATTCAATAGTCATTGCTATCTATCTTAGTTTTTATCTCCACTTAATAGTATGTGTTTGTATATTTTGTGAGCAACCAAAAAACCTTCAATGACATCAATGACAACCTTATCAAATCTCCAACATTATTTCTCAAATGGAGGCCCTAATTTTTGTAAAAAATTAAGGCTCCATTAGGCGGAATGAGGTTGTCACTGGCGCTTACCCGGCCAACCAAAGCCGATGGAGCAGACGATTCAATGCAATGTCAGATAGTTTGAAAGATGCGCTGTTGAGCCACTCTCAACTGACCCTCACTGCAAGTTTTGGCATCGACTAAGATCGCCTTTCCAACTGCAAACAAAGTCGAAATGCCCAAAACTGAGAGAGGTTATTGTAGACCTCAAAAACACAATCCCGTAGCCCCTAATGGTTTGTCAATACCTCTCATGAGGTCTGAGATATGAACTACGGAAGCTCAATGCCCAATCGTGCTTAGTGCACCTTGGGGTCACTTGGGTCGAGTGTGATCGCGAGCATTCTCGTGACTCCGTGGGTGGAACAAGGTTGTCACTAGTGTTTACCCAACCAACCGGAGCTAATGGAGTAGACAATTTGATGCTAGGTCAGACAGTTTGAAAGATATGCTGCTAAGCCACTTTCAACTGACCCTCACAACAAGTTTTGGCATTGACTGAGATCGTCTTGCCAAATGTAAACGAAGTTGAATTGCCCAAAATTGAGAGTGGTTATTGTAGACCTTGGAAACATGATCTTGTAGCACCTAATGGTTTGTCGATACCTCTAACGGTCTGAGATACAAGCCTCAGAAGATCGCTGCCCAATTGTGCTTAGTGCACCTTGGGGTCACTTGTGTCGAGCGTGGTCGCGAGCATTCCGATGACTCTATGGGCAGAACGGGGTTGTCATTGGTGTTTACCCAGCCAACCGAAGCTAATGGAGCAGATGGCTCGATGCCAGGTTGGATGGTTTGAAAAATATGTTGCTGAGCCACTTTCAACTGACCCTCACTGCAAGTTTTGGCATTGACTAAGATCGCCTTGCCAAATGCAAACGAAGTTGAATCACCCAAAACTGAGAGAGGTTATTGTAGACCTCAGAAACATGATCTTGTAGCCCCTAATTTTTTTTGATACCTCTCACGAGCTCTGAGATATGAGCCATGGAATATTGTTGCCGAATCATGCTTAGTGCACCTTGGGGTCACTTGGGTCAAGCGTGGTCGCGAGCGTTCTGGTGACTACATGGGTGGAATGGGGTTGTCACTAGCATTTACCTAGCCAACCAGAGCTGATGGAGTAGATGGTTCGATGCAATGTTATATAGTTTGAAAGATACGCTATTGAGCCGCTTTCAATTGACCCTCACTGCAAGTTTTGGCATTAACTGAGATCGCCTTGCCAAATGCAAATGAAGTCCAATCACCTAAAACTAAGAGAGGTTATTTTAGACCTCAAAAACATGATCTCATAGCACCTTACAGTTTGTCGATACCTCTCACAAGGTCTTAGATATGAGCCCCGGAAGATCACTACCCAATCGTGCTTAGTGCACCTTGGGGTCACTTGGGTCGAGCATGGTCGCGAGTGTTCCGATGACTCTGTGGGAAAAACGGGGTTGTCATTGGAGTTTACCCGGCCAACCGGAGCTGATGGAGTAGATTGTTTGATGCTAGGTTGGACGGTTTGAAAGATACGCTACTGAGCCACTTTCAACTGACCCTCACTGCAAGTTTTGGCATCGACTGAGATTGCCTTTCCAAATTCAAATGAAGTCGAATCGCCCAAAATTGAGAGAGGTTATTGTAGACCTCAAAAACATGATCCCATAGCACCTAATGGTTTGTTGATACCTCTCACGAGGTCTGAGATATGAGCCCCAGAAGATCGCTGCCCAATTGTGCTTAGTGCACCTTAGGGTCACTTGGGTCGAGCATGGTCGCGAGTGTTCCGGTGACTCTGTGAGTAGAATGGGGTTGTCATTGGAATTTACCCAGCCAATCGGAGATGATGGAGTAGATGTTTTGATGCCAGGTTACACGATTTGAAAGATACGCTGCTGAGCCACTTTCAACTGACCCTCACTGCAAGTTTTGGCATCGACTGAGATCGCCTTGCCAAATGCAAACGAAGTCGAATCGCCCAAAACTAAGAGAGGTTATTGTAGACCTCGAAAACAAAATCCTGTAGCCCTTGATAGTTTGTTGATGCCTCTCACAAGCTCTGAGATATGAGCCACGGAAGATCATTTCCCAATCGTGCTTAGTGCACCTTGGGGTCACTTGGGTCAAGCGTGGTCGCAAGCGTTCCGGTGACTTCATGGGTGGAATGGGGTTTTCACTGGCATTTACCTGGCCAACCGAAGCTGATAGTGCAGATGGTTTGATGTTAGGTTAGACAGTTTGAAAGATATGTTGCTGAGCCACTTTCAACTGACCCTCACTACAAGTTTTGGCATCGACTGAGATTGCCTTGCCAAATGAAAATGAAGTTGAATTGCCCAAAATTGAGAGAGGTTATTGTAGACTTTGGAAACACGATCTTGTAGCACTTGACAATTTGTAGATACCTCTGACAAGGTTCGAGATACGAGCCCCAGAAGATCGCTGCCCAATTGTGCTTAGTGCACCTTGGGGTCACTTGGGTCAAGCGTGGTCGCGAGCGTTTCGGTGACTCTGTGGGTAGAATGGGGTTTTCATTGGTGTTTACCTGACCAACCGAAGCTGATGGAGCAGATGGTTTGATGCTAGGTGGAACGGTTTGAAAGATACGCTGTTGAGCCACTTTCAACTGACCCTCACTGCAAGTTTTGGCATCAACTGAGATCGCCTTGCCAAATGCAAACCAAGTCGAATTGCCCAAAACCAAGAGAGGTTATTGTAGACCTCAAAAACATGATCCCGTAGCCCCTAACAGTTTATCAATACCTCTCACGAGCTCTGAGATATGAGCCATGGAAGATCATTGCCCAATCGTGCTTAGTGCACCTTGGGGTCACTTGGGTCAAGTGTGGTCGCGAGCATTTCGGTGATTCCGTGGGTGGAATGGGGTTGTTACTGGTGTTTACCCGACCAACCAGAGCTGATGGAGTAGATGGTTCGATGTCAGGTCAGACGGTTTGAAAGATATGGTGCTGACCCACTTTCAATTGACCCTCACTACAAGTTTTGGCATAGACTGAGATCACCTTGCCAAATGCAAATGAAGTTGAATCACCCAAAATTGAGAGAGGTTATTGTAGACCTAGGAAACATAATCTCGTATCCCATAATGGTTTGTTGATACCTCTCACGAGGTCTGAGATATGAGCCACGGAAGATCATTGCCAGTTTGAAAGATACGTTGTTGAGCCGCTTTCAACTGACTGTTAGTGGTATGTTTGAAATTTGAACTGTGAAACTAATCATGATTAAGCTTGTGAAATTTGAACTAGGGAGCTTATTATGTTTGAGGTTTAACTTTTATAGATTGTTTGAGATGATAAAAAATAATATCCTTAAAGCATTAGAAACAACAATCAAACATGTAAGAATTCAAACCATGCAAATGACATAAGTATATGACATGTAAGATCCCTTCTTGGCACTATTGGTCACCCATACATAATTTTGGTTATAAGTCCTTATCAAGAGTTTTAGGACATTTAACTTTTAAATCAAATTGATTGTTACAGATTGCCATTATAGGCTTCAAAAGATCTCAATTAACCATTAAGGATCCTTTTTTCTTTCTATCTGTCATTGGATCCATAGTGACTATAGGCATCTTCATAGGTGCTCCTGCACAAGTTACAATCCACATACAAAACCAAGTTTATTGACTCAAAATACAATCTAAGAAAGGTGGCATTAATGTATTGAAATTAAGCTTAACAAACTTAGAAAACAATGCACTAAGTTAACTTATTACCTAGTCAAGTGTTCTTGAAGGGTCATCTCTTTGCTTCAGGGTCTCCAATACTGCTTCATGATCAACAGTACTAATAGTCCAAAGTTCTTTTGTCTTTGGTCTTCCTTGATGATTTGACAACTTGAAATTTGTTGCTATAACAAGGTGTGAATACATGAGAATAGTTTTGTGCTTCTCATAGTCTTCAAATGCGAGAACTCCATTCTTTCTAATCATGTATGTTTGCAGCCATGTTCCTGCAACAACAACTGAACTAGTAGGATATGTGAACCCATCACCATCTGTCATCGATTGTACAAGCTTTTGTTTACCTTATACACAACATGGTAACCAATAATCTGACCTCTCATCATTCCCCTGCGGTGCAACCAATGCAAAAACATCTCCTGGCTTCAGAGGATCTGAAAGATGGTCATAGTCAACTAAAGTGTCCATGTCATCATTTCTTATAGAGAGTGTCAAAGATAAAGGAGTCAGATACTGTGGAACCCATGTATCCACCCACTCACTTGACTCGCAATGATCCCAATATTACTGAAAATAAATGGGGCAAAAACAAGCCAACTCTCATGTCCAAATGGTCCATGTACTACTATTGGAGCTTCGAAATGAATGCATTTTTGAAGAGTCTTTCACTGTTTGACAATCCAATTTATCACCTATAGTTCTCTCCTCAACCAACCAAAAGAATCTATGCACTGTAGAATTAAGAGTCCCCCCTATGACAATGCTAAAGCACACCAATCAACAATAGAATGAGCATCAAGAAGTACAGCACCTGAAATCCTCAATTGCTCCTTAACTAGAGCTCTCTTCACACACACCTGCTCCGTCATGCTCCCCTTTCCCATGCCTTGACTCAAAAAATCTCCAAATATGAGGTACACCTCTCTCCACATGTATTCTACACAACCAATAAAACATTCTGGCATTCTTAAATTGACCAGTGCAATTATCTGACCAAATGAGATGCCTATCCATATCAATACCATTTTCCTGCAAGAAGTCATAATAGTTTTGGAAACAATGTTGAACAAACTCATGAGAGTGAGACCCGTCGTCGCTCATATAAAAATGGTACTCTCTGATTATCTTTCGCTCATCTTTTGTGCTATCAGGGGAATGCCTATATGTGATGTGTACAAAAATAGCAACCTGAATGGAATTGTAATATTGAGCTTGAGTCTCATTTTGGGGCCGCAATGTATAGTTCTCCGCAAAGTCTAAAATGGATATAATAGTTCCAATGGGGAAAGTGTCCTTACATGTCCTGAATTGTTGATCCAACCATTGAGACCTGTGACTATGCCTTGCATACTTGTAAAAAAGATTTGTCTTGAAATCTGAGATAAAATCAACAACATTGTATTCTTTTGCAACTGACTCACATCTAGAGCCTTCACCTCCACTCTTCAATGTATATTTCACCATTTCATATGCCTTTTTTTGGATGAGTGTCTTTCCAAAATTGTGTTCCAAACCCTCATGAAAACATGTTCAAAACTTGGACAATCCACCACATTCTAAGCACTTGGCATTTAAGTAATCTTTTTTATAAAATAAACAACCATCATCTCTATGACATAAAAATTGATCTAGCAAGTCTCTTGATGATTTGGGAAGACCACTTGTACCACAATCCTCTAGCATTTCATTAGTATGCAAAGTAGAATGAATGGACCACAATAATTCATGATGCATTGAAAACTCAACATGATATTTGCAACAACATGTATTCCAAATCTTAAGGGGTACACAATAAAATGGCTTCACGGATTCAAAATACCTTTGTGATATTTTCAATGTTGGATGTGTCTCACAAATTTTTTTATACAACATTGTTTGACTTACCTCTGCATAATGTTTAGGATGTGGAGTGCGGTCTCGATTGCCAACTCTCAACTTCAAGACATCCTTCACATTTGGTGACACTCTTGAGTTAGCATCCCAAAATTGTTGAATTTCATCCTTGACAACATCTGTTAGCTTCTTATCGAACCGTGGAAGTCTCCCACCATAAGCCCATGTATCAATTTGAAGCGGGTCATCAAGTCTTTCTCTTCTTGCAAGTGCTCTACCAAAATTTTTACAGTCTATATTGAAGTCAACACAAGTTTGTCTCATCAAACGAGCCTTTCTCAATTGATGAATTACTAAGGAGGTTATAATAATCCTCCGAGAAACTCTCTTGTCTTTTTCTCTGCTAGTCTTCCCAATGCTATTGAGAGCATTGAAAAGATTCTTCACAACAATGGTATTTCTCTCCATTTTCTTGTTCACATGAATCTTCAATTTCACAAGCACAGGTCTCATCTTTTGCATCTTTAACAACTGCACAAAAATTTGACATTGCTCAACCAATGTCTTGTTTCCAAAAAATTGATCATAAAGTCTTGAAGCCCACAACCTAACGGTTCTATGTGACCTCTTTCCTTCCCAATTATTCATAAAGTTCTCCTCAATTTCAATTAACCATTTAGGTCTTTTTGAAAGCCCTAAATTTGAAGTTTGATTATCTTTATTGCAAGGGACTTCATTTCGCATATAATTTGGAGATGTGTAACGTTCATGTGGTTCTTGTGCAACATTTTCATTCCCCAAGTCTACATTTTCAATCTCCATCTGTACATTTTCAAATTCAACATCTTCTTCACTTACAACTACATTTACGGGGTCACCTTGATTAATGTTTAACATACCTTCTCTCCTTCTTCGGTGATTTTCCTTATCATTTTCCCTATATGCTTGAATTTCTTTATCTGTCAGCTTCCTCTTGTGTTTAGCCTTTCGACGACTGTTGCTTCCCATGGTGAGACCACAAGTCGACAAAAATCAAACAATGGGCCCCAAATCACGTTCTTTTTTCTACAACATGTGAAAAAAGTATAAAACCTTGTATTTGTTTGGTTTGTGAGGACAGGGAATATTTTGGTCAAATATTGCCTGTCCAAAATCGGGTATCTGATTTCATATTGGGTACCCGATATTCCCAGGCAGATGAAATAAGGGTGGGAGCAAATGAAAAAATTGAACTTTTACATATATATATATATATATATATATACATTAGTATATATATAATATATTATATACATTAGTACATATAATACATTAGTATATTATAATACATTAGTATATATCATATGCCTCTTATATATATATATATATATATATATATATATATATATATATATATATATATATATATATATATATATATATATATATATATATATATATATATATATATATATATATACTAATGTATATAATATATATATATATACACACTAATGTATACTAATATATTATTATAATATTACCTTTTAGCTATTATCTTTTTCTCATTTTTCTTGTATGATGCTTTTGTATACGAATTGTGGATATTCTCTGGGAAACTATCTGAGGAAGATACAGTAGTCGATCTGCATCCTTTGGATCAAAAAGATGATCTGTAAAACTTAACCTAAAAATTTAGTTCTACTAACGAAAATGTCTAATCATGTAGCAGGGTATAGAAGCTTGGCAAAGGTGTAACAAATTAATATGCAAATATTTTTGTCGGTAACAGTATTTTCTGCATTTATTATGATATTGATATGATTTGATGCACCTTCGCTATTTGATCGATCCCTTCCCTTTCATTTCACTTGGTTTGCTCATTTTGCACATCATGGGCTAGGATTTGACAACGAATATGACCTTGGTACTGCCGGCATTAATGATAAATTTTACCTTTTAGCTATTTTTTTTTGTCATTTTTCCTGTATGATGCTTTTGTATACAAATTGTGGATATTCTATGGGAAAATTTTCATTTTTTACTGGAGGATGCCTTTGTATAAAAATTTTGGAGAATCTCTTGCAGAAATATGGAAATTATAATCTTCCTCCTAGAGCATACATTAATGAAGTTCTTCGTGCCTTAGCAGAGGAAGCCGGCTGGATTGTTGAAGCTTACAGTACTACATACAGGAATGTGGTATGTATTTTTGGCCTAAATTTATTTCTCATTTCTTTTAGGTCTTTAAAGGTGGTTGGCTAAATCTTTGTATTAAATGTGCCTTTTACAGGTGTCATAAACTCTAGCTAAGCATACATGGAGGCTTTGAATAATAGTTCACTAGAGGTGGAGAGAGAGACTTCCTAGGGGTCATCGAGACTCCCTAGGGGTCCTAGTACGCCTTATCATGAATTAGGACCCCTAGGAAGTCCCCATGACCCCTTTTGACACATTTGAATGCTCAAGTGTGTCTTAAGGGGTCCTAGGACCCCTTAAGACACACTTGAGTGTTCAAATGTGTCAAAAGGGGTCATGGGAGGACCCCTTATGACACACTTGAGTGTTCAAATGTGTTAAAAGGGGTTGTGGGGACTTCCTAGGGGTCCTAATGTGTGATAAGGCGTACTAGGACCCCTAGGGAGTCCCCATGACCCCTTTTGACACATTGGAATGCTCAAGTGTGTCTTAAGGGGTCGTAGGATCCCTTCAGACACAATTGAGCATTCCAATCTGTCAAAAGGGGTCATGGGGACTCCCTAGGGGTCCTAGTACACCTATCACGCGTTAGGACCCCTAGGAAGTCCCCATGACCCCTTTTGACACATTTAAATGCTCAAGTGTGTTCGAACGGGTCCTCAAAAGGGTTCATGGGGACTTCTTAGGGGTCCTAACGCATGATAAGGCATACTAGGACCCCTAGGGAGTCCCCATGACCCCTTTTGACACATTGAAATGCTCAAGTGTGTCCGAAGGGGTCCTACGACCCCTTAAGACACACATGAGCATTCCAATGTGTCAAAAGGGGTCATGGGGACTTCCTAGGGGTCCTAAAGCATGATAAGGCATACTAGGACCCCTAGGGAGTCCCCATGACCTCTTTTGACACATTGGAATGCTCAAGTGTGTCTTAAGGGGTCCTAGGACCCCTTTGGACACACTTGAGTGTTCCAATGTGTCAAAAGGGGTCATGGGGACTCCCTAGGGGTCCTAGTATGCCTTATCATGTGTTAGGACCCCTAGGAAGTCCCCATGACCCCATTTGACATATTTGAACACTCAAGTGTGTCTGAAGGGGTCCTAGGGACCCCTAGGAAGTCCCCATGACCCCTTTTGACACATTGGAATGCTCAAGTGTGTCTGAAGGGGTCCTCCTTCAGACACACTTGAGCATTCCAATGTGTCAAAAGGGGTCATGGGGAATTCCTAGGGGTCCTAAAGCATGATAAGACATACTAGGACCCCTAGGGAGGCATTCCAATGTGTTAAAAGGGGTCATGGGGACTTCCTAGAGGTCCTAATGTTTCAAAAGGGGTCATGAGGACTTTCTAGGGGTCCCTAGGACCCCTTCGGACATGCTTGAGTGTTTAAATATGTCAAATGGGGTCATGGGGACTTCCTAGGGGTCCTAACGCATGATAAGGCGTACTAGGACCCCTAGGGAGTCCCCATGACCCCTTTTGACACATTGGAACACTCAAGTTTGTCCGAAGGGGTCCTAGGACCCCTTCGGACACACTTGAGTGTTCCAATGTGTCAAAAGGGGTCATGGGGACTCCCTAGTGGTCCTAGTACACGTTATCATGCGTTAGGACCCCTAGGAAGTCCCTATGACCCCATTTGACATATTTGAACACTCAAGTGTGTCCGAAGGGGTTCTAACATGTGATAAGGTATGCTAGGACCCCTAGGGAGTCCCCATGACCCCTTTTGACACATTGGAACACTCAAGTGTGTCCGAAGGGGTCCTAGGACCCCTTAAGACACACTTGAGCATTCCAATGTGTCAAAAGGGGTCATGGGGACTTCCTAGGGGTCCTAGAGTATGATAAGGTGTACTAGGACCCCTAGGACCCCTTCGGACACACTTGAGCATTTCAATGTGTCAAAAGGGGTCATGGGGACTCCCTAGGGGTCCTAGTATGCCTTATCACATGTTAGGACCCCTAGGGAGTATCCATGACCCCTTTTGACACATTGGAATGCTCAAGTGTGTTCGAAGGGGTTGTAGGACCCCTTAAGACACACTTGAGCATTCCAATGTGTCAAAAGGGGTCATGGGGACTTCCTAGGGGTCCTAACAAGTGATAAGGCATACTAGGACCCCTAGGAAGTCCCCATGTCCCCTTTTGACACATTTGAATACTCAAGTGTGTCTGAAGGGGTCCTAGGACCCCTTAAGACACACTTGAGCATTCCAATTTATCAAAAGGGGTCATGGCCACTTGCTAGGGGTCCTAACACATGATAAGGTGTACTAAGATCCCTAGGGAGTCCCCATGACCCCTTTTGACACATTGGAATGCTCAAGTGTGTCCAAAGGGGTCCTAGGACCCCTTTGGACACACTTGAGCATTCCAATGTGTCAAAAGGGGTCATGGGGACTCCCTAGGGGTCCTAACGTGTGATAAGGTGTACTAGGACCCCTAGGGAGTCCTGATGACCCCTTTTGACACATTCGAATGCTCAAGTGTGTCTTAAGGGGTCCTAGGACCCCTTCAGACACACTTGAGCATTCCAATGTGTCAAAAGGGGTCAAGGGGATTTCCTAGGGGTCCTAATGCATGATAAGGCATACTAGGACCCCTAGGGAGTCCCCATGACCCCTTTTGAGACATTTGAATGCTCAAGTGTGTCTAAAGAGGTTCTAAGACCCTTTAAGACACACTTGAGTTTTCCAATGTGTCAAAAGGGGTCATGGGGACTTCCTAGGGGTCCTAACATGTGATGAGGCGTACTAGGATGCTTAGGGAGTCCCCATGACCCCTTTTGACATAGTTGAACGCTCAAGTGTGTCTGAAGGGGTCCTAGGAAGTCCAGATTCTTTAATGCTTCTAGTGAATCCAAATTTAGTTCTTATAGCTTAGATGAGATGTTAGTGAATGACTTCTTGCTAATACTACTCTTCCACCAGATCCAGATTTCAACCCTTTTATGGATCTACAGGCTCAA
The DNA here is from genome assembly GCA_027943335.1 of Chamaecyparis obtusa. NCBI lineage: Eukaryota > Viridiplantae > Streptophyta > Pinopsida > Cupressales > Cupressaceae > Chamaecyparis > Chamaecyparis obtusa. The sequence continues at coordinate 188,400 of BSBK01005005.1, forward strand.
TCGTGAGCCCACAGGATTGGCCAAGGGAAAAATGTGATTGTATATCAACTGATTACAAAATGTTTAGTTGAGGAGAAACTATTACAATGATCAAGAAGAAAATTGGCTATGGAAAATCTAGTTATGAATTCTGTTAAGAATGAAACTACTAAGGAATTGCATGAATCACAAACCATGAAAATAACCTTCTACAACAAATAACATTCAAGCTATAGAATTTATTAACTCTGAATTTAAACATCTTATCAGCATTCATGGAAGAGATTTCATTAGCATCCATGGAAGAAATTTCATTAACTTCAGACAAAATCATCTAAAAAAATTCATTAACTTCAAGTGAAATCATTTAAGACGGACAAAAACAAAATCGTATTACTAAAAAATGGCAGAGAAAGAAAATGAGATAAACCAAATTTATCAAATTCTTGCAATCCGCAGCTTCTCTCCGAGTGCAAAATGACAATCCATGGAGCCAAAATTATGGTAAAAATTAAATTCTTCGAGTAAGTCATTCATAAATGCGTAGAATACTGTAATGCATGATGATTTATAGAGAATTTATGATGGACTATGCTGTGCAAAAGCCCGCAATCCCTGCCATATCTCAGAGTACTGATGAGAAGCAATGGCGAAAGTCTGAGACAGAGGCGATGCCAGCATTGAAGCAGCAAGACATTCTTCATGATATCGAGGCGGCGCCATTGAAACAGCAAGGCTTTCCTCATAATGTCACATCGCCACTGATCTCTTCTTTAAATTTATTAATGCGGTCAGTTCTATGGTGCTTGCATAATTTCCAGTACAACTACTCATTTTACCAAACCCTTCCCCACTCTCCATAATCTTCGACCGGTTCAAAGATCCGTCCGGTTGTTCTTGTTTAACCTCCCAATGACTCTGTTGAGCTGTAGGATTATCAACAGGCGTGGTACAATTGTTCGTTGACTAGAATCTATTTTGAGAACCTTTGCAATTTAGCGTTCCGATTGAAAAAGTAGGGAAAGATACCATTTCACAACCATAGGCAGTGGAAACAGAGTGATTCTCTTGCCCTCTGCTTCTATAATCCGCCTCCAGTGAACTATTCTTCAAAGCCTCCATTTCTACGTAGCTAGGGTTTACGGCGCCTGTAAAAGGCACAACTATGCCCCTGTAGGGACTCATGCTCGTGCTCATAATCATATTATTTTCATGCATTCCCTAACATTTAATACAAAGATTTAGCTAGCCTCCTTTAAAGACCTAGAAGAAATGAAAAATAAAAATTAGGCCAAAAATAAATACCGCATTTTTGTATGTAGTACCGTCAACTTCAATAATCCAGTCGGCTTCCTCTGCTAAGGCATGAAGAACTTCATTAGTGTCTGCTCTTGGAGGAAGATTATAATTTCCATATTTTTGCAAGCCCTAAAAAAAATTTGTCGTTATCACTCTTCACCTCTGCTCTCTCAATTTAGTCATCTCCCTCTCCGCTGCACTCAGCTTAGCCATCCTTACCTACTCTTTAATAGAGATTCTCCAAAATTTGTATACAAAGACATCCTATAGGAAAAAATGAAAAGTTTCCCAAAGAATATCTACAATTCGTATACAAAAGCATCATACAAGAAAAATGACAAAAAATTAATAGCTAAAAGGTAAAATTTATCATTAATGCCAGTAGTACCAAGGTCATACCCATTGTCAAATCCTGGCCTATGATGTGCAAAAGGAGAAAAGCAAGTAAAATGAAAGGGAAGTATGGATCAAATAGCGATGGTGCATCAAATCGGATCAATATCATAATAAATGCAAAAAATACTGTTACGGACAAAAATATTTGCATATTAATGGGAAAGAGTGGGAAGATCTTCTTGGATCCATGATAGAAGTTATAGATAAGGAGGAAGAGCTAGGAAGGGGAAAGCAACAAAGAAAGAAGTAAGATATGTGTGTGAGCCTAAGTCAGAGGATGATGATGAGTACTCACCATCTGGTAGTAGCTGAAGTAGTGATAGAAGCACTTCAGCGCACATGTAGATTGACACAAAAAATTCAAATAGAGAAGTAACAAGTGCTGTGGAATTATCCACAGAGCAATGTGAAATGAAGCCTCAAATTGGTTCATTAGCAGGCAAAGAATTTGGTCATGCACTTCATTCTAGCACCACAAATATTTCTATTAGAAATGCCTATGCGTCAATGGCCTTGAATTTACAGGACTTGGGAAACTAGGTTACTCATGTTGGGCAATATCCCTCAAATGTAAGTTCATTGCCACCTTTGGCAAGGCAGTCTCACTCCTCATTTTACAACAAAGAGAAGCCATCTATGGTCCAAGGTTTTAATTCAGCTGACAAATGGAGAGCTTCTCAAGGTACTAATCTCTTTCATAGAGAAGTTCCTGATTCATCTCAAGGTTCTCATTTAGGTGACCAACTCCTTTGAGGTCCACAAATAGACCCATTGATTTCCCAAATTGGTAAAAGGGTAGATGCAATTTTGGAAAGAGTATCCCAATTGAAGAGAAATGGAAATTCCAGTGAGCATAAAGTTAAATTGCAGATCCAATGGGTGTATCTCCTCCACTGACAAATATAACTACTTCCAGAGACTTGAGTTTAAATGGAGACTGTCTGTTCCCAAACATGCCCCAGTCAAGCAGATGAACCAAATGTTGCTTGAGTAAAGAAGATAGTGGTTTATTAAAGCATCTGCATTATCCCACTTGCTATCAATTACTACTTTTTGAGTGGTTTGCCAGCTGCTTCTGTGCGGGATTCCTATAATATATAATGTCCTCATGCAAGTACATGCTAGTTTTTGTAAACATTTTCAGTTCTAAAGTGTTAGTGAGCAATATCAAAGAAAAGGTTCTTGCGTGTGTTATTTAGACACATATCAATAAATTAGGAAACCATTTTTCTCCCATTACATGGTAGAAATGCCTAGATTCACTTTGTTGGTATCAATAGGCAGCAAGATGAGGGAAGAAATATATTTGTGAAGAGGAAGTACAAATGTTACTGTCCAAAACCATTTGGAGAGTAATATTCTTCTCCTGATTGTAATAAGAAACTCAAAATGCAGAAGACACCAAATAGTTGGGGCATTTATTTCCTATGACCTATGTCAATTTCAGTTCAATTCTTAAGGATGATATTCTCAATGTGTAAAAATAAACTAATGTGTTATTTTAAAATGGTGGTGACTAAAATTTATGAACGTATGTCAAATATCCATTTTTTCCAAAATTTGAAATAGAACCAGTGGCAATATAATCAAATTTGTGAATTTCACATCCACTCATTGGATGTTACTCAAAAGTACAACATAGTAATATTTTTGAACCGATAAACAATCTTAGTCTTACTTCAAACCTACTCCTATGTATGTGGGTTCTTGGAGGTATCTACTAGAAACAATGTGTGGATCTGTAATGTCCCTATCTAGGACCTTACTCACTTTGCTTAAAACTCCTAATTAGAATTTGGATTTCTAATGCCTGATGTGATATTATTTAAGTTTGCCTTTCCCCTTATTGATTAATATTGTAATGAATTGGTTATCCTTCCCCTTCTCTCTCTCTCTCTCTCCTACTCTCTCCCCTTCCCCTTCTCTCTCTCTCTCTCTCTCTCTCCTACTCTATCCCCTTCCCATTCCCCTCTCTCTCTCTCTCTCAACTACTCTCTCCCCATCCCCTTCTCTCTCTCCTACTCTCTCTCTCTCTCTCTCACCTTCTCACTCTCTCTCTTCCTCTCTCAACCCCCGCCACCTTCACACTCTCTCTCTTCCTCAATGGCTACCCATGAATTTTTTAAATGGCTGATTATTTCCTTTGCTTCTTTCAATGGCCATCCATGATTTTTCTGCAATCTTCCAACCTTTCGTACATAGTCATAAAATACATATTAATATATTATACATATAAAATAATATATAATGTAACATTTAATATTAATATATATTAAATAATATTTAAAATGTAAAATGTATATTATATAATATTTAATATATAATATATAATTCTAATATATAGTTTTTGATATTAATATATAATTAAATAATATTTAATGTAAAACGTATATTATATAATATTTAATATATATAATATATAATCTAATATATACTTTTTAATAGTAATATATATTAAATAATATTTAATGTAAAATGTATATTATATAATATTTAATATATAATTGATATTATATAATATTTAATATATCTAATATATAGTTTTTAATATATAATATATCATATGAAGGATGGAGAAATGGGAGGGAGAAAGTCGAGGGAAAGTGAAAATTCAAAATTTTGCCGTCATATTCGGGTACCCAATTAGGCTCAGTATTGCTTTGTGCACCAAACCTACATGGTCAACTATTGAAATGTCTCAAATACATGTTTTTCTCCTGTTTCTCTGAGTTCCATACTTTGACAATGTAGCTAACGACTTTTTTTTCACCTGAATTTGATAAAATGAAAAGGGTATCTTAAGGAGATTATCAGCTTTCTATCAATATAATTGCTATCAAATTTTGAATCCGATAAGTAATTATTAGTTATTTTCTAATTGAGCTACCTCTAAAGTGTTGATTTATATACTGATTGAAAAATGGCTATAACTTTCAGATGGTATAACATTTTTAAATTTGAAAAATGCATCACATTCTATGCTTCGCTTACTATAAGCAAATTTTTTTTTTTTGAATTTTGTAAAGTTTTGAATGAGTTAAGGTGGTCAGACATGGGAGTTTTTTTATTCTGAAAATGTTGTAGCAGAAAATTCATAATTAATTAATTTTTTGGAATAAAATTACAAAAAATATGCGTCACATCCGGACATGAGTCTGCTACTTATATATAAAATCTTATAATAAAATATTATCATTTGATTATGATTAAGGTGGTCAGACATACACTTACTTATTTTTTTCCTGAAATTTTTGTACTGCTGCATTGAAATCCATACTTTTCACCAAGCATACTAACTTTTTCTCAGAAAAGGCCTAGTAGTTTAGAAACTACATTCAATTTTCTACAGATTCTATTCTTACAACTTTTTTATATTAGGTTCATAGCTAGTTGAAATTTTCACGTCAAGTTGACTAACCCTGGTTTGCTAATTTTTCATTGCCACTTAAGGGCATAGTTTTGCCCCTCATGATCTTGCACATACCCAAATATGTGTCCCTCTTATTCATCAACTCTGTTAGACTAGGATCTAAATATTGTTGTTCACATATTGCGTCAATCCTGACACCCATCAATAATTAGGATTTGATATATGATTTGCATTCATTTGATAGTCTTGGTGCAACCATAGTCCTTGGATCACCAGAAGGTTCATCCTTTCCATGAAATTTTTTTCCATTACCATCTTGATGGCTAAACTCATTATATGTAATAATAGCAACATTTGGTCTTTTATACATAACCTTAACAATAAAGTGGGCTTGACAACCCCTTTTCTGAAAAAACCTCCATATTCTTTGAACATGTTTTGAGGTTTTTCTACCTCCCTTTTATCCTCAGGTCAAAAATAACAATAATATTTATTTATACAAGTGCAAATATATTTATATTAATCGATATAATAAATAAAAAATAAAAATATTACATGCTTAATTTTATTATATTCAATCTAGGCAAACCTTGATTTCTTAGTAGAATGGTCACTAGGGTTTTTCAAGTTGAACTCTTTATGTGATTTGTGTATAAATATTGTTTCTTTACCATCCAGTAAGCCTGAGATTCTTTGACAAAATTAGGGAGTCTCTCGAGAGGGATAGTAGCACATAAGTCTGACACAGGAACATTATGATCTCCAATAAGTGTCTAATAAAGGTCTACACTTGTGAAATTATTTCCTTCATTGAGAACATCTTGTATAGCTAGTTGGATAAGCGATTTCTATTTCAACCTTATATCCATTCTGAAGAATATTTAGATGGTTAGTGGCCCTCCATTTTATTCAAATATGTTAGAACAACTATATAGATATCTTTATATACTTAATTAAAAAAATTAGTATATCAAAATAGTATAAATGGAATTATATCCTGAGTACAATAGGAAGTCATTATCCCATCAATGAATGGATTTTTCAATATTTTATGAAAGTAGATCTAATAATTTTTGTTCTATTTTTATGATATTGTGATCTGATAATGAGTGTCATAATAATGTAAGCCTAGGACACATGATGTATATGGTAAGATTGGAAGTTATGGTATAAATATAACTGAAGGTCTAATATATGACTACTATCTATATAATAATGGATATGTATAAGTATTTTATGATGGTGTAAGCGATTATCTATCCCAGGACATACATGTCTATTAAGATAGTATGTGACTATGGTTACTATGATGGTAGTCTAAAACTAATTGATAAATTTTTATGGAGGTGACAACTTGATTTGTAAATAGAATATCAATATAAGTGTATATATAGGTGGGCATAGGATATTATAATTCTTATGACCTAGGATATTTGTGTATGTTTATGAATATGTGATAAAATTATATGGTATGAAAAAATGATGTAAACAATATGGATAAGAATTGAACCTAGAATATGGAGTCTATGAATAATCTCTTTCCATAATCAGATACCAAAGACTCTTATGATGTAGACATGGTCCATGATGTACAATATTTTGCATTCAACAAGAGCTCAAAAAATAACAATCCATCTTGGATGCCATAATTTAATGATAATGATCTTGTCGTAAACACTACAAAGTCAAAATCTTGTCTCGCGTTATCTTTAGTCATCAATAAAATTTCAAATGTCATTTTATTTAGATCTTTTCATAATATTATGCAATAGCTAATAGTAACACCACACAAATCTCTAAACAAATCTTAAATAAATATGTTCAATTCTAATAAATTGTTATGTCAATTATTCAACTAAATAGTTCTTTATTAATCAATCTGAACTATATTAATTTAAAATATAATAAAGAAGCATCTTTTTTTGCACATCTAGCCCCAAACAAGAAAGCTTTATTATTGACCACATTGTCTTTGGATAATTGATATACTAGATTTCCACCTTAAATCATTGTACATTTGCACATAAATGATTCACAATTGCTAATTATGTATGTGAGCTAATCTTTTCTATATCATTCTATGATATGTTGCTACAACAATTTTTCATCTTGCCTATAATAACATGTGCACTTGCTTTTGAATTATTTTTTCATGTAGCATATAATAATTTTCTACATTACAAGAAGTTTCAAATCTACAAAGATAATGACACGAGGCTTCAAAAATTTGATGTGTCATTACATCTATTTTTTTCTAAATTATATCATAAAAATTAATCAAAAATATTATAATATATATTCAATGCATTAAATTTAAATTATGAATATTGATAAAATTATTTATTTAAATTTATTTTGAATGTAGTATCCAAATTTATATTACTTTTGAAGTAATTAAAATTTGATATACTCCTATAAATTATAAATTTGATATATAGTATTACATAAAAGCATTTCAAAAAGAAAATATTATAATATTTGTATGCATTTAATTTAAACTATAAGTCTAGAATTTTATAGAGGGATAATCTTAAAAAATTATTTATTTAAACTTACAAAACATAAAAAAGAATAAAAATATTGTTAATTTTCTTGATGTTATATTTTTTTATCTAATTGTATAAAAACCTCTATGTATGTAAATCATTAAATAATAAATATATATGAAAACTTTTAACATATTTTTTCTTTCTAATCCAAATGTATTCCTATAAACTATAAATTTGATATATAGTATAATATAAGAAAAGGTATTTAAAAAATGTAATTAAGAACTAATATTATATATGTATGCATTTAATTTAAATTATATATCAAATTTTTTTTAGAGGGATAGTCTTGGAATTAAATTATTTAGTAATCTATTTAATTAAATTAAAAAAATAAAAAGAAGTGGTTAAATTTTCTGTTGTTGATATTTTTTATCTAATTGTATAAAAATTTATGTACATCTAAATAATTAAAAAATAAATATATATGAAAATTTAAGATAAATTTTTTCTAATTTGAAAAATCTATACAATATATAAAAAAACATAAGAATGGACATAATCTAAAATATTCATAGAATATATAAAAAAAATTCATAGTAAAATATATTTTGTGAAAAATATAAAAATTCATAAAACATATAAATAAAAATGCAATAACAGTATAACAACCTACATAAAATATTAACATATACTTTTACATTTTTAAGAATCTGAACAAAAAATATTCTACTAACCTCGTGTGCTGGTGAAATTTTTGCTGACAAGAAATTGATAGACCAGTTTTCTCTCACAATTCTAGTTGCAGATGTGAGTTTCCAGATCAGTTTTCTCTAACGATGGCAGTTGCAGATGTGATTTTCCAGATCAGTTTTCTCTAACGATGGCAGTTGCAGATGTGATTTTCCAGATCAGTTTTCTGTAACGATGGCAGTAACGATGGCAGTTGCAGATGTGATTTTCCAGATTAGTTTTCTCTAACGATGGCAGTAACGATGGCAGTTGCAGATGTGATCAAAGATAATGATTTCACTCACCAATATTGCACTTACATATAAGATTTTACAGACCACAAAAATCAGTTTCACCCGCAAAGAATAAATAGATTGCAAAATGGGGTTTCTCGTCATGAAAATTGGTTTCTCCCGCCATCCAAGTTTTTGGTAAAATGTTTAATGCAACATTAATTTGGACGATACAAAAATCAATCCAAATATACGCAATATCACATGGACTACTCTGATTTGTCTTTGGCGGGCACATAGGACAGGCACCACAAATAGTACCGAAGGAAAAGTACAAGAAGGTGGGCTCACCTGAAGCATCTCACGCCCTCTCTGCACAACACAAACCTTAAATTAAAGTTCCATCGTTACTTATTTTAATTTATTTTGCTCGACGCGACTTTACATTTATAAGCATAATTGCAGGGTGGGGAAGGATTACAAATAGTGCCTTTGATTAACCTGAGCCCACATCCCATTAAGTTCAATATAATAAAATAAAGTTGTGTACTCAGACATTGTTTTTCTCGTAGCTTGCGATTTAAGCAAACTCTTCACACATAGTTTTGGGAAACCAGTGTTTTGAAGATTGGCAGTTTTCATTTGGAGTGCTTTTGTTCTTTTCGTTTTCTTTCCAAATATATCTATTAATCATCTTAAATGGGCTATAAGGTTACCTCTCTACCACTCTTTGTCATAGATGATAATTTTGGTTCTCATTGCTTAAAACAATAAAAACTAGTTATACTGTGAGCTTTTTTGTTAAAATTAATAGGTCTAATATGAAAAAGAGCATGAAAATAAATTAAGAATATTTTTATTCTCAACATCACAGATTGTTATGTCTTGCACATCATTAAAATCTTTCTTTCATTCATTCAAATACATTCTTAAGTTATCTTAGAATATTAGCACAACTCAATAGGTATTAAGGAAAACACTACAAATTTTTAGAGCGCCATTAGAAAGAAAAGTATACATGTATATGACTATAATTTCAAGAATGTCTAAAAATATAGAACAAGTTAAAGGGAATTAAATATTTCAGTTTATGTGAAAATAAAATGTTTATTATAGAGTGCTATACTTAATAGAATGCCCACTATATTACTCATTAAGTTGTGTATCCATTTTGATGGGAATTCCTTAATGATGTATATCACATACACTTATATTAATCTTGGTTCACTACTAGATTCCTATTAGTACCCATTTTAATCCTATTTACATCACTTGCCATGAATATGTCACCTACTCATTATTATTGTCCCTTCATTCACACTTTCTATACATTCTCACTAACTTGAAGTTATAATTTTGACCTAACGTTCATCTTTGAGAGAAAAATGAAGATAATTTTATATTACATATGAATTTGTATAATGTGTCGTATTAGTGCAAGTGTTTCACTTCTTAGCAATCCAAGTTCTTGTCAATGACCTTATCACATTCTATTATAAAATTTTATAATATCACCTTAATAAAGGTTTTAAAATAGAATGATTAGCATTCAAGTGAATAATATAGATTAGTAAAAAAAGGCTTTATTTTTTTTTTAATATTCAAGTACATCATTTATAAGATATCCAATAAACAAAAGTGATATAATATAACTTCAATATCTATATAAGATAATAATATAAGGTATTCTTATAAATCTTACATGTCATGTATATGTTTAAACGATTACATGAAATGGGACAATGTTCTATTTTGTAAAACCAAAATTTTCAAACATTCTAATTGGGCACTTTTCATCCATTATATTTTTTTATCTACAATAGAAATTTTAAGGGGAAACAAATATAACAAATTCCATACAACTAAAAGTCTTGAATATGGACATGAAATCAAAATAAAACCTCTTACAACAAGTTTTTATATCACACTCATAAAATAAATGCTCCTTGTTCAATTCTTCTATTTATTCAACAAACATTCTTATATGATCTAAAGCATCCTCCCTAGTTGTTCTTGGATTTTATGTCACATTAAATTATGACCGTGAAAAATTATCTCCGTGTTATTTCTCATGATTAAAAAAAGAATAAGAAAATGTGTTATGAAATCTTATCAAACATAAAACTCACAATTTTAATAAATTCAAATTTATAACTATGAGATATGGTAGATAAATATCTACAAATATTTTGTTTCATTAGTTATAACAATCAAAGGCCGTATTACAATTAAATTATTAACATTATTCAAAATATCTTTTGAGATGTCAGATTGATTAAAATCAAGGATGTGAATCTAACCACATGGGTAGTAGAAAATATCAAGGAATTTTTTAAAATTTCAGCTAAAGTTTGATGATATTCAATAGTGATCCATTTAGCATCTTCAAATTATCCCTAAACTAGCGTCTTCAACACTAATTTTTTGTTTATTAAATCATAAAATTGGTATCCATAAATTTATAGACATCAACTTGGTACTATATCGTAGCCCATACCTAACATAATTTCTCATCCATTGATGGAAATATAGAATATGTATCATTTCAACCTCAATAGCTATATCCATGAATGTCTTACGATAAATTAATTATTAGTTTTCATATGGCCTAGAAGTTGATCCATCATTAACATACCCCAACAATGTAATGCCCCTCTTGTTTTCTTTCTTTCGTGTGTCGTTCTACATCATACTTAACAAATTACTATAAGCCTAAGTGTTGATACTACAAATAAGATCTACGTAAGATCATACTTTAACCCTAAAAACCACACATTGTTTGTCTAGGCATTGTATCTTCGAAGCTTGATGGTAATTGAATGTAGTGAGATCAATGCCACCATTAGATAAATAGGTTTGAAGTGGAATTGAGCCAAAGGCAAAAATCTAAAATACAAAAAGGGTTTAAGTTAGAAGTAACTTAGTATGACTCATTTAAAAGGTAGTATAGTTTTTATATCCCACGCAGGGATCATATAAGAAATTAAATAAATGGTAGATTAAAACTAGCAAAACATTGTAACATCCAAAATTTGTTGCCTTTGGTTTAAGTATTAACTTTAATGCCATGCGTAACAATGAACAATGTGCTCTTAAGTAATTGGAATGAAAATTTTCAAAAGACAAAGATGACATGACCAATACACATTTATAGATTGTGTGTCGACTATTTGGAAAAAATAAAAATAAATATTCCCTTCATAGGACATCCTATAGGTTTAGTGGATAAGAACTAGCATTTTAGTGCTCTCAAGGACTAGGCAAAATTCATAGGGATAAAGGCTAAAAAACAATTTTTTTCCCAAATCAAAGCTAAAAAATAGAGTCTTTGTCCCAAATCAAAGCTAAAACACATAGTCTTTTTCCCAAATCAAAGCTATGAATCAATAGAAAATTCGTTGCAAGAATGGCTTAAAAAAAGAATCTTTTTCCCAAAATGAAAGCTTTGAAATCTTTTACAATGTCTATGTGTGTCTAGCCTTGACAACACCCATGTGTGAATTTGCAACCTAACAAAAACCAAAGACCAAATCTTCACAGATGAGTTTTAAATTGTTCGAGATTAAAATCCTAGATATAGATTTTCAATATCCAATCTCAATTTGTCCAATCTAGCCCCAAAATATGGTGATATTTGATAAATTAGAATCATTGGACCTGCTAGAGCCTTTGAGAAAGAAGGCAAGAACGTCTAGCCAAAACTTCTAGAATAGTATTAAGAAGCTCTTTAAAAAAATTATTATTAAATTTTATATTTTATTGAAGAAAAATAATTTTTCTCTTTGCTGTAATCAATAAGAAATTAGGAAAATTATATTTTTAAATTATTAAAAATAAATATTAATAATCAACTACAATGTTTGTGTAAAAAAAATTAGTACTTTATTTTCATTAGCTAATTGACTAGGGGAGAGGGACCAATAGTTGTGAGGGGTCCAATAGTCGTGAGGTCATTAGTGAGTATATTATTCAATCTTACACCACATTTTTACTATATATTGTGATTAAATAATCCAAATGTAAATTAAAAAAAATCCAAATGTTGATAAAAATTGGACCAATACTTGAACACATGAGAACCTATAAATGTTATATTAAAATAACATAAACAAGTGAAATAGATAGCTTTTTTTCTCAAATAATATATCATACCTATCTATCATATGTGTGTCAATTAAAAAATAATATGCCCACTTAATAAAATAAGATGCCCACTTAAACAAGTATTGTTATCTTACTGCACAAATACTATTCTTATGTGTACAACTATTGGGGTAGCAATGTATATGCATTAGAATATTTCATATTAATAATTGGTTTTATCACAAATATAAAAGGTGAACACAACCAAAATGCCTTGTATTTTCACATGAAATGTGTGAGATTGTCAAAAAGTTTTAGTGTTCAACTATTGGTCCCTTTGTGTTTGATATAGGTTGTATTTTATATAATAATGTGTTAATTTTATAACAAAAAATAATTTTTTTGTGTTAAAGCATTAGTACTTTTGTGTTGGATTTAAAAGTTTTTGAATTAGTTAAAAGCAGGTTGTACAAGGACCCAAAACCTGAGTTAAAAGTATAACAATGATAAGCCAAAAAAGACTTAAAAAGGAACATCCTGCTGGAAAAAACACAATAGGAAACAACAACAGCTAGACAAGAAACCAACAAAAAGAAACTAGCAAGAAAAAATAAAAGGTAACAGACAAACTAGCTATTTTCTATCATTTTTTCCGCCTTCTTCTGAAGGGCCTCCATCTTCAGCATAGCCTCCTGCATATCCTTCAGCTATCTTGGTTGCTCCGAGATTTTCCTCTGCTTTCTCCCTCTTGTTCGAGTCCCAGGTCCAGCATTCCCAGCTTCATCATCTATGGTGATTGTAGTTTTCTCCAGCAGGTTCTTCTCTAAATAATTGTACAGCATGGTCATATTGCTTATGGTAGCCTTCATTCCTTTGTTGCTGTGACGCATCAGGATCTTTATCATATCTTCCATGTTACCGATTCTGATTTGCATACCTTTTATCTGATCATTCATAGTTTCCTTCACTATCTTTTTTTATCTCAGCATTCCCTTCAGCTTTCTTGTTTTTCCCTTTTTCTTTAAGAAAAATCATATTGTCCATTTTATTTTGTTTCAGCTTAAGGTCCTTCACAATTTTTTCCATAACCTACAGTTTCTCACTCATCACTTTGAGCTCTATTTCTTTAATTTCATTGTTATCCCAATCTTGAGTGATCTTGATGTCCTCTTAGGAAGCAATTTCTACCAGAGTAGATGGAATATTTTCCATCATCTCTTTCTCATCAGCAGTAGGCAGGTCCCCTGTTTTGTTACCCTTATTTTAAAAAATGGCCAAAATTTTGTTGGTCATCTTCTCTAGTTCTAAACTATCATCTATAATATTCATTTCATCTCCCATTTCTGAAATGGCAGCCTGAGTATTATCCTCCGCAGGAACCTCCTTTATCAAGCTCTCAGTCTCCGGTTCTGGGGTTTGACTAACTTCATTTGTTTCCTCCTCCCCTTGATGGACGGGCTGAACCTCAATCTCATAATCTTTCTCTTTGTTATTGTTTACCTGCCCTTCCTCTCCCACCTCCTTTTCCTCAAATTCCTCTCCTTGATTCTCCTGCTCAACAAAAAGATCCCCTGTTTGTTCAGCAGTACCCTCCATCTATTCTTCATGGTTCTCCCCCCGTTCCTCTATCGTGCCCTCATCCTGTTCACCGTCCTTCTCTTCTTCCTCATCCTGTTCATAGTCCTTATCTTCATCCAGGATAATCTCTCCTATCTCAGATCCCTTCTCACAGTTTTCCTCCTTAATATCTTTCCCCTTAACAGAGGACCCTTTTCTTTTTTTATCCATTGTAGGAAGGGCAAAGTCATCAAGCCTAGCGGAAATCCCTTTCTTTGAAGATTTCTTCTTTTTGCTAGTTTCCCCAACAGAATCCTTATCATTATTCCCTTTTCTTTTCCCAGTGACCTGCTTAGGGATGGGGTCCGGAACCATATCCCTAGCATATTCTGAAATCAAAAGAATAAGACCTTCATGGAGCACAGGATTGCTCACTTTCTTTCTATGCTCTGTTATACTACTATTCAAAGAACTCAACAGATAGAAAGGGAAAGATATTCTTCTATTGTGTCTAAAGTGGTTAGCAAAGACAAAATGAAGATTGTAAATTTTAGAGTACCTCCCGTCCAGAGTGAAATATTCAATGATAACTCTCAGAATTTTAGCCCAAAATTCATCAATATTCACAATGTCAACATAATCTCCCTTGCCTCTATTCATTAGGGCTTTTTCATCATCCGCTTTTGGAAATTTAGCATAAGCTTCAGTGCCTAACCTGTGATTACCCCTATGAAAATGGGTTCCTTCAACAAGTAATCTTGTAATCTCTGCAATGGTAGAAATGGTGAGCGAGAAGGACTTACCCCAGAGATTCACTTTGTCGTTAACCCACCCGTATGCAAATTGGGAAGTAATTTGCTTGTTGTGCCCATGAAGCCTATTCAGGTATGACGTCACCCCTCCTTTTTTCAACTTTTTCCATACTGGTCTATCCAGTCTCCAATTTTCGCAGTCTGGTGGTTCTTCCCTCTTAAGACCTCCCATTCTTTGAAATTTCCTATTCCTCAAGTTTGGCTTAGCAACAATGGTATCCGGTTTCTCTTTGGGATTGCCTTTTTGGTTTTTTTGAGTGTGAATAACCCAGTTACCGTGCTTCCTTAAGTGCAAAATTATTTCCCCACACTTAGCCTGACATGCAGGACACCTTGAAAAGTAATTCGGCTTAGTCATCATAAGGACGAGTGATTTTACCCACTTGGTGATTAATTCTATCATATCTGATAAGACTGATAATCTCCACTTTGAGATTCGCCTCACCATACCACTTTTGGATGACATCACCCATCGTTCCTTCGTTTGCTAGCCTGTCCGCCAGTTTATTACCTTCCTAGTAGACATGTGTGACATGGCAATCTTCAAACATGTCCATGATTTCTTTAATTTTTTGAATTGTGTGATCTAATTGTGTTGGATTTAAAAGTTAGATATAACAAATATTTATGATTACTAATAGGTATATGGTCAATTTAAGTTGCACATGTGTCATATTTTATATAGAAATACAATCACCCACTAATAACAAATGATATTTTTAAATTCAACTACTAGAGATTTTTAGATTAAGTTTTGGTCGAACCTTTAAAAAGTCAATTTTTGTACACATTTAACTAGGCATGCTATTTTAATGAGTTACGTGATGAGCCACACCTTCAAACCTTAGTTATAGCTAGTTAAGTGTCCATTTTATATTTCTATAAAAAAATTAAGGTCTTACGATATTCTACGCAACGGCTACATGTTGACGAAGTTAGCCCTCACGATTATTGGTCCCTCTCCCCTAATCGAATATAAAAATTGGACCTGAATGCATAAATATACATGCCCTAGGCAAGAAGTAATAAAAACACAACTTTGATAAAAGTATTTATTTAGAAAACTATATATCTTCAAACAACATGGTTTGTCCAAAACTATGTGCCGAAAGAAAATTTACTTGATACCTATGGTACGAGGAAATCAATGTCGATGTTTGATCACAACTTTATTTGATTATGTTCGACTCGGTGGGCATACCATATTAGAAAGTTGAATGCACTAATCTTAAACCTGTCCCACCCATCATGAATCATGCTTCTAATTGTACCGCCTCTCCTAATCGTGTTCCTCGACAATTGGGCATACCTTATCACAAAGTTGGCAATGGCTAAAGGTGCAAGGATTTGCACCTCGTTCCCCGCACCTTTAGCCATTGCCATACCCATACCATGCGACTTGTTTGTACCTGCGTTATGTGCTGCGGAAGTTATCAAATCAAATCACGTCAGCCAGCACCGTCAATCAACTTTTATTTCAGTTTCATTTCTTTGATTTTTCAGTTTCATTTCTTTTATAAACTTTTATTTATTTATTTACTTATTTTATATGGTTATTAATAAAATAATAAATATAATATATTAATAATTAATTATATATTAATTTAAATTTATTGTATTTTGTCTTTATTTATTAAATTAAAACTTCTTTTTAAAATTAATGTATGTTTTTAAAAAATTTAAATATATGTTTTTATTATAATGTATCTATTTTTTATACTTAAAAGTAATTTATTTATTTTTCTAATTTTATATCATAATTTTAAATAATTATATATTTTCTCATTTTTTATCTATAATTTTTAGATGATTTTAATTAATTATTAGATATATTATTATAAAAATATATATTTGAAAAAATTAAAAACATATATTGAAGTACATATTATTTTAAAAAAATCATTAAAAAAAAAATACAATATGTTTATTTTTATTTTTATTACTACTAATTTAAATAAATAATAAAAGTTATTTGTTGTAATATCATAACTTCTATCTACTAGCAAATATATAACCTATATATAAAATACGTCGATACACCACCACACATGTAACACATTGAATATATTAATATGATTAGGATTATGATTAGGTTTAGCATTTCGAGTTAAGTTTTATATCATGGTAAGGGTTAGCATTAGGGTTAGGGTTTGGTCGAACCCATAAGCGTGGTCACGCAACCGTCAAATTTAATCTGCAACCCCTTAAAATAGACCTGTGGTCCTATGGTGGAATCGTACGCTAGAATTTTCACGTGTGGCGTGAATAATTTAATTGTTCAATTGATTGATTATTTAATCTATCATATTTAAATTTTTATAATTATAATTAATAAATAAATTAAAAATAAAAATTATTATTGATTGTTTACTTAGATTACTTATTTTAATTAAATATTAATGTACTATTATATATCTAAAATTATTTGACAATAATATTAAATTATTTTTTAGTAGAAATGAAAGATATCATCATGTGACAAAATGGATAATTAAATTAAATAAAAGTATTTGATAGATTTTTAATTTATAATTGGAATAATTTAATTTTAGATATGTGGATAACATAATGACACAATTTAATTAGGTAGTTTTCAAAATTTAGTCAGCTCAATATTAGTGATCCTATAAATTTTAGAATATAGTAGAGGTTCAATCTAAAGAAGGCACCGTGATAACAAAAAATGCTTCTAGTTTGGTCATGTGATTTTTAACCATACACATATATGTTAGAAAAAAATTGCTTAATTTGACCATGTTATTTATAACCATATGTATATATGTTACTTCAACATTTGTGTTATTACAATACTAAAGTTAAATCAAATGCTACATGTTAAATTAATGAAATGCTAAGTTGGAGACAACATAAACACATCAAGATGATGAACAACTATAATACAAAAACCAAAACTCAAAGCATCATAATGCTATCACCATGAGACAAAATCAAATCCATTGAACAAATACACAAAACCAAGGAAGTAAAATTTGGATGATAAAAATCCCTTATAGAGAAGCTCTTGGTCTTGACATATATTAAACCCTCATCTAATTGGAACCAATCTTATCACTTCAATCAATTTCCTAAAAAGCGTTGACCATGATCCTCCATATAAATATCATCAACACCTGCAAATGTATCGAGTTAGTTATAAAATTCATTTCTAAATTGAAGACTTGCAAACAATTAAATTTGGATACACAATTCCCTTACCATCTCCATTTTGCGTTGTGTCACTTGTTGTTATTGTTTGGTTGAGATCAATAGAAAAGGGTAACATATGATCTTGGTTGTTGTATTGATCATTTGATACTACAAAAACATTCACATTTAACAAAACAACATATATGAAAATAATTCATATATTAAAGACTCAAAACTTAACTTATGCATTAAAGACAAAAAAATTATGGAAATGCATTTCATTATTTTATTACCATTCATAACTTGCATTGCATCCATTGTTGTTGTTGTTGTCTTGGGTAAGATATCTTCTTTAATTTTTTGTCCACCATCTAACACTACAATAATATTGCACATTTAATACAATGAATCATATAAAATCAACATACAAACTAAAGACTCAAAACTGATTGATTGTTACTTTGTAATTTCATTACCATTTCTAGTTTGGATTGTATTTTCATGAAAAAAACTCCCCTTGACTTCATCATTTTCATCAACCAATGGAGTAATATCATCTGTAATTTAATAAAAATTAATGTAGTTATTTTTGAAAAAAAACATAATAATCATTACAAATAATTTACCATATATAACTTGTATTTCACTTGTAACCATTTGGTTTAGATCAATGGAGAAAGGTAATCGACGTCGTCGACTATTTTCTTGATCATTCAGACCTACAAAATGACATATGTAAATATCATATATATATGAGAGGAGGATTTATTGTTAGATAAATTACTAGAATACTTTTGAATAAATGCACTTACCTTTCTGCATGATAACATCTCTTTGTTGTATTTTTATGCCTGATCGATTAATGACCTTTTTCTTTTTCTTTCTAGATCCTATTAAGGGGAATTGAAAATTTCCATGTTCCTGAGCTCTTTCATTTGAGTTTTGAGATATGACTTTACGCTTTTGATGAGAAAAATGACATTTATGTCTTTTACTTGGACTAAACCATGGTGATAATCATCTCAAAGACATGTTCTCTGAGCTAGGGATGGATTTGAATTTGGAAGATGAAGAAAAAGTTGCATGCATGTCTTTCTGAAATCTCCCAACACACTGACTAAGCATGATTTTTTCATCTTCTGTAGTTGGTAAATTTTGAAGCACTAAAATCATGTAGTCAATTGAATTTTGAAAGTCATCGTTGGAAGTATTAGATGATTTCCAACCATTTGTGATGGATATAACAATGACTAAGTTAAAAAAATATTTAAAAATCTAATGGTTCATTATAAAATGATGGTTTTGAAAATTACCAGTACTTTGAGCTTGACTAATGACAATCCCAAGCACATCTTGATCTCCTGAAGGTATGCAACCATCTATAATTGAAATAATAATTAGTTAGGTTCAAAACTATAAAATTAATTAATACTTGATTGTAAAAATATTAACATTACCAATGGTATCATTTTCATGACAAGAACTCCCTCTGACTTCATCATTTTCATGAGCCAATGAAATAACACCATCTATAATTTAATAAAATTAATTTAGTTAGTTTTGATTTAAAACATAATAATCATTGCAAATAATTATTGAACTTAAATCACAAATTAAACTTACCACCAATTTGATCTTGCTGGTTTATTTTGTTTCTCTTTAGAAGATCTAAAATCTTCAACACATGTTTGCAGGTGTTTCCTCTTTTTGCCCACTGACAATCACAGACATGGAAATCTGATCCAAATTTCCTAACGTGGTACCATTTTGTTGGGTCAGTTTGGCTTCTTATCTTAAAGGTATCAGGAAGATCATGAGGATAACAGTCTGTATTAGTTATTGCTTTTGATCTCTCTAAAGCAGTTATGTAATATCTTTCCTTTTTGAAGTTAGTCAAGAATCCAGATAACTGCAGATATCTTTTATTTTTATCTTTTATCTACCCTATGGAGAAGCGTATGAATTAGCCAATCCAGTCTCCTTGTGCATTTCTTAGAATGGTCACTTAAATAGCGACTCTTAATGTGAAAATGGTATGACTCTATAGCTGCATTAGTTTCTTGGTTTGCATGAGAGAAACTTCAAAATTTTTTGCCCACATCTCTATACAAAAAAATATGATATCTTAGTTTACACCAAAACCAAGTTAAAATATGTAAATGCATATAAACCATGATGGATATATTGAGGATTTTAAACCATTCATTTATATCCTCAATTTTATTTCTTAAGGATATGGCCCATGCAACAGGTACGCTGGCTTCTTGCTCATCAAATACAAGTAATGAATATAACTCATACTGCACATGAATAAATCAATGATACATTATTTTTTGGACAAATTAGGCTAAAATTTGAATTAAGATCCATAAATAAATTTAGCATTGATCATCTACTTACACCATATTTGTTTGTTGAGAATGTAGAATCCATGGCAATGATTGAGTCATGTGAATGTTTCACCATCATCTCTTGCATCCATGGTGTCTGCATGCCTATGATAAATGGAATATTTTCCACATTGTTTGGTGTTTTATAGTAGAAGAAGTTATCTTTCTCCTCCAAATGCCATACACACACACTTTTTGCATCATCTACATTTTTTTCTGAATGTAGGGAACACACTCTTTGCCATGCATTTTGTACATCCTTTCTCAATAAAAAGGTATCTCTTTTATTCATCAACATTTTCATACCACAATCTTGGTAATGCTGTTCACATATGGTGTCAACTCCTACACCCATTAGCAGTAACGATTCAATGTATGATTTGCACTCATTTGATAACCTTGGTGCAACACTAGTTCTTGGATTACCAGAAAGGTCATCCTTTCCATGACAAAGTTCACCATGAACATCTTGATGGCTAAATTCATTATATGTAATTATTGCAACATCAGGTCTACCATACATTACCCTAACATTAAAGTGGGTTTGACAACCCCTTTTTTGAGTAAACCTATGTATTCTTTCCTTAGTTTTTGGTGCATTTCTTCTATCTATTGGTCCAAAAGCACATTGATAACTGTTTATACATGTACACAAATATATATATTAATCAATAAAATAAATGAATAAATTGACATTCTTAAAAAAATTATTAAATCTAGGCAAACCTTGAATACATCTTTGTGGCATGGTCATTAGGTTATGTCAAATTATTCTCCACAAATTTTCTACGGCTAAATATTGTTTCTGTACTATCCAATAAACCTTCTCCTTTCACAAAGTGAGGGAGTATCTCAAGAGGGATAGCAGCACACCGGTCTATCTGTCGGCTACTATCGTCTCCAATAGGTGTCCATTCAAGTTCAAAACTTGAGAAATGACTTCCTTCATTCGGGAGATCTTGCACTTCTAACTTGATAAGTGATTCCCATTTATTCTTTCTACCCATCCTGAATAATATTAATATTGTTAGTATCCCTCCATATTATTTAAATATGTACAATTTTTTTTATAGTGATACCATTATATCTATATCTTAATATCCTCAACAAAATATTTGGCTAGTATCAAAATCATATAAACACCATCATATCAAGAATAAAATAGAATGACATATTCCATGGTTGAAATGTTTGTTTGATGTTATTGCAAGAGGATCTATATGAGGATTTTATGGTGATATAAGTGATTCAATAATGTAGGACAAGGATGTGTTTGAATGTGTTATGTGACTATGGATACTATTGTGGTGGTGTAGACCTAGGAGATAAATTTTTATAAAGGTGTTAACCAAATGCATCCCTGCGGTCAATGGAAGTTGACCCTGTTCTGAGAAGTTGAGTTGAGTTACTTGTCAATGTCCCTTATATCATAAAAAAGACTGTGGACAATGTTTTCCCAATGAATATATCTGCACATATGGTTTTGATGTTTGGTTTTGATGCACATTCTCTTGTTTCGACTATATTTTTTTTGTGTTTAAAAAAAAAATTAATTCCTATTGTTACAGTACAACACGTTGGCCTCATGAGGGTTGTAATACCTCTCCTATGGTGATACTTAGACTTTTCTGATTTGGACATTTTATTATTATTATGGTCAAGACTATACATTTACATTTATGTTTTGTGGATGATGACATGATGAATATGCTCATTTATGGTTAGTAATTACATGTTTATGAGATTAGAAAATTATCTATTTTTATATGGATCTAACCCAATTATTTGAATCTAACCACTATCATGATGTTTTATGTTTCATGGATGTGTCTGATGTGTTTTTCATGACTCCAGGATGAAGTCGTAGTTACTCACTTAGTTGAGGTCCACACGATGTATCGATCCTGGTCATCTGCTTGCATATATCTGATTTGTATCTCCATATGTATATATATGTATCTCTTTTTGGTGATGCAGGATTGCAGGTACCGGGTGTCGTCTCCACCTGGCTTCACAAGTCTGAGCGATCCCTCAAAATCCTCGATCGTTGTTGTTGTTACGGAGGTATCACCAGGTCCACAAGAAGAAACTTCACCTTTGATCCTTTTATCCTTAGGTGGGAAGTGTCGAGTCAGTCCCTTGTGTGAATGTCTTATGTGGTTTTGTAGTTGATGGAATTGTGGATCTTGTAGCTAGTTCTTGCTTTCATGATATGTTCAATTCTGTTAGTAGATCATGGATGTAGATTATTGTTCATTTGAGGGTATGATTTAGTAGCGTATCTCATTAGGAGCGATTTTGAGTGCAATTAAATCATGTGGTTTTAATACCCATGATAAGGATTAATTTTATGGTATTTTAATGTCTAAGGAAATATTAATAATAAAAGGTTTTAAACAATAGTGGTAAAATTCTAACCTATGCTAGTGGCTACTTAATATATACATATATATTTTAGAATGAGGATTAAGGTATGAATAAACAATATAGTTTATAATAATGTTATTCTAATGTTTAACATTAATAATAATGTACCTCATTTATGGTATTATTTTATAATACTAATAACGACAAAGAGTCTATAGCAATAAAAATAATAATATGTTTTATAATAATAATATTATGCTTGTAATAATATTTGTAATAATAATAATATATGTACACATAGGCATATGGGTGCACACATATGCATATGCATACATATATTTATATATAATTAGTACCATGTAGTTATTTATTATATTAATAAATAATTAGATCAATTAGCTGTATGGTAAATAGGATTATCCTATTACCATAGTTGAATAATTTAATAAATTGTTTTAAGATTATAATATTTATTTTAATATCATTAAATTTGGGGACTCAGATTATAGTTTATTTATTCCTTTTCGGGAATGAGTTTTCAAAACCATCTCTTTAACGGATGGATAGTTGAGATGGTTGTACCAGTTGGATTACTTGTGCAACCACCTCCTCCATCCTATTTACAGGAAAGATTTCCTGTGTAAAAGGAGTTGGGAGAAGAGGATTATTATTATTATTGTTGTAGAAAATTTATCCTGTGAGTTTGGCATTTGGATTGTTACGGGTAGACGCTGGAAGATTGCGAACAAAGGGATTCAAAGGAGTGTTGGAAACATTGGAGAGGGTTTGATCTTCCTTCTTCTCCAACTGGTCTTCGCAGGACTCCAGGTTGGAATCCATCCTGAGAAGTAGATTTATTTTGTAGAATGAATGTAAAATCTAGATTTCTGGAAAAGTTTCTGTATATTGTGCTATGGTTGCAAAATATATATATATGCATTATTGTAGTATTATTATCTTGTGTATATGAATGATCTATTACTCGATGAGATTATGATTGTTTACCTTTTTGTTTAGAATCGAAAACTATATATATATGTTTTATTTTCTATGTATTTGAAATGTGTTTGTGGAAAGTTATTTTACGAATGTTTGTATGTTCACTATGGTGAAACCTCCCTGGGAGGGTAGAAGTGGTTTTGATTTGGTAGGGTAGTGTATTTTACTGTCACTGGATGTATTATGAATGCTTCCAGATTTTAGAACTTTTGTTGCAACCTTACTGTTTCATGTCTATTTATGTGCCACCTTTCTTTTCCCAGATCTAGAATATATTTGTTAGATAGATAGGGAGGATTGATGGGCCGTTTCTAAAGGGAAACTGGGATATCTCAAATGGGTCATGCTCATTTTAGGCAACCTTAGTCCCCATAACACCCAGTTTTACCCGCAAGACAAAGTTGACAGTCGTTCTCTGCAGTTCCAGTCGGCTCAGTGCGTTAACTGAGTTAGGTCGGTAATGTGTTAACCGAGTTAGGTCGGTAATGTGTTAATCGAGTTAGGTCGGAAATGTGTCAACCGAGTTAGGTCGGTAATGTGTTAACTGAGTTAGGTCGGTAATGTGTTAACCGAGTTAGGTCAGTAATGTGTCAACCGAGTTAGGTCGGTAATGTGTCAATCGAGCTAGGTCGGTAGTGTGTTAACCGAGCTAGGTCGGTAGTGTGCTAACCGAGTTAGGTCGGTTTAGTGTTAACCGAGCCAGGTCGGTAGGGTGTCAGCCGAGCAATACTGTGTCAACCGACCAGTCCAATATAAACTGAGGAAAATAGGATTCAGACTTTATACAATTATAACATTATAACATTAAAGTATAAGTTTACGTACTTTAATTTCTTATACTTTAAGCTATACTTGTATAAAGGGATTAGGTACCCTTTGAATCCATTGGAATAGGTTTCAGGTTCCTAGGAGTTAAGTTGTAACTTTTAAATTTTAGATTTTTAATTAAATCAGACTTAGTCAATTTTCAGGATTAGCCAGGTTTTAGGTTTAGAAAGAAATTTTGTATAAACCTGAAGATTGTTCATTCCTTGTTTAGTGGAGATTAATTTCAGTACATTTAGATGCCTTTATTGAGATAGAATGTTTGTAAGGAGCAGTTTAGAGTTTAGAGTCAAGACATTTTAAACATTCTTAAATGTACTTGATTTCTCTAAACATACATAACTATCCTATTATTTCCAATTCTTTGTAGCAGTTTTCAAATATGTTTACAATGTGCTTCTACTATGTGTATGATGTGATTGTGATGTATGGGTTGAGGGTAGAAAACCTAACGACACCTAGTGAGTGGCTCTCAGTGCGGGGCTGGGGCCCTAAAGTGGCTAGAACCAGGATAACCGATTGAAGAGTTATTTAACAAGTGAAAATTTAATTAAACTGATGGGAATGGGTTAAAACATTAAAAAGATTAAATGTGCCTCGCCCATGCCATTAGTGCTAGTAAAGGCTATGGATGGGAGTGGGAGAAGGTACCTATGCGTAGGTACGATCGAATGGCACTTGTCTGTATGAAAGGCATTTGATCCCGCATGTGCCTACTTGGGGGCCGGGGCCTGAAGTGGCTAGTACCAGGACAACCCAAGGAGTGAGGGCTATGCGATGACACTCACTTAGGTTGTTGCTTAGAGTTTCTACCCAAGCTTTAGAACCTTTTGGGAAAGATCTATACTTTGACTCTCTTTTCATTTGCTATTTTGGGAAAGATTACCCAACCCTAGGTTTGGCCTAGCTATTCCTTCTTTGTGGACCTTGGTGTTTATCTCCTAGCATGGGGGAGTGGGCCTTATAGGTATCCACGTGGTTGGGTGGTAAACATTTTTATCGAGGTATCTTTTGCAGATACATGCTTGAAGATTCATGCTTGCTTATGTACCAGATTTGAAGAATGAAGGCCTTGTGATTATATTTCATGATGCATAATCTTGTTACCTCTTATGAGGAGTTGAATGCAATGTAATCAGTAATGTATTTCAAAATGATGTAATTGGAATGGGTAGACTTAGGAAGAAGGGAAAAGGGAAATGTGAACTTTATGTTTAAGATGTATGTTGGAAAAGAAAAGGATTTTTCTAACATTCCAAATTATGTAACATGCTTTCATTATTGTTGTTTAAGTGAAGCTATTGAAAAACCAAATGTAGTATATTTTTAATGTATCAAATGAGTTGGATAAATTTTATAAGTTACATTGTTCATAAAGGATATTTAGGAATATAGATGATTTTTAAATGGAAAGTTGAAATGAAAATATTTTGTATTTCTTAAAGATATGATGCAGTTTGCTTTGAGAAATAAATCTTGTTGTTAGTTTACTTAATGGATTTGAAGGAATCATGCATTTAAAATGAAAAGGGAACCTTGGAAGGAATCTAAGTTTAAGTTTTGATTACATAACTCTTTTCAAAGTTCAAAATTTTTCATAAATTTTTACTTAGGTTTTCTTTTGTTAAGAGAATCTTTGTTCTCTTCCCTGGTTCCCTTGCGGGGCATGACAAGGGTCATTAGAAGATCTATTCCTACAAAATATTATAGTCAATTTAACTATAGTGTAACAAATATAAATATATCATTACATCATTATTATCAATATCAAATAATTATATTTTTTATATAATATTAAATTTAATCTAGCTAATATTAATTGTTACTATATTTATATAATCATGTATGATATATTTAATACTAATAATAATATTTTAGAATAACTATTAGTTAACTATTTAAAGAATGTTATTATACAATAATTATCATTATAATAATTTTTTTAAATATTATTATATTATAATTATCATTATAATATATATTAAAATATAATAATAAATTATTTTGTATAATACCTTTTAAAATTAATAAAAATAGTAAATATTTTTTTTAAATTAAAAATAAAACAACTTAAATTATATGAAATAATTGTAATAAAACAAAATTCTTATTGCAAAACGCAAATCTTACCATAGGGGACACTTAGTCTTTTTTACAAACTATTTAACAAACTCTGCATTCACTCTGTCAGCTTGCACGATTTTCGGCAATGGTGAAAAGTACGGGCGGGAGACTGGGCTGACGGGGGAAGGTAACGACAACGGCAAGGACATGGTGAATGAGGTGCAAATTTTTGCACTTTTAGCCATTGCCAAACGTAATGCCCCATATGTCTATGTATGTGCATCTATTGTGTAACAGTACTGATTTGACATTGAATGGTACTGATATTTTATGCCATTACGTTGGCCGCTAACATTGAATTAAATATCATATTTAATTTCAGAAAAAAAAACCATCGACATAAATCATAAACTAAAACGCATATCTTAGGAAGGAGATAGTTTTTTAAAAAAAACTTCCCTTATATATTTTACAATACCTTGGCATAAATGAAAAAATGTATTTAATTGTTTCTATTTTTTCTACAAAAGTATACAACATTTACATATTATATATATTATGTATCTAATTTTATTATGATCTACAAATAATTGTATTATAAGATATTCATTATATTATTTTTGTTAATTATAATTTTATTTATTTTATACACTTATAAAATAATAATTAAATTAAAAAATATATAATTTAAAAATTCTAAAAAATTATCATTTTAAAAATATAATTCTATGCATTTTAAAAATTAATTATAATAACTTATTATTTTTTTTAAAAATCAACATAACTTATTTTCTATATTTTACATTTGATAATTTATTTTGGTTATAATTTTTTTCTTCATTTTTTTAATTTAAAAAAGAGTACATTAGTACAATCATTATTAATTTTTAGTAAAATTTTAGACTTATATTTTAACCTCTTTTACATTGCAAACAATTGTACCATGTGAATCAATTTCATATCTAAACGATGATGTCCCATATATAACATTGTTATAACATTGGTTAAGGATAAAATAAATGAAGGAAAGAAAAAATAAAAATAAAAATAAAAATTTAAATATTGAGGTGTGAGACTTTCATATTTATTTTACTAAATAACTTTATTTAGTTTACAATTACATAATTTATAAATTCAACATTTTACCAAATTGAAACCTAAACATAAATGAAATTATACCCTTGTAACACTAAAATTAAACTAACTAAAACCCTAGTATGAACCCCTTGTAACACTAAAATAAATTAAAATTTAATATTTATTAAATTGTGGTTGATGTTTTAATCCTTAGTCTATATATCATTCTATATCTAATCTCTCCACTCTACCAAATTGAATTATAGTTCCATGTAAATTTAGTTGAACCGTAACCATAATCTAGAACTAAAATTCAAATATAAAATTAATCATTATAAAATCTTGACATAAATTAAATTCTAATCCCAACCCTAAAATAATAAAATAATAAATAAACATAACATATATACACGGACGGAATGCTATTACCTTGGTATAGAGATTGGGTTATAAGTTGATATAGAGATTGGGTTATGTTTAGTTTAGCTATATAGTTAGGGATCATTTTATGTGTAGTTAAACGGTTTAATTTGGTTAAAAATTAGGGTTTAATTTAGTTTACGGTAAGATTTCAATTTGGTTTACTCTTAATGTTAAGGTTTAATTTGGTTAACGATTATGGTTCTACTTGATTTAGTCTTACAAATAGAGTTGAAGCTAGTTAAGGTTTTTGGTTCAAGTTAGGTTTAGCTTTATCATTAGGGTTCAATTTAGTTTAGTGTTATAATTTAGTTCTATAGTTGGTTAAGGATATTTTTCTTTTAATTTAGCTTATGTTTTGGGTTAAATTTGGTTTGTGTTAGCATTTGGATTATTTATAGGGGTGAGACATAATTTGGTTTAGGATTAGGGTTTGATTTGATTGAATATTCATTTTCTATAGTGTTATGGTTGAATCTACTTTAGCATTCAATTAGTTTTAGGGGTATGGTTCACTTTGGTGACTCTTATAGTTAGGGTTCAAGTTGGTATAGGACTTGCATTAAATTTAGTATTGAACTTTAGGGTTATGGTTAAAGAGTAAGGTTTAATTTACTTTAGGGAAAGAGTTCAATTTGGTTTAGTCTTAAGGTGAGAGTATAATTTGATTTAGAATTATGGTTAAACTTGGTTCAGTCTTATAGTCAAGATTTAAGTTGGTTTAGGTTTTTGGTTTATGGTTAGGTTTACCTTTAGGGTAAGAGTTTGATTTAGTTCAGTGCTATAGTTTTTGATTAGGTAAAACAGGTTTTGAATGGGCCATGAAACCATATACAGTTGGTTTTTGAAGGGAACCATAACCCTATACAAAAGATGGAAAATATTAGCACCGACCATAGAGAGACAGTTGGGGAATGAGGAAATAGACTTTATAGAACCCCCCGACACTAATAACTAGTAGAACTACTAGCCATCCTAAACCAGCAAAACAACATCAGCTATAAAAAGAAAAGACAATGAAGCTCTAGCTTCACCAAACCTAAAGCCAAATCTTTACATCAATCTAGGTTTTTCTAGCTCCCTAAACCAATAGTATGGGTTTTTTCTTGGCTCCAATAACCAAAATAACCAACCAGCTCCATGCTCATAGCCACAGGGTCATATTTGAATCCCATATCTGTAAGGTCCTCAAAAGGAGAATGACCATTACACAACTGGATCCTGCAAGAAGTCGAGTAGTTATAAGGGAGAGAAGGCCTTTTGCTCCTACTAGAACACTTCATCCAGCCGACACAAACCACCTCCATAGGATGTGTGACATCCACCTCAAAAGGATTTAGGGGTGAAGGGAGTAGGAGCAGATAGAGTTTCCACCACCAAATAACCACCAAAATAGGCCCCACCTCAATAGGGGTATACTCAACCTCGATAGGAGTGTAACACAAAATAATCCAGCTCAAAGAATAATCCCCCAGTAGAGGCAAGATCAGGCATTTCTTCAAAAAAGAGGGAACTTCTAGAACTAGGGGAGAAACATACACGAGGGTCACATATCCAACAAAAGAGAAGTAGGTGCTTCTAGCCAAGCAGAAAGCAACCCAGCAGCATCAGCCACAAATGAAGGAACCTTACAACACAATTGTCCCTCAATCAGCTTAAAGTGTTTTGCAGGACTACCAAAAAAAAAAAGCCCATCCCTCACGAAGCCGTGTCCTGCACTAGAAGACAGATAGGGCACCAAAACATTCTCCCAGTAAAAATTAGCTTCTAGAAATAGGGGAGAAAACAAGACTAGGGTCACAGACCCATTAAAAAAGAAAGGATCAAATACATTCCAAGCTGAGTCCAACCCATCAGATATGTCAATAACACATCTATGAACCTCAAGAAGCCTCAGATGCTTAGCAGCTCTGCCAGAATGGGAGAGATTTTCCTTCACAAATCTGCATCTAGCCCTTGAGACCAGACCGCATAAGAGAAGAACCCCAGCAAAGGCTAAGGGAGCCTAGCCACAAGCCCAACAAATGGGAAGAGGAACAACAAAAACCCTAAGCTGCTCCCCTGCAAACTTAGTAAAGGCGTGCGCAAAAGACAGGGGACTAACACAACCCCTACTAAAAGAAAGGCGGGCTCGTGCATTAACAATGCCAACAATCTCCTTAACAACATCATCTTCCAGCAGATCCTTAGCACCAGTTCTCAGAGTGTTATTAGAGAGGACAAGAAGAATCAGAAGAAGAACCCTAGCAAAGGCTAAGAGAACTAGGTAGGACACCCAACTAAAGGGAGAAGGAACCTCATAAACCCTGAGCAACTCCCTTGCTACCATAGCATAGGCGTGCGCAAAAGGCAAGGGCCTCCCTACACAGCCCCTGAAAAACATGAGGCAGGCCCGCTCATCTGCATTGCCGTCTTTCTCCTCTGCCTTGCCTTTAGTCTGCGAAACCCTAGCTCCCACTCCTGTTCTGCTCATTTTTCATTTTTTCTCGAGAAGAGTATATGTTATCCACAGTTCAATGCTATAGTTAAGGTTGAAGTTGGTTTAGGATTTTCTTTTGATTTTATTTAGGTTGTGGGTTTAATTTATATTTTTTGTTAGTATTAGGTTTGAATTTGGTTCAATGTTTAATTAGCATTAGGGTTCAATTTGGTTTATTGTTGGGGTCATGATTCTATTTGACTTAAGTTTACAATTCAATTTGACATAGTATTAGGTCTATGCTTCAAGTTGATTTTATGTTCAATTTAGTTTAGGTGTAAAGTTGGGGTTGATATACAATTGGTTTCATGATTAGTTCAGGGTTGGGGTTAGAATTTAATTTATGTCAATATTTTATAATGATTAATTTTATATTTGAATTTTAGTTCTAGATTATGGTTATGTTTCAACTAAATTTACATGGAGCTATAATTCAATTTGGTTGAGTGGAAGGATTAGATATAGAATGATATTTAGACTAAGGATTAAAACATCAACCACAATTTAATAAATATTAAATTTTAATTTATTTTAGTGTTACAAGGGGTTCATATTAGGGTTTTAGTTAGTTTAATTTTAGTGTAAGGGTATAATTTTGTTTATGTTTAGGTTTCAATGTGGTAAAATGTTGAATTTATAAATTATGTAATTGTAAACTACATAAAGTTATTTAGTAAAATAAATATGAAAGTCTCACACCTTAATATTTAAATTTTGATATTTATTTTTATTTTTTCTTTCCTTCATTTCTTTTATCCTTAACCAATGTTATAACAATGTTATCAATGTTAACGTTGATGTAATTGAATATTTATATTTTCTTCACATTACATATGGGACATCATTGTTTAGATATGAAATTGATTCACATGGTACAATTGTTTGCAATGTAAAAGAGGTTAAAATATAAGTTTGAAATTTTACTAAAAATTAATAATGATTGTACTAATGTACTCTTTTTTAAATTAAAAAAATGAAGAAAAAAATTATAACCAAAATTATCAAATGTAAAATATAGATAATAAGTTATGTTGTTTTTTTAAAAAAATAATTAGTTATTATAATTAATTTTTAAAATGCATAGAATTATATTTTAAAAATTAGAATATTTTAGAATTTTTAAATTATATATTTTTTAATTTAATTATTATTTTATAAGTATATTAAATAAATAATATTATAACTAACAAAAATAATATAATGAATATCTTATAATACAATTATTTGTAGATCATAATAAAATTAGATACATAATATATATAATATGTAAATGTTGTATACTTTTATAGAAAAAAAGAAATAATGAAATACATTTTTTCATTTATGCCAAGGTATTGTAAAATATATAAGGGAAGTTTTAAAAAAAAACTAAGTGTCTCCTTCCTAAGATATGTGTTTTAGTTTACGATTTATGTTGATGGATTTTTTTTGCTGAAATTAAATATGGTATTTAATTCAATGTTGGCGGCCAACATAATGGCATAAAACGTCAGTACCATTCAATGTCAAATCAGTACTTTTACACAATAGATGCACATACATAGACATATGGGGCATTACATTTTAGTTTACATTTTCATTCTCTTTCAACTTTATGAACTTACACATTCCTCCTTAACTTTGTGGACACACACCTTATTTTATTCTCTACGACTTTGTCGACATAAATACCTTATTTTTTTCTGTTAACATTTATGGACATGCTTTGTCGACGATTGAGGACCTTTAAATTAAGGTTTGTGAGTACCTCGGTGGTTGTCAATGTTGAAACGAGCTCACAACTACTTTTGATCACATGCTCTGGACATTATCAATAATATAGTCACTTCAATGGTGAATTTTTTGAGTCTCTTGTACGCTCGATAATGTGAATCTTTCTTTGTGAGCCTTTTCTTTTTCTCTTTCAATTTTTTTTAACGGGATGCTCGGTGTTGGAAGCATTTATATCAGAGAAATTGTAGTTCTAGAGACAAGGAGGAAACCTTGGAGATATGGCGAACATTTTAGAGCTACTGGTTGACAAATTCAAGGAGTTTCAGGCTTCACAAGAGTTTGACAAAGAAGCCCTGATAGAAGCATTTGAGAAAAGATTCAGTGGTGTACAAGGCACTACTACATTTGGGGCCAAATTTTGACAGAAATTTCCAACGGATAATTTTTTTATGAATTTGGTGTTTTTTTTTTGTAATAGGCCCTGATGGTGTCGGTATTCTGATGGGTTTTAAATAGACCATCGAAATTTTGATAGTTTTGGGGTATAGATGAAAAAAAAGTGAAATGACCAAATTAATTTTATTTCGATTGCATAGAAATGGAGAGGGGGAAAATGAGCAGGTGAAAGCTGAGCGCGAGAGAAAGTGTGTGATTTCTTCATCTTTGATTGGTATCTTTGACGGGCAACATCTTTCAAGCCTCTGGCATCATATTCGACCACAAATTTCAAATGCATTAAATTTTATTTGATGATGAATGCTCTCTGAAATGACCGTATTCTATTGGTGTCATGCCATGGCTCGTGCTTTATCTCTATTATTTGATGTTATTGGTGCTTGTGCTCAAGGATATTGATTCACTATTTTGAAATGTTTGGATTCATGTTTGTTGATATTACTGGCATGTTTAATGATTTGCCATTTTATATTGCTGAGATGCTCATTGAAATGACCGCATTCTACTAGTGTCATGCCCTAGCCTATGCTTTAACTCTATTATTTGATGTTATTGGTGCTTGTGCTCAAGGATATCATTTTTTTTGAAATGTTGATAGTGGTTATCAAATGGACAGCCCGTGAGCTTCTAGCTAGGCACCATTTGTATTGATAGCTTAGGGAATCAAATGTATTGTATCATTGATAGTAGAGACTTTGTTAAAAGGAAATAGGACAAAGAACGATTTTGATTTATTTTCTCTATTTTGATCCCTAAGTGGCTTACAACCCTAGAGAAGTGTATGGAAATTTATGGATGTAGTTGCAGGGTACATAGCAGCCAATAATTCACAAGAAATCCATGCATCCAATTTGAATAACAATTAATACAAAGAAATAGGGTCCTCTAATGGCCCAATCATCTGGACCTTGACTGTCCCCTCAACCAGTGACCCTTCAAAACCCAGTTATCATGCAATTAGTGAGTGATCCTTCATTCTCCTGGTTTGCCCTGCATCCAAACATATTGGAAATACATAATACAATGATAACAAGTCTTTCACAATCCCCCTTCCCTCAAGGAACACTATCAACCATTCCTTCCACGTAGCATTTCACTATTGTATGAGTGGATTGTGCAAGAATAGTTAACATTAAAAAAGGAGAAAACTCCTCAACACATCTTGGAAACCATTAAATTCAATAATAAATGAAACCTAACACCAATAATATTTCTTCCATTCACTTCTACCAAGAATAAAGCATTTAATCCATTCAACATTACATATAATCATTAGATAGTTACATTTCATGACTGTGTACAAGAACAATTTTGACCAAAATGATCAAAAGTACTTTCACCCTTGCACAAGCTATTCCAAACTTCAAGTAAAATGAGCAATATGCTATATCAAATCATTCATATTTATAGTAACCATTCAAAGGATCATTTTGTCAATGAACCCTCTGACTGTACCCCTGCAACAAAGACTGGTAATAGACATGAAATTTACATTTTTTATTACTAAAAGTGGTTTACATAGTTTCATATGATCTTTGATCGATCATTAACCTTGTCTGCATTCCTTTGGCATACACAAGTAAAAGAAAAGAGATAACATGAGAAAATGAAGATAAAAGCATTTTTTTCTCACAGACACAAGTGCCATTGAATGGGAATCGAAAAGGAATACTCTCACACAAAATCAACATAAAATGAAACTATAAGAATGACCCTAATGCATGCATTTTTGTTCATAAATATTGGGATTTTTTAACATTGGAAAACTCTTTAGGAAGATTCAAAGTTCATTATTTACATAATAGAGGTTTACAACCCTTAATTCGTTAACTGTACCCCTTTACCAGTCACCGTCACCAACACCAGTCAATTTCTTGACTTTATTAACAACAAAAATAGTATAACAATTTTATGAACGTGTAAATATAACAAAAGGAAATGTTCATATATCATCACCCAACCAAGATCATGTTCAAACACACATATGGATTCACTATTCTATTCATTGTTCCATGGGACATTGGATTACCATAGTTGTGGAGAATTTAATATTTTATTGATATTCCTCTTCTTCTTTATTTCATACATCTTGATGCAGAGCCCTCTACTATCACCTTAAGGAGACCAAATCAACTCGAGGATTCAACAAGTAACTTGGAATCCAATCAAGGAATTAGCCTCAACTCAAGGAAAAGGTAGAGTTCCCTAACTTTTTTAATCACTTCCACAACCCTTCTACACAAGTTCACTTCCTCATTTCTTGGCAATTCCTCCTAGCACCATCTCCATCCTAGTGCACCTAGTGCACCTAGTGCCTCCACCATGTCCAAACCTCAACTAGGCTTTTCACCCTAATCCTAACATCAAGTATCATTTCATCATGGTCTATTCACCATGTTTCAACACCCCATTCACTCTGATCTATTCAACTTACACCATTCTTCTTCTACAGCCCTTCTAGGTCTGTCTAGTAGCCCTACACACAGAATTTAGAAAATTACACCCAAAGTCTCCAAACAACTTGGAAAAGTACTTACCTTTTCAAATACCCTTTTCAGAGTCACTAACCCCATCTCAACTCATTCTTCCATCCTTTGACTGGTGAATACTTCCATCCCCAAATGCTCTTCTCCTAGGCCTAATTAGCCCTCACTCAACAAAGCAACTCCTATTTCCACTTGTCTCCAAGACTCAAAGGCTTGAAACAATCTTTGTTTCATGCATATGTGGCAAAAATTCATGAGATACTAAAGAAGACTTGCTATTTTTTAGAAAAGTCTTCATTGTCACCCACAAAAAACTAAGTAATAACTACTCTACCCTTAATTTGTTTAACAATGCACCATATTAGATAAAGTAGGTTCTATCACACATGGCACAGATTCTCTTCAAACTCACAATACATTGCATGTGTAGTACAAAACTCATGAGATTCTAAAGAAGGCCTCACTCTTAATTAGCCAAATCTTCCTTGTACCACATAAAATTCAGCTTTTCTCTAATGTTGTAGTTGCAAATAATGAATTTTAAATTTTTATTTTCTTATATTCAATTAAAGGCACTCAAAATCAGTGAAACACTCATTTTTAATTTTTGTGAGCTGTAAAGAGGGCACCGTGCATGAAGAGGGAAGAGGGCACTGGACTTTTTCTTGCGAGTTATGATAATTGTTGTAAACATGCCATTGGTTCAGTTTTGCAATTTTTTTTTGTGTTTAATGCATTTAAAATAAAGGTCTATTCTTGTAGACTACTAGCACGAAGGAAGATTTGACCTAGCCAAATAAAGGTCTAATTCTATAGACTATTGGTCAGACAAATCTTTATTGTCTTCTAATTGTCTTCTTTATATACTAGCATGTATTAATTGGCTAACAAATAAAGAAGCATTTAGACAATCAAAAGATAGTGAAGATAATTTTAAATTCATTTAACACAAATTTTTTTACAAAACTAAACCAATGACATGTTTACAATAAAAAAATAGAGTGATAATAATATGCTGAAAATTATATTCTATTTAATAGATGCCAAATGACTAGTCCCAACAATTCTTAAACATACTTTATCTGATATGACAAATTCTTAAACAATTAAGGTTGGAGTAGACATAGTTATCACATAGTTTTTTCTGTGGTACAAGGAAGATCTGGCTGATTAAGAGTGAGGCCTTCTTTATAATCTCATGAGTTTTGTACAACATATGGTAAGCCACATGTGTGGAAGCTTGATGGAGGGTGCCTTTAGCATATGTTGCTTAGATATGTTATCAACATGATATCATAAATGCAGAGGTTGATTCTGAGTAGAGACAATGATACAGTTGTGTATATCAGTGAGTATTCCTGACAGGTCCCAGGAACAGTTCTATATGTGACTTACAATACAGTTGCAGCAGAGCCTTACACCTTTATATTTATGTGGTAGACATATGTATGATATTATGTTCATGGATGTAGAGTCAAATATGTAGTACAGGTTGAGTTATGAAGTCTCCAGTTGACAGTTAAAGTTTCCCGAGTTTATCTAGAAGAGTCGACAGTGTTTATATGATTGTGGTAGTTGTGCCTATCATCTCAGTATGCACACTTGGATTTATGTTCATAGGATATTTAAGAAGGTTTGGTTAAGAGTGCATGATGTAATTCATCATGAGAAGAAAGTTGGAGTTAATTTGGTGGAGTCGACTATGTGTAGCGTGGCGTCTACTCAGTTGGAATTATGAAGTCCTAATTTATGTTGCGTGCTTAGTAGAGGAAATTGAGGTGTTATTGGAGAGTTGTATTGTTTCTCTAATATGATTTCAAGATGGTTCTAATAGGCTGACTTGATTATATCATTTAGAGGAAAGATATTTATAGGAAGTCATTTGTGATTTCTAAGCATGGTTCAGAGTTGAAAGACAAGAGAAGAGCAGAGAGTGCGAAGTGTTGAGCAATCAACAGAAGGTCTATGTGATAAAGTAAAGAGTTTATGCTATTCATTGGAACTGATCAAGACACTCAATCTATGCACAGTTCACCAAGATCCAGATATAGTGTGTATATGTTAAACAAAAGGTTGCAGCCTTCACCCCTTTGAGCAGTGTGCTCTCGGACAGTGCATCCTCACCCCTAATAGGGTTAATTGTAAAAGAATCCTAATAGGGTCTGACCCTTGACCAGGTCACTGTACTAAATGCATTGTAATGATCAACTCCTAATAGGGTTGTAAGGTATTCTAACATGGATCATAAAACACTAGTGCAGATTATTAGTGGGTGTCAATTCCCACTGGGGTTTTTACCTATTTGGGTTTACCCGTAACCAAAATTGTTGTGTTGTGTTAAGTGTTCACATAATGTGTTTATGGTTAATGTTCTTCTATACTTAATTGGATAAAGAATTGAATCTTGTAGACAAATGATTCACCCCCCCCTCTCAGTTATCTCTTGGGACTATTCCTAACAATTGGTATCAGAGCCAAGTACCTCGGAAAGAAAGTTTAACAACTTGAGGTTGATCAGATGGCATACTTCAGAAAAGAAAGTCCCAAGTTTGATAGAGAGAATTATCTTGACTGGAAGAACAAGATGATGACAAATTTATAGTGCATTTCTTTTGAGATCTTTGAGGTGGCTACTAAAGAAACCGAGATTCCCTCCTTATCAGATCTTGCAAAGGAAGATGCAACCCTTAAGAAAAATGAGCTATTCACTTCAAATGCTATTTCCAAAGAAGAACTCATCAACACCCTATCTGACAATGAGTTTTCAAAGGTCAAGAAGCTAGATAAAGCCTACAAAATTTGGAAGTATCTAGAAGATATGTTTGAAGGAGACATCCAAGCAAAGAATGGGCGTAGGAAGACATGGAAGAAAAAGTACAATACATTGGAGATGCTACCTGAAGAGAACATAAGAGCCTACAATCAAATGATTAATGAAGTAGTTGCTAGAATCAGAAACAATGGTGGAAAAATTCAGAAGACACTAGTACATTTGAGCCCTATTTCTGACGGCCTACCATCATAATTATGACTATTTACCATTGATAAAGTGACACCACCTATCATCACAGTTTTGCAGTCGAAAAAAATGTCGGTTCTGATTTGCATCATAATTATGACGACAATGGAAGTCACAAAAAGGGGATACCAAGAAGGCCAATCTGGTGTCGGACCTATTTGTGGCCGTCCCAATTGCGACACCTATCCGTCACAAACAATACAAATGACGATGACCCATCAGAATCTTCTGATGGGTCACCATCATTTGTAGTTGTTTTGCCGATGAAGATGTTGTTAATGCGATGAATAGATGTTAGAATTTTACAACGGATATCCATTATTTGTAGTTTTAAGTGACATCGATGCTGTACATGCGATAGATACTTGTTGGAAGTTTATGGTGGATATCCGTCATTTATAGTTTTTTACCGACATTGATGTTGTACATGTGATGGCTGGATGTCAGATTGTTTTGACAGATAAATGGAGTTATATCATTTGGAATGGATATATGATAGGTTGATATCAAATTCTATCTCCTTATTTGATCTAATAGCATCAATATAACAAACAGAGCACCGACCAATCAAATAGGGAGATGAGGTGCTCAAATAGTGAGCTCATAAAACAATATATTTAGTCTTAATAAAATATTATAAAACAACATATATTGTGTGAAGTATTTGATCTTTCTTTATTTGTTTTGTTGTTTCGATATTCACTATGTGGTACCCCTCGTTTATGATCATTTCATGAGGATATGTTTTGATGGCTTGCGGGCTGTAAGCCAGGGCATCATGCATTATTTATGAGCTCACTATTTGATCACTGACCAATTAAATAGGGACATGAGGTGCTCAAATAGTGAGCTCACAAACAATGCATGATGCCCTAGCTTGCAGCCTGCGAGCCATCAAGACATTTCCTCATGAAATGATAATAAATGGGGAGTACCACATAGTGAATATCAACATCAAAACAAATAAAGAGAGATCAAACACTTCACACAATGCCTTGAAGGTAATAGCAATGATGCCCTAGCTCTCAAAGCTTGCGGGTCATCGAACATTCCAAATGCAAAGATGTAAACAATGCTAGTATTAACATTCATATTTTTCCATTAAATCAACAAATGCCATCAAAATAAAATTGAGTTAATGAGAAGACAAAGCTCTATTTCCTACCTCAAGTCATGGCTGCCATATAAAGATCAAATACTAAGGAACTATGTTATAAAATTTCATGCCAAATTTCAAGGCATGAAATTTTATAACTGTACATATATTTTCTTCGACTCCACCACATTGTAAACTCAATGCTAAGGAGAAAAAAATATGATGTCAAAAATTATAAAATTTCATGCCTTGAAATTTTATAACATAGTTCCTTAGCAGCTGCCATATGAAGAGCGGTGCAAGGTGGCAACTTTCCCATTTTCCCATAGTTAGGGCCCTCTTTTTCCATGCTTTATGAGATTTATGTTTTTACCATGCTTTATGAGATTTATGTTTTTTTTAAGTGAAGACAAAGATTATCTTAATTTTTTATCTTTAAATTTTATTCATTTTATGATTTTAAAAATTGAAATAAAAAATATAAACTTTTAAGAAACTTTTATATGTTTTCATCAAATGACCCCAAAACATCAAGAATCGTCATATATGGTCGCTAATAGCCAATTTTCAGAAGAATATGAATGAATGCAAACATACATAAGTGGATGAACATAAATAATGAAGGTACAAGACATTTCTTGAAGTAATGAAGTGTTGACTCGGGGTTCGATCTAGTATGCTCTTGTATGATCCAAAACTTGCAAGGAAGGAAAAGATGGGGTTAGATCCAAAGGATCTAAGAAATTCCTGACACCCTATTACTGATCCTCGTCTACAATTATGCATGTGCATAGTCAAGCCATACATAGACTCAACAACATGGTAGCATTGATCCAATAATAGAAAATACATTACAAATGCCAAGCTCACGGTCTCAATGAAATAAACAGTGTATAAAACAATATATGGTGCACAACAGTAACAAGCATGCAATGACAACAATAACATTGCATGATGCCCGAGCTCAAATTCAAAATAGTAAGTGTATTAATGTATGATCTAATAGAAGCAACCTCATTGATCATTACCTTTGACTCCTCCATCATTATAGAAGAGATAACTACTTACAAATATATTTCATAATTCCTCCTTTGAAGTCATAGGTTAGTTTAACTATTGGACAATGTGCTGATAGGAGTTTCGAATAGATTTGAATAAAAACTAAGAGTATTGAATTTTATTTGTTCCTATTGTGATTTCAAGGGTGAATAAGGCTAAGACCTTTTTAGCGGATCAGGGTGGTGTATATAGCTTGTAAGTTTATACGTTTACACTTTTTTTGTTTGAGGATTAATTATGCTAGTTTTTAAATAGAAAGATTTTTCTTTCTTATTTCAAATTCATTTCTTCATATGTCAGACATGATGCATAGTGAATTCATAGGAGTTTCGAATAGATTTGAAGAAAAACTAAGAGTATTCAATATTAACTATTCTTATTGTGAATTCAAGGGAGAAGAAGGCTAAGATCTTTACAGATGGTCTTGTGTGGGCAAGGTATGAAATTTGTGTGGGCTAACCTTCTTGTTCTGTTAGCATTCTCCATGATTTCGGATGCTATATTTTCTTCAGTCTGGTTGGTTCCTTACTTTCCCCTCTTTGGTTCCATGCTTTCTTACATTAAGAGTTCACTTTATCTCTAATTAGGGCACTATTTGTCCTTGACTGTATTCTTTTGGGGTCTGATCTATTGTAGTTGTTTCTTTTTTCTCTGAATCATTGTTTACAATTACTTTTGATGCAATATTTGTGTGAAGAAAAAGAACAAAATGGTGAACAAGTGTATTTGACAAAAATAAACGTGACGCATTTTGTTGGACTGATTGGGTTGGCCTAGTACCATTTACATGGCCTGGCCAGATATTAAACAGTAAGCTCATGAACAATGCCAGTATTAAACAGTGAGCTCATGAACAATGTATGATGCCCTAGCTTGCAGCCCACGAGCCATCAAGACATTTCCTCATGAAATGATCATAAAAAAGGAGTACCACATAATGAATATCAACAACAAAACAAATAAAGAGATATCAAACACTTCACACAATGCCTTGAAGATAATAGAAACGATGCCCCCAGCTCTCAAAGCTCGTAGGTCATCAAGAATTCCAAATGAAAAGATGTAAACAATGCCAGTATTAAACATTGAGCTCATGAACAATGTATGATGTCCTAGCTTGCAGCCCGCGAGCCATCAAGACATTTCCTCATGAAATGATCATAAACGGGGAGTACCAAATAGTGAATATCAATAGCAAAGCAAATAAAGAGAGATCAAACAATTCACACAATGCCTTGAAGGTCATAGCAACAATGCCCTAGCTCTCAAACCTCGCGGGTCATCAAGCATTCCAAATGAAAAGATGTAAACAATGCCAATATTCAATAGTGAGCTCATAAACAATGTATGATGCCCTAGCTTGCAGCCCGTGAGCCATCAAGACATTTCCTCATGAAATGATCATAAACAGGGAGTACCACATAGTGAATATCAACAAAAATAAAAATAAAGAGAGATCAAACACTTCACACAATGCCTTGAAGGTAATAGCAATGATGCCCTAGCTCTCAAAGCTTGCGGGTCATCAAGCATTCCAAATGCTAAGATGTAAACAATGTCACTATAAACATTCAT
Source organism: Chamaecyparis obtusa (assembly GCA_027943335.1). Lineage (NCBI taxonomy): Eukaryota > Viridiplantae > Streptophyta > Pinopsida > Cupressales > Cupressaceae > Chamaecyparis > Chamaecyparis obtusa. The sequence goes on from BSBK01005005.1 coordinate 230,522, forward strand.
ATTGTGCCATTAAATCAACAAATTCCATCAAAATGAAATTGATTTAATGAGAAGACAAAGCTTGAATACCTATAACCTCAAGTGCCAGTGCGCTCTTCCCACATGGTGTCGGCCTCTTTGCGCATGCCAAACTTGAATGCCCTCTTCACGCCATGCAAAAGTACAGTGCCATCTTCGTGACAGCTCTTTGAATTCACAAATTACAAATGACACTTTCTTTTTCTTTTTTTTGGTTTATAACCAAAGGGTGTCACAATTATGACATCATCATTGCTATTATGGCACCATTGGGGGGCACTTGCTAAAAAAAATACAAAAAACAAACACAAATTGTAGTGGCGTCACAAATTGATGTCAAAATTTGACCCCAAATGTTGAAGTGAGAAGACATCATGGATAAGTTGATGACTACTTTAACACCAAAATATGAGAGCAAGATAAACATCCTCAATGAGACTGTGCAATTTTTAGAAAACTTCAAAAGAGAGACCTTAATCAGCAAGATTGTTGCATTTGAGATATCAAGTTTAAATACAGAGCCTAAAAGTGAGACTGCCTTCAAAGCTTCAGTCCATGGTAAGAAATCCTTGAACACCTTTGGTAATTTTGATGATGATGATGAAGAGAAATCACTAGATGATTTTATTGCTATGATTTCTAAAAGTGAAAATAAAGGAAAAGGAAAATATGAAGGTCAATTACCATTCAAATACTTTTCATGTAATAAGAATGGTCACTTTGCATCTAAGTGTCCTACAAGAGTTAAGAAATTCAAAAATAACTACAAGCCTAGGTATAAAAAGGAATGTTACTATGTTGGAGATGGAGTATTAGATGAATAATCAATAGAAGAGGAAATTGGATTCATTACTCTTGAAGATGAAAAGTATACACAAGAGTTAGCACTGATTTCACAAGTAGACATCAGGACAGATTGGATCATTGACAGTGGTTTCTCACATCACATGACAAGAGACAAAGATAGATTTGTTCATCTGGATAGATACAAAGGAGGCATGGTTAGATTTGGAGATAACACTCCTAAACCTATCATTGGTAGAGGAGCCATCACCTTGGATGGAAAGAACAACACTAATGATGTTCTATATGTTGATGGTTTACAACATAACCTACTGAGTGTTGGAAAATTTCTTGACAAAGGTTACCGGTTGGAGTTCAAAGACAACAAGTGCATCATTAACAACAAGGAAGGAGAAATGATTGCATCGGGATCAAAGACTATAGGTAATTTTTTCCAGCTCAATCTAGAAGCAAGTTGTTTTGTTGCCTAAGTAGATGACAGTGTGCTATGGCACAAGAGACTATGTCATATCAATTTTGATAACATAGTAAAGATAAGTAATGTAAAGGTAGTAAGAGATCTTCCTAGCATTGCAAACCCAATTGATGCAATATGTAGGGAACAAGTGATGGGAAAGCATGTAAGAAATTCATTCAGAACCAAGCACAATTTGACAGAGAACAAGTTGGATCTGATTCATACAGACCTATGTGGACCAACTAAAACAAGATCATACTATGGTGAAAGGTATTTCATTTTGTTTGTTGATGATTATTCTAGAATGATGTGGGCTATCTTCTTAAAGGATAAATCAAAAGCCTTTGACAAGTTCAAAATATTCAAAGCTAAGGTTGAAAATGAGTTTGGATTAATGATTAAATGCCTGAGATCAAATAGAGGAGGAGAATTCACCTCTAACAGATTTTATGAGTACTACAAAGAACATGGGATAAAGAGATAGATAAGTGCTCCTAGAACCCCTTGGTAGATTGGAATTATAGAGAGAAGGAATAGGATCATACTGGACACAACATGCACCATCATTATTGAAGGAAAGGTTGCACACACCTATTCGAGAGATGCGATCAATACATCAGTCTACACTATCAATAGAATTCAATTGAGGCCAGCCATAGACAAGACACCTTATGAGCTATGGTTTGGGAATGTACCTATAGTCAAATACTTCATAATATTTGGAAGCAAGTGCTACATCAAGAGAGATGAAGCAATTGGCAAGTTTGATACAAGAAGTGATGAAGATATTTTTCTTGGTTACTCCACTAAAAGAAAAGCTTATAGATGTTATAATTTGAGATTAAAGAAGATCATTGAAAGTGCTCGTGTCAAGATTGATGAGAAGTTTATGATTCAAGAAAGATATCATGATTATGCACCTATGATTGAAGAAGAACCTAAATCTGCCTCTAGAGAAATAGTAGTTGATAAAATGTTTGACACCATTGATGTATTGTTCAATTACCCTGAAACTAGTGAAGAAGAATCTCAGAAGTCAGATGAGAGAGTCACACCTAAATTCACATCTAGATATCATTCAAAGGAAGACATCATTGGAGATTAGAACAGTAAGGTCATGATAAGATCAAAAGAAAAGAGTTCCACAACAAATGAAGAGGTATGTTTACTATCACAGATTGAACCCTTAAGTGTTGAAGATGCATGTAATAATTTGGATTGGCATGAAGCAATGAAAGAAGAATTAGATAAGATAATTAAGAATGATACATGGGAATTGGTCCCAAGGTCTACTGATAAGAATGTGATTGGAACCAAGTGGATATTCAGAAATAAGATGAATGAAGATGGTATAGTAGTAAGAAACAAAGCCAGATTAGTATGTAAAGGGTATGCACAAAGAGAAGGAATTGATTACTCTAATACATTTGCCCCAGTAAGCAGATTAGAAGCTATAAAGTTATTTCTAGCCTATGCTATGTACAAAAACTTTAAGGTTTACCAAATGGATGTTAAGTCAACATTCTTGAATGGAGAATTAAAGGAAGAAGTATACATAGAGCAGCTTGAAGGATTCACCTTATCAGACAAACTTGATATGGTATGTAGATTGAAGAAATCCCTCTATGGACTTAAGCAATCCCCTAGAGCATGGTATGAAAGACTTGATGGTTACTTGACTAAGTTTGGATTCAAGAAAGATGCAATAGATTGTAACTTATTCATAAGAGAGACATCTGATGGATTATTGTTAGTTTCTATATTTGTTGATGACATTAACTTTGGTGGTAACAACAAACTTAGTGCAGAATTTGCCAAGGAAATGTAGAGTGAATTTAAAATGAGCATGATTGGACCTATCAAGTACTTTTTGGGATTGAATGTGCAGCAGACAGACAAAGGTATATTAAAAAATCAGACTAAGTATGTAAAAGAGATCTTGAAGACTTTCGAGATGGATGATTGCAAGCCAGTAAGTACCCCTATGATAACAAGATGTAAGCTATCAAAAGAAGATGATTCACCAGTAGTAGACATAACCTTGTATAAGTCTATAATTGGCAAACTTATATATCTTACTCAAACTAGACCAGACATTTCCAATGCAGTTGGTATTGTTGGAGGATTTACAGTAGAACCTAAGCAAAGTCATATCATGGCAGTAAAAAGAATCTTCAGATACTTGAATGGAACCTTAGACTATGGTTTATGGTATCCTAATTTAGAAAATGTAAAGCTTCATGTATATATAGATGCAAATTGGGCAGGATGCGTGGATGATAGAAAGAGTACCTCTAGAGGAGCTGTATTCCTTGGAGATAGACTTTTTACTTGGACAAGTAAAAAGCAGAATTATATTTCTTAGTCAACAACAGAAGTAGAGTATGTTGTAGTAGCATTGAATTGCTCTACAATTGTGTGGATCAAGCAGATGATAAAATATTTTATCATTAATATTTATTACCCTATTGTTACTCATTGTGATAACACTAGCACCATCAATATGCCAAAGAACCATGTGATGCATGCAAAGACAAAATATATTGAGATAAAGTATCACTTCCTAAGAGAGAAATTAGCAGAGAAAGAAGTAATGGTGGATTATGTGAGTATAAAAGATCAACTAGCAGACATATTCACAAAGCCTCTACCTAAGGATACTTTTGATTATCTCAGGTAGAATTTGGGAGTAATTCCCTTCTCTGAATCTGAATAAAGATAACAGGAGTGCATCAGTCCTCAGTGACTAATGAAGGGTTGACTACTCTACCTCAGGAGTAGTAATAGTGCTTAAATGTGTTGGTGCCCTTTTCCATTGATGTCAAAGGGGGAGTATATATAAATTCATGAAAAATAAGAAAATAAACAAGATAGAAAAGAAGGTATATAGTAAGGAGGAGCATATTGAGTAGTTGCAGCAGTTGATATTTAGAGCTTCCAGTAGTTGATGGAGGATCCATCCTTAGGGGAGTTTTGTTGAGGAAATGGAGAATGTTATAAAAGAATTGATCATTTGGATTGGTGGTGTTTTTCATTCCATATGTTGCCATCAATGCCAAAGGGGGAGATTGTTGGAGATTTTCTAGCAAGATAGTTTGTTGTCTATATGTTTGACATTGATGAAAACATATGGTAAGCAGCATGCATGGAAGCTTGATGGAGAGTGTCTTTAGCATATTTGCTTAGATATGTTATCAACATGATATCATAAATGCAGAGGTTTATTTTGAGTAGAGACAATGATACAGTTGTGTATATCAATGAGTATTCCTGACAGGTCCCAAGAACAGTTCTGTATGTGATTTACAGTACAGTTGCAGCAGAGCCTTGCACCTTTCTATTTATGTGGTAGACATATGTATGATTTCATGTTCATGGACACAGAGTTAGATATGCTGTACAGGTTGAGTTATGAAGTCTCCAGTTGACAGTTGCATTTTCCTAAGTTTATTTGGAAGAGCTGATAATGTTTATATGATTGTGGTAGTTGTGTCTATCATCTTGGTATGCATGCTTAGATTTATTTTTGTAGGAGAGTTAAGAAGGTTTGGTTAAGAGTGCATGACATAATTCATCATGAGAAGAAAGTTGGAGTTAATTTGGAGGAGCCAACTGTGTGGAGCGTGGTGTCTACTCACTTGGAATTATGAAGTCCTAATTTATGTTGCATGCTTAGTAGAGCCGAATGAGGTGTTATTAGAGAGTTTTATTGTTTCTCTATTATGATTTCAAGATGGTTCTATTAGGCCGACTTGATTCTATCATTTAAAGGAAAGATATTTATAGGCAGTCATTTGTGATTGCTAAGCATGGTTCAGAGTTGAAAGACAAGACAAGAGAAGAGCAGAGAGTGAAGTGTTGAGCCATCAACAGAAGTTCTATGTGACAAAGTAAAGATTTTATGCTATTCATTAGAACTGATCAAGCCATCAAGTCTATGCACAGTTCAACAAGATCCAAATATAGTGTGTATCTATTAAACAAAAGGTTGCAACCTTCACCTCTTTGATCAGTGTGCTCTCGGACAGTGCGTCCTCACCCCTAGTAGGGTTAATTGTAAAAGACTCCTAATAGGTTTTGACCCATGACCAGGTCATTGTACTAAATGTATTATAATGATCAACTCCTAACAAGGTTGTAAGGTCTTCTAACAGGGATCATAAAACACTAGTGCAGATTATTAGTGGGTGTCAATTTCCACCAGGGTTTTTACCTATTTGGGTTTCCCTGTAACCAAAATTGTTGTGTTGTGTTAAGTGTTCTCATATTGTGTTTATGGTTAATGTTCTTCTATACTTAATTGGATAAAGAATTGAATCTTGTAGATAACTGATTCACCCCGCCCCCCTCTTAGTTATCTCTTGGGACTATTCCTAACATAAATAAAACTCAACTTTTCTCTAATGTTGTAGTTCCAAGTAATGAATTTTAAATTTTATTTTCTTATTCATAGAAGCTTGCAGTATAGTTACTTTTAATATAGACAATTTAGACAGTGTATTTTCCTATAGTGTTCCTTAGTCTTGATTGAGGATGACATGCACATGGTCGCTAAACTAGACTTGCATAGTGTAGTTAGATTAAAGGGGTGATTATTTTGGTAGTGAAGATGAGAAGAAAAACACAATTTATTAGTTAAATATTTTGTATATAAATTGGGTACTACTTTTGTAGGTAGTTTTAGCTCATTGTTTTGTAATGTAATTTTTCAATTTCATGTATTTTATCTCCTATTTATTAGGTGCATGAGATGAAGGTTGAATGTAAGAGTCTTATAATGTTGAGTTACCTTTGGATCTCGAGTTTTTGATACTCCTATGATGATCTTTCTCAACAAGTATTTTATTCTATTGTTGTTTTTTCAATAACATATTGGGGAAATACAAAACTATGTACTTCTATAGGACAGTCAACACAAAATTGAAGCATCAAACAAGACTTGATCAAGTTGTAGGTGGAACGTGCACTCAAATAGTAAGTAATGTAGAATAACAAAATAAGTAATCTGTCGTGTCTACATTTTGTTATTTTTTGAGATTACATCCATGTTCTATATTCACAGAATGGTTGAAAATTGAAATTTACAATTTGATAAAAGTATTGATGGGTGTTGTTCCCTGCATCCTCAATCAACAACTTGCCTCCATTTGTGGTCTCAATTTTCCTCCATTTGTTGTTCCATGCACCCTTAAAAAGTGTTAGATATGCATATTTGTCATTTTAAGATCAAAGATAAAGGCCCCCTTTTTTATGCGCGCACACACACACAACATATACAACCTTCACCATCAAGATTTTCCTAAGCACTAATGGGACCTTACCCTGCAATAAATGTATTATTGTGAAAATCATCACAAGTCCATTTGTTGCCAGGTCTAGCTCCTAGCAGTGTTTGGTCAAATTTTATGCACTTGTGATATATTTTGTGTATAATATATATGATATTTTATTTTGATTTACAAACTACTATATTATTTGAATATCTTTCTTTCTTGTCACAATAGGAAAGAGTTTGAGGTGGAAGACTACAATAATAGAAGTGTTTCAATTCGGTATACCATACTACAACATCATTTCATAACTAACTTTTTAATTTCTATATATAATTAGGTTATAGATAATCTAAGTGAAGAAGGATCATATCAAACAATCCAAGTGAAGAAGGTAATGGGGATACAATCAATAGATTGTGGTCTAACTTGAAAAGAAAAGGCAATGGAAAATGTTATTGTTCCTGCAATATTTGTAAGGGCTTAAACACTAGAACATTGCTAATCAAAATAACTAAGAGACATTGTAGGGATAATGGTCACATTGAAGGGGGGTTTGATTATCATCAATTGGTAATTTTTTCATTATATTTATTTAACAATTAATATATATATATATATGAAATACACTTGATGATGAGATCATTATCATGGTTTATTTGTGTTCATCATTTTTATATAGGTTGACCTACCCAGGGAGTACATGATATAGACCATGGAGGTGGGAATATGGAGAATGTGGCTTTGGAAGTGGATGATCATGGAGGTTCGAATATTGAAGTTGAAGATTATGATCCCATGGAAGATGATGATCATGTGTCAGATAACACATTTGAAGATGATGGTACTAATACATTGATCCATGACATATTTGGTACTGGCGCAACTGATGATGATGATTAGGATGATGTTGATGTCATCCATGATATACCTCTACTTGAGAAGGCAACCATGACACTTTACGAAGGCTCCCAAATAACTCTTCTCTCTATTGTGTTGTTATTGTTGAACTTGAAAGTTATGAATGGTTTATCCAACATAACAATGTCATGTATGCTAAGGTATGTCATATATATCATTATAGTAATTAAAGAGTGAAACAAGTACCATAAATATTGTTAATATTAACAACTTATATTTTTTTTATAGATTTATAGGTGAGTTTTTGTTACCACCATCGAATATTCTCCCTCGCTCCTACCGAGAATTATGTGCCACTATGAAAGATATTGGAATAGAGTATCAAGAAATAGATGCTTGTCCCAATGATCATATAATTTATCATAAAGAAAATAAATTTTCAATAGAATGCCTTGAATGTCATATGAGTAGATATTGAACAGATAATGTAACAAAAAAGGTGCCTCACAAGGGTCTTCGTTACATCCCCATTATACCACCTTTGCAAAGATTTTTCAGGTGTAGTAGCTTGGCACAATTTATGGATTACCATGCATGCAATAGGAGTCTATATGACATTATTCAAATTCCTGCAGATGGTTCTGCATTTAAGGACATAGAGGAAAAGTAGCCGTACTTTATTGCAAAACCTCAAAATCTCAAGCTTTCATTGGCAACAGAAGGTGTCAATCCATTTGGAGAGCTAAGATATGTTTACTCTGTTTGGCCTATTTTTGTCATCAACAATAACATTCCTCCATGGATGTGAATAAATAGGGAGCACATTATGTTGTCAATGATTGTTCTAGGTATTTGATCATTTAATAGTTATGTGCATGTAATTATAAATCTTCCAGTAAAATGGTCACAATAATTATGTAATGTTGTTGTCCATTCAACTAGGTAAATACCAAATTAAAGATATGAATGTATATATTGAGCCTCTTATCGATGAGTTGGTGGAGTTATGGAATGGTGTCACTATGTATGAATTCTCTAGACCAATAGGACACAGACAATTTCAATTCCATACAATGCTTGTATGGACAATACATGATGCCCCAGGGCTAATACATTTTTTTGGTATGTTATGGTGTATTCAAGTTGCATATGACAATTCTAAATATAAAAATTAACATATTTAATCCAATAGTATCATTATCTTGTAGGTCTTTAAACAAAGGGAAAATTTGCATGTCTAGTTTGTGGTCTAAAGATGAAATCTTGTCATTAAAAAAGTTTAGGAAAGAAGGTGTTTGATGAGCATAGACACTTTCTCCACAAAAATCATAACTATCAAATTACCAAAAACATCTTTTCAATGGGAAAGAAGAGACTACATCTAAGCCATGGAGAATGACACCTCACTTATGGAAGTTGGAATATAATATAATTAATTGTCAAGGTACTACCATTCTACCTATTGATTTATGTTTGGAATTTGTATATTTATATTGTGTTTTGTTTGTTGATTATGTGATTGATGATTGTGAATGTCGTCAAGGCAATACTATTGAGCACCTTTCAAAGGGACTAAAAAGTTATCCTAAACAATTTAGTATGTTACACTACTACGAGCAGCTGCAAATTGTGCATTTGTTTGATACTATGCATATTGGAAAGAATGTAACAGAGACATTGTGGAAGATATTGGATGGAAGACGTGACAAAGAAAAAATTGTCAAAATTTGTAGCGACATTCATGAATCCAATCATGCAATAAATTTTTTTATAGAATAAAATAGAAATGGAGAACAGATTAATAAAAGAAGTCATACGAAAAAATTGATTTCCCATAGGATTTGTTGCAAACATAAGCAGTATCATATCTTGAAGAAAAGTGAATTTGGGCTAGGGTTGAAAATGCATTATTGGCATACCTTCATCAAGGTAAGCCATGTTCTTTTGTATTTATAATATATTTGTAAACTATATGTACTTCTCATTGTATTATGTGAGAAAAGAATGACATGATTATTTTTATAATTGTTGTAGTACATGCTACCCCTATCTCTCCCAGAGAACTTTGACAATAACATCAAACAAGTGATATATGATCTTGGAAAATACATGAGGTAAGCAATGATATCTATTCAATTTGTTGTATATATTGTAAAGTCTCATGTTTATATATTTTTGTGTCTTGAATGTCTTGTAGGTGGTTGTCATCTAAAGAAATATATAAAGCAGATATAAAATATTGGAAGAGAATAATTCCTCATCTAATGTGTGAAATGAAAAAGTGTCTACCTTCAACCTTTTTCAATGCAGAATAACAGTACCTCATACACCAAGTTGAGGAGATTAAATTGTGTGGATCCGTACACACTCGGTCAATATGGATGGTTGAGAGGCACCTAAAATTTTTCAAGGCTTTGGTTCAGCAAAGAGAACATCCTCAAGGTTCTATGGTGGAGGGATATATGGTATACCAGACTATGGTGTATGTTACTAAATATCTTCCTAAGCTTTTAGCAAAGATCCATATAGATCACATTTGGGATCTCGACATCATTAAAAAATTCAAAGGGGAGTACTTGGTGGGGAAAGGTAGAATGAGGAAAGTGAGAGGTATTAAATTATAATATGTTATTATAGCTGTTAATTAATTATTAATCTTCAAAATTAATCGGTTGTAAGTCATCTATTTATTTTTTGTACAACTGCTCGAGAGTGGGATGCAATACATTTGTATATTGCAAACAATCAAGATTGGATGATGGTATGGATTGAACAATGTCATCATTTAGGTCACACATTAACATGGGAAGTTGTGTCTTCATTGGTTAATGAAGCTCATCATAATGGAGATCTAAATTTTACACAAAGGGAAATAGATTTAGCACATGGTTTAAGAGATTTCTAGATACGTATAAATTTTTTAATCACCTGTACGTTTATGAACTCCTGATGCAATAATTTATACATGTTTGAGATATTTTGTAGGTCAAACACCACAAGGCTATGTTTTGAAATGGTCATAAATTTCACATCAAAAAATTGGATGATACAAAGAAAACTTGTGATTTTGGGATAAGTGCAATCTTTCAGGTGACTAATATTTCATCTAGAAATGACTTACATCCTCAAGAGTCTAAAAATAGATACTATGGCATTTTGGATGATATACTTGAGTGTGAATTTAATTCCTTTAGATTAGTTCTCTTTGTCATCAGATGCTATAGGCTACGACTTAATCAAAATGATCCTGATAGAACTATTATTGAACATGACAATGGATTTCCAATGATTAATACAAGGTGGTTTGAGCTAGTTAGGGATGAGCCCTATGTTCTTCCAAGCCAATGTGAGTAGGTATTTTACTCAGAGGCTCCACACAAATTGGGTTGGTCATTTTTTGTTAGACATGATCCAAGAGGAAGGCCGATAAGGTATAATGTGATGGAAGAAGAAGATTGTGAACAATTAGAAGATGATGTAGATGATGTAGATGATGATCATGAACAATAGTTAGTCGATGATGTTCCTGACGCAACTTTTCTTGAAGAAGAAGAAGACCATGATGATGATGATGCTATTGATGATGATGGTGGTGGTGGTGATGATGTTGATGATGATGATGGTGTTGATGCTAATGATGATGATGACAAAGATGACGATAATGACAGTGGTGGTGATGATGTTGACGACGAAGATGATCATGGTGATGAGTTGGATGAAGAATAAGATGAATGACATGAATGAAATGTATAGTTACATGATCACTACTTAATCTATTTAATATTGATATCTTGATAGAAATGTGTAGTTATGTGATCAATGCTTAATCTAATTAATTTGTGATGTACCTGTTAATGTTTTTAATTCATATGGGATGCTTATGGTTTTTAATGTACTTACTATGTGTTTTTGAGTATATGTATCATGAATTTATTAGCTAACATAAGATAATTGAATTACATATGTAGGTACCTGAACCCCTTTCACAAGCATCCCACACAATCTCATGGATTGACATGTATAAGTCAATACACCCTATAGAGATTAATGTATTCCATAATTTGCAAAATATCTCGCATTACCTTCTATCTCTCTCATTTGATGGAGTGCAGGTAGCAGCAAATAGGTATTTGTTAGATGTGTCTTCCTCAAGAAAAGGAAATATAGGGATGGAATAAGAAAGTGAGTCATGTAGTATGTCTAAATTAGGAAGATCAACTAGAGGTCAAAAGACTAGAAGAAAATTCAATAAACGTATGCAATTTTTCCTTGCTCAAGGGGGGTCATGTTCTAATGATGATGAGAGAAAAGGCGACATCGAGGTTCCCTCTAGGTACCAATATCTACAAAAATAATGGGTCCTCAAGGAACTTCCTCCAATAAACACTAATTTCAGTGTTAAAGGTGAGATATATCGCATTGCACCATTGTCAATACATGGTTTGGGCCTATTTTGCATGGATGGCATAAAGGTCTCTTACAAAAAAGTTGTCCAATTGATGGAGTATGTTGGAACTTGTTACAATTACAAAATTTGGATGTGAATTGTTCAATATAAAAAAAGTATGCGTAGGTGAATAGTGGAAAAAAAGGAATCCACCTAATTGAATGTACATGCGGGGGGAATATGAAATCTAATTCTAAATCTAAATTCTCAATGGAGAGATCCAAATTGATCAACCAAAAGGCTAATGCACAATCAAATCAATCTATGGAGAATATGAAAGAGGAAGAAAACCTTATATTTCCCTATAATGGAGTCATGCTTGAAATCTGAAATAATTGAAAGGCAAATACTAACCTCAAAATAGGGAAAATATGGAAAATGCCAATTTCTGATGTTTTTGTGTAGTTTTGGGAAATTCTGCAACCTGTTTCGGACTGGAAATGTTGAGACAAAGAAAACCCAAAAAACTTTTATCTTTCTGACAACAGGTAGTCTTTGATCCTCATAAAAGGTCAAAGGCCACATTCTTATTTTGAAGGTCGACTTTGACTTTGTTCGTAGATCTCAAAAGTTTTCCGAAAAGGGTATCCAAATCCAATCTTAGATCCGAAGTTTTGCACCTGCACTTGCATGAAAAAGGGGGTTTTGTTGTTTGTATGGGGGGTTTGCCTTGGTCAAACCCCAATTTAGGAATTAACCTTGAAATTGAATTGAAATATAATGTGCATAAACAAAGCAAATGAAACAATTCACCTTGCCTATGTTGATGTCCTTGTAGAGGATTCGAATCCTCAAATCCACAAGTAGGGATGCTCCAATGGATATTTGAATGAATGTAGGATGTCTCAAATCAATGAAATTTGATCTTCAACACCAATCTTGAATAGACCTTTGCATATGAGGAGACTTGGATGAATGTAGAAGGATGGATCTTCAAGGGGGCTCCAAAGAGATTGAATCCTTCAATAGCTAGCAATGGATCTCCTTGATGGATGAATGCTTGAACACTTGAATGCTTGAAGGATTGATTGAATGTTTGAATTCACTTTCTTGCACTTGAGATCTTTCTCATGAAATTTCTTGAAGATGAGATGGAAATTGCTTGATTGTGGATGTGAAAATGAGAGAGGAAGGCCTCTTTTTATAGTGAACTAGGGCACAAACCTCTAGAGAAGGCCGACATTGGAGAATTAAATCCTAATTAACCTTAACCCTTAGAAATGGACCCATATTAAATGAAATTTAAGGATTTACCATTCCAAAACCTGAAATGGCTGACTTGAAGGCGTGAAAAAGAATCTTTCTGAAACTCGATACCCATAAATCAGAAAAACTTGAAATTTGAACTATGGGTCAAGGATGAGGTTGACTCTACCCTAGGTCAAAGTTGAGGTTGACCCTAACCTAGGTTAGAGTTGAGGTTGAATTTGACTCTCTAGGTCAACTTTGACCTTGAGGTAAAAAACCTCAGGACCCCAACCTAGAATGCCAAGAAATGCAGACAGGAAGTGGAAAATAGGTGCAGAGGGAAGCAGAATAGGGGGAAAAGCCAAATACATGCAAAGACCCAATCAAGGCACTTAACATGACCCCATACCACTTACCTAGAGGGATAAATGCTCTTATCATGGAAGTGATTCCATTTTAAGATGATACAGTAGGTATGCACTCTCGAAAAATTATATTCAACAAAAAGACAATGAGAAAAGTAAAAGAGTGGCTTTATACATTGACAGAAGGCCAAACGCATCAGGGAATATTGTAGGTTTTATAAATAGCATGCGACCTTTGTCAACTATTAAGCAACTCAATTACATATTTGAGGCACACGAGGGAAATCATGTATTTGTATGTGTGATAAAATCAATAAGTACATGGGAAGAGCTACTTATTGATTACAATATAAATCACATAGATACAAACAATGTCACTATCATGGGGGTGCAGGTACATACTATGTACCATTAAATAATTATTTTTTTTACCAGCCACATTTAGAGTCTCCTCACCATCCACCTCATCTCCATCATCATCTTCTAATGAAATTTATTAATCTAGTCCTTTCTAATTATTGGTTAACTTTAAATAATAACACAGGGCCACAATATGGAGCAATCACGTAGAGGGGACAATGATGATCCTGCATGCACTTCTTCCCAGTAGGTAAACCTCTTTGTTATTGTACTACAAATTAGATAGAAAAAAATGTTAAATAATGTTTTTTATTATATTCTTTTCATCACTATTTCAGATTAATTCTAATAGTGTTAGTAATATTGTTGTCACAGATAGGTGGTCAGTAGAGAAAGGGAAATGAACCCGCAGTCCCTGAAGAAGAGTCTTTTGGTGAGGACCTAGTTGTTGATTTCACTACTTGTGATGACTTGACCTCTGCAATTAAAAAATGCCTACACAAAATTGGAAAAAGAGTGGCTGAATTGGCATCTATATTCCCTCCGACTCTTGAGTCACAAAAGAGGGAAACTAAATTGATGCACCTATCTCAAAATTATAGAGTAAGTATTAATGTAATTTTTAATTATAACAAAAGTTCAATAATAGTTTTTATGTTATACTAGTGTTTTATGTCATTAAAAAATAAGCAGATGTGTTTGTTTTACAACTTTTTTTTGCGTAATTTTGATCCTCACGGCCATGATGAGGATAGTGCAGCTAGTTCAAGTAGATCGCATGTTCGACTATTTTTTTTACTCTCTAACAATATTTTCCATGCTAATCACTGCTTTTGTTATGCTTGAACAATCTTATTCTTCAGAACATGTTAATGATCATTTACTATCACTGCCTCATATGATGGCAGGCTCAGATGTACTGCATCCTGCAATGTCGACAATGCATAGCATAGCCACAGATGCCATGGCACCACCTACTCTTACACAAATTTTATTTTCTCTATCATTATATATATGTTTATTTCCCTTGAAGTGTTCTTTCTTAGGGGCATTTCGTAATGGATTCAATTTATGCAACAGGAGATGCATCACTTGATGGTGAATTTCCTAGATGTACTAGTATTCCTAGTATGAAAATAGTGAAGGATTGCATATTTCTTGTGAGTGACGAAGGAGTTCCCTTTGAAAATAGAAAAACTTTCAGGTACTTTAAAGATTGGACCTTTCTTTTACTATACAATTGTATGTTAATTACACCTTGCATTCAATATGAGAAGCTTACATCTATTATATTCTTATTTTATACTATTATATCCTTCAACTAATGATCCTATGATTATTTTGCAGGGAATGACATTTTTTATGGTAAACTTAGTGACAAGTGTTTGTGGATATTTAGGCCCACCATCTGTACAGGGTGGAACATCATATCCAAACTAAAACCCCAATCCACTATTTTGATTTCATATCATTGCTAGGATAGATATCATTACATCTATTTCTTAAACTATAATATTAAAGGTAATTTCACTTCATTTTTAAATCTAACATTGTTTTTTTCTTATAAGGTGGAAAAACCAAGATATAAAGTTAAAGGATGCTCTTGTAGAGAGTATGACAAATTTATTTGAACCTTGTGCATTTGAGAAGGGTAAGCGCCTTCAGAAAGTTAGATTATGTTTGAGGTATATTAGGGACCAGTACAGGTGTACATTATCCAAAAACCTAAATTACCAGTGCCCCCCTTGCATTCCTGATTTAGAGTGGCAATCTCTTATTCTAGATGTGAACAAGAAAAATAAAATAAAAAAAGGAAATACACCACTAGACAACATAAGAAGGTATGTGATACTGTTAAGAATTTAATTGTGTACTAAATACTCTTCATATTTATATGAACTAACATATTTCAATTTCTTCATAGATTGTCTGACACATCAAAGGCAACAAAAGAAAGACTACAAAAGCACGGGAAACACAAGCTAGGCTCTGGTGGTTAGTCCAAACTTGCTGCATGAGTTGTAAGTGTTAATATTGTCAGAATTAAATGAGAAAAAACACAATCTGTAGATGGCTTTTAACACTGAAAATAATAATTTGATCTTTATAATATTTATTTATAATTTGTAATCTTTTTTATTTTGATGAAACAATGAAATAAAATTTGACGATACTAAGAAAAAATGCAGGGCACAGAGTTCAATATAAGTCTCATAGAAGAGGACAAGAGAATTGGCTTCCAACAAGGCTATGAAGCCATGGCATAAATAATAAGAAGTGCACAAGGTTCTACTGATGGATCCATCACGGTAAGTAAGCTAAATAGATGATATTTGAAATTTAATTATTTACCAATTAGTTTATTTGATGCTAAGTTCTAACATAAAGTGATTAAATTTGTTTTAAGTAAGAAAATAATGATAACATGAATGCGTATGAAATTGAAATGTAGCCTGCTGATTCTAGCTGTACAGAACCTGTGTGTGATGATGACAATGAGGATGTGCATCATAGTGATGGAGGCATACATTTGCAATTCAATTTTTAATATGTAACTATTAATACAAGTAAACATCTTAAATTGATTGGTTTAGTAATACAAATTTAATTACAATTGGTGTTTGGATTAATGTAACAATTTGTATTGTAGTTGTAGAGAGTGTAGAGGCCGTTTTTAATGAGCAGGTTGAGATTGAGGCCGAGGCCAGACAAAATGATCTCCATGTTGATGATGTGACTAGATCAGGTAAAGAGTTATATGATTATGGCCTTTAAAGTACTGAAATACTTTAAAATGTTTTTAATATTTCTAATTATAATAAAATGTTTTTAATTTAACCCTTTTATATGTTATTGCAGATGATCCCCCTTTGCATCAACAAAGAACTAGGTGTGCATTGAGATCTAATGAGAGGGGAGATGATCATGATGATATCAATGCTCCTCTTAGCGATTACTTCTTAAAAATGAGAAATAAAAAGAAAAAAAAGAAATGATTGTCATCTATGCACCTTAATTGATAATGACTGATTTTTATATGCCAATGAATTTAATTATGTGCTATTGAATGTTCATAAATTTTATAATGTTTTAATGAATGTTATCGTGTGATAATTAATGAATGTTACATTTTATTAATGTGTTAATGAATGTTATCATGTGATAATTAATGAATTTTATATTTTATTAATGGATGTAATAATGAATGAATGTTAGATGTTAACAGGGAATTTAGAGTGATGTTAGGGGTAGGGGGGGGGGGGGTGGGGCCAAATGAGCTTCCACCTTCACATGGTTGGACCTGTTTAGTACATAATATAAAACTATTCTTGAAACAAAGTGAATCTCAATAAGGTTGTTCCTTATATAGGGTCTCAAGTGTATCCTTTATCCCACTCTCAACATTGCAAGGCTTCAAGTGGTATTCTGAGATTGGTTTCTCCATCTCCCACTGACATCTTGTCTTTCTCCTAAGAACTCTTACCGAGCATTGATACATGGATGAGCAGAAGATGTCCCTTACATACTGCACATATATAATATGGTAGATCTAGGGAACAAATATACTACAACATAGAATGAGTCAACTTGAATCTATAGTTTCTTCATTCACAATGAAAATTCAAATTACAAGTCATATTTTAGATTTAATATTCATATTCATCTTCATCATGATCATAGCCATCATGGTCAGCATTTGGTTCAACTTCATGGAGTGTGGTCATACCCATGTTACCATAATAATGAGTTAACCTATAAAATTATGAATAAAATACCTCGTGTATCATATTTATAATTTGCAAAAGTTTCAAATGTATATGCAAATGGATTTTTGAGTGTGCAAAATAGTTTTCTTAGGCACGTGGAGCCCATTTTTTGGCACCCACAACTGTAGGTGCACCTAGGATTGGCCTAGGCACCCAAGTTCCTACCAACAGAACCCAAGTCAAACCCAAAGGAGAACAAAAGTAGAATTGGAACCCAACCTCAAACAAAGAACTGGATAACTTAGCTTTTTTCTAATTCAAGTTTATTTTTGAATTCTTCTCCAATTCCAACCTAATTATTCCATATTTTGTTTTCCAAATTTCCTTCTTCCCCACTCCAAATAAAATGTCTTTCCTTCTATGCCTCTATATCCAAATGAAGTGATGCATCCCTTTGAATAGAGATTTATTTTCTAAGAGACATGGCTTTCTATTTAAACTATAAGCACTGCTTTGTACTTATTAATAAAGGTAATGATTATTAGTTATGTTGTTATTTCCTTTTACTAATTGTGCTATTTCAAGGATCACCACCCATGACTTGGTTAAGATGATGAATGTTGTCAATGCCTTTATTACCAAGGAATCACCTCCCGCAATTAATGAACATTAATGATCATTGTTTCCTAAAGGTAATCGCTATTTGTGTATGTTGATCACCCAAGTCTTTGGCTGTGATTTGAATGCTTTGAGGTTTTTCAGAAGTGGGGGTATGCCATGTTGGTTGGAATATAACATATTGTCACTTACACCATGAAGAACACAAATGATTAAACAGAAAGAGAGGACCAACTAAACCATCTTGTGGTCAGTCTATATCACATTGAGAAACAATGTCAAGACTCGAGAATCAAAACAAGAAAAGAATGAATGTGAAGCTTACATAGGTAAACAAAAATTTAACTCTGGAAATTATTCAATCTGGCCAATTCACCTATGCTATAACTCAATGAATTCAGGATACATCAAATAGAATAAAAGTTTCTTCAAGACCATGAATGATCAACAACATTCCATGATTATATTGAAAAGATTTTACATCAGAAAATAAAACACTAATCAATATTATCATTAAGCCATAGAATATGTCTTTAAAGTTTAGAATCATCACAAAAACTTTCAAGAAACATATTACTATCCAAAACAAATACCCTCCTAATGGTTCGTATCTGCTAACAATACTTTTGCCAAAAAGTTCACAAATTTTCAATATTCCCTATCCTATTCTTGATTGTGAATAGTTCTCCTTAAGAAACTTCCTCCATACACCTAGAACAAAAGAAACTAATCTGCTCTAATAAGCCTCTCCAACCGGTTTACAACCTCCATGTAATTGGTAGTAGTTAGTTATTAATTGTTTGGCTTAGTTTGGAATTGGCCTTCTTTTGTTGGTGCTTTACAATGCTTCTAATGATTATGATGATGTTGATGTTGATTCCTATAATTTATTTCACTTAATGATGCTTTCCTAGATTGAATTTTGAATTGCCAGGCTAGAGAACGCTTTCAAAGTTTAGGGTCTGTTCTACATGATACTCTTAGTTATAGCTCAAATGCAACTCAACATATTTTTTATGCTGGGAAACCCACTGCAGAAACTCATCCGCAGGTGAAATTTATTGTTGTGAATCTTGGCATTGTTAATGTTATTAATTTTCCTCATGTTTCATATTTGTGAAAATGTTTCTTGGCACTATCTTCTTTTTCAATTCCTATATTTGCAACTTTTTAGATCATTAACATAAGCATTACATGTCTTTGTTCAAAGTTTATTCTAACACTATATTATATCTTATTCTAATTGAGATTTATAATTGGCAAAAATTGTAAAGGTGTTATCTGCATTTGATCTGCCAATTACTAATAGATTAAGCATATTATTTCTATGCTTAATGTTCCATTTAAATGTATTTAATACAAAAAAAAAATTTACAAAACTGAACCAATGGCATGTTTACAAAAAAGGTCTAATAGAACTCCCAACAATTCTTAAACATACTTTATCTGATATGATGAATTCTTAAACAATTAAGGTTGGAGTAGACATAGTTATCACACAATTATTTGTGTGGTACAAAGAAGATTTGGGTAGGTCAAATCTTCCTTCGTGCTACCAGTCTAAAGAATTAGACCTTTATTAACAATTTATCATATCAGATAAAGTATGTTTAAGAATTGTTGGGACTGGTCCTTTGGTGTGTATTAAACAGAATAGAATTTTCAGCATATTATTATCATTCTATTTCTTTGTTGTAAACATGCCATTGGTTTAGTTTGTAATTTTTTTTTGGGTGTTAAATTCATTTTTCCAAACCAATTGTTAAACAAGAAAGCAGTAGCAGTGAGGAGGGGTCTTCTTCTGAGTAGATTGATGAAGATCATGCACCTCAAAAACCAATTCATAAGGTACCAATCATGTTTTTTATTCACTTATATTTTTGGATTGGTAAATCTCCTTAGTTTCATGTCCTTTCTTTTGATTACTATGGATGAGATGTATATCTTACATTTAACATTCAACTTCTTTACATTTTAGAACATGTAGTGTGTTTCCTGAGGATTTTACCAAATCAACTTTGAACATAAACCGAAAACACTAAACTTATTTCTTGCCCTTTGAACTTGATAAATTATTTGCATTTGACTAATAACTGCAAGCAACTAAATGATAAATCCACATGCCTGTTTCTTTGTAAAATACTTGGAACATCAAAAAGATGGCTAAGTGGCAGCCACCGTGATTTTTATCTACTGAATATGGGAAAAAAGAACCAAAAAGAATTGTGTTCTGTTGTATCTCAATATACTAAAAACCCTAGTGAAAACCCAACTAAAATTCTATCAAAGTTGCACTCAAAATAAAAATCATGGTGGCAGCCACTTAGGGATCAAAATAGAGAAAATAAATCAAAATCATTCTTTGTCCTATTTCATTTTAACAAAGTCTCAACTATCAATGATACAATACATTAGATGCCCTAAGATATCAATACAAATGGCACCTAGCTAGAAGCTCATGGGTTGTCCATTTGATAACCATAGTCAACATTTGAAAATAGTGAATCGATATCCTTGAGCACAAGCACGAATAACATCAAATCATGGAGATAAAGCATGGGCTAGGACATGACACCAGTAGAATGTGGTCATTTCAGAGAGCATCTCAATAGTATACAATGGTCGTGCTTGTAATATCAACAAACGTGAACCCAAATATTTCAAAATAATGAATTGATACAGGTATGTGGATTTATCATTTAGCTGCTTGCAGTTATTGGTCAAGTGTTCTCATCCATAGTAATCAAAAGAAAGGACATGAAACTAAGGAGATTTACCAATCCAAAAATTTAAGCGAATAGAAAACATGATTGGTACCTTATGAATTGGTTTTTAAGGTGCATGATCTTCATCAATCTGCTAAGAGGAAGACCCCTCCTCACTGCTACTACTTTCTTGTTTAACAGTTGGTTTGGAAAAATGCATTTAACACAATTTTTTTTTTTTTTGCAAAATTGAACCAATGGCATGTTTATAACAAAGGTCTAATATAACTCCCAACAATTCTTAAACATACTTTATTTGATATGATGAATTCTTAAACAATTAAGGCTGGAGTAGACATAGTTATCACACAGTTTTTTGTGTGGTACAAGGAAGATTTGGCTAGGTCAAATCTTCCTTCGTGCTAGCAGTCTACAAAATTAGACATTTATTTAAAATCATCATATCAGATAAAGTATGTTTAAGAATTGTTGGGACTAGTCCTTTGGCATGTATTAAACATAATAGAATTTTCAACATATTATTATCAATTTATTTCTTTGTTGTAAACATGCCATTGGTTCAGTTTTGTAATTTTCTTCTGTGTTAAATGCATTTTTCCAAACCAATTGTTAAACAAGAAATCAGTAGCAGTGAGGAGGGGTCTTCTTCTGAGTAGATTGATGAAGATCGTGCACCTCAAAAACCAATTCATAAGGTACCAATCATGTTTTCTATTTTCTTATATTTTTGGATTGGTAAATCTCCTTAGTTTCATGTCCTTTCTTTTGATTACTATGGATGAGATATATATCTTATATTTCATATTCAACTTCTTTACATTTTAGAACATGTAGTGTGTTTCCTGAGGATTTTACCAAATCAACTTTTAACATAAACCAAAAACACCAAACTAATTTTTTGCCCTTTCAACTTGACAAAATATATGCATCTTACCAATAACTACAAGCAACTAAATGATAAATCCACATACATGTATCTTTGTAAAATACCCGGAGCATAAAAAAGATGGCTAAGTGGCTGCCGCCATGATTTTTATCTACTGAATATGGGAAAAAAAAAGTACCAAAAAGAATCATGTTCTGTTGTATCTCAATATACTAAAAACCCTAGTGAAAACCCAACTAAAATTCTATCAATGTTGCACTCAAAATAAAAATCATGGTGGTAGCCACTTAGGGATCAAAATAGAGAAAATACATCAAAATTGTTCTTTTTCCTATTTCCTTTTAACAAAGTCTCAACTATCAATGATAAAATACATTTGATGCCCTAAGCTATCAATACAAATGGAGCCTAGCTAGAAGCTCATGGGATGCTCATTTGATAACCACAGTCAACATTTCAAAATAGTGAATCAATATCCTTGAGAACAAGCACGAATAACATCAAATAATAGAGATAAAGCATGGGCTAGGGCATGACACCAATACAATGCGGTCATTTTAGAGAGCATCTCAACAATATACAATGGTCATGCCAATAATATCAACAAACGTGAACCCAAACATTTCAAAACAGTGAATCGATATAGCTATGTGGATTTATAATTTAGTTGCTTGCAGTTATTGGTCAAATATTCTCATCCATAGTAATCAAAAGAAAGGACATGAAACTAAGGAGATTTACCAATCCAAAAATATAAGCGAATAGAAAACATGATCGGTACCTTATGAATTGGTTTTTGAGGTGCATGATCTTCATCAATCTCCTCAGAAGAAGACCCCTCCTCACTGCTACTGCTTTCTTGTTTAACAATTGGTTTGGAAAAATGCATTTAACACAAATTTTTTTTTCAAAACTGAACCAATGACATGTTTACAACAAAGGTCTAATAAAACTCCCAACAATTCTTAAACATATTTTATCTGATATGATGAATTCTTAAACAATTAAGGTTGGAGTAGACATAGTTATCACACAGTTTTTTGTGTGGTACAAAGAAGATTTAGCTAGTTCAAATCTTCCTCCGTGCTAGCAGTCTATAGAATGAGACCTTTATTAACAATTCATCATATCATATAAAGTATGTTTAAGAATTGTTGGGATTGGTCTTTTGGCATGTATTAAACAAAATAAAAATTTCAGCATATTATTATCATTATATTTCTTTGTTGTAAACATGCCATTGGTTTAGTTTTTTAATTTTTTTTTGTGTTAAATGCATTTTTCCAAACCAATTGTTAAACAAGAAAGCAATAGCAGTGAGGAGGGGTCTTCTTCTAAGGAGATTGATGAAGATCCTGCACCTCAAAAACCAATTCATAAGGTACCAATCATGTTTTCTATTTGCTTATATTTTTGGATTGGTAAATCTCCTTAGTTTCATGTCCTTTCTTTTCATTACTATGGATGAGATATATATCTTACATTTAACATTAAACTTCTTTACATTTTAGAACATGTAGTGTGTTTTCTGAGGATTTTACCATATCAACTTTTAACATAAACCGAAAACACCAAACTAATTTCTTGCCCTTTCAACTTGACAAAATATTTGCATTTGACCAATAACTACAAGCAACTGAATGATAAATCCATATACCTGTATCTTTGTTAAATACCTGGAACATCAAAAAGATGGCTAACTGGCTACCGCCATGATTTTTATCTACTGAATATGGAAAAAAAAAGCACCAAAAAGAATTGTGTTCTATTGTAGCTCAATATAAGTGAATAGAAAACATGAGTGGTCATTTCAAAGAGCATTCATGATCAAATAAAATGGAATGCATTTGAAATTTGTGGTCGAATATGATGCCAGAGGCTCGAAAGATGTTTCCTATCAAAGATACCAATCAAAGATGAAGAAATCACATACCTTCTCTCATGCTTAGCTTTCACCTACTTGTTTTCTCCTGCTCCTTTTCTCTGCAATTGAATAAAAATAATTTGGCCATTTCAAAATAGTGAATCGATATCCTTGAGCAAAAGGACCAATAACATCAACTATTTTGATCTGTGGGTACCCTTATGTTGGCAAGAGTTCTTTTATTAATTAGATTACTCTATAAGCTTGAAGAAGTGGTATATTTTGAAAAATGAAAAGTGGAAAGATGATGATATTCCTGAGATCATGGATGGACACAATGTTGCAAACTTTATTGATCCAGATATCTTGCAGAGGTTGAAGAACTGGAGAGGGAAGAAGGGCTTAGGATGGCAGCTGATGGTGATGAGGATGATGAGATGGGGGAAGTGAAGTTAAATCTTAATGAAAAGGAAGCTCTAGTTACAATTAGGAAGAAGAATAAGATGCTTATCATCAAACACAGATTGAAGAAGAGTACTGTAGAGAGAAGGCCTACTGTACCAAGGAAGTTTGACAAGAACAAGGAATATGGCTTAAAAAGACTGAGAAGACATCTTTCTAGCCTAGGCCTCGATCCTTTGACAATCGGGGTAGGATCTTGGCCCAGGCTAGAAAGATGTCTTCCCATTCTATTGTGGATAGGTGTTTCATAAAACATACAGACTTGTCTAGTGATCATATTGTGTTGAAGGTGGCACCTGATGCTCTGTTGCTGCAACAACTACAGACTATGATGTAGATATCACAATAGATGAGAAACATAAATGTAGGCATCATGGTCATAATTTTTTGGAGATACAACATAATTGAGTGGTATACCTAGATGATGCAAAGCAACCACTAGTCCTTCGGTTCCAAGTTGACACTACAGGATCGAAAAACCATAGATAAGGAATAAATTTAGAGAGTAGAGGAGGGCCATAATGACCAAAATAATATAGGGTCCTATATTATTTTGGTCGTTATGGTCCTGTATTATTTTGGTCATCATGGCCCTCCTCCACTCTCTAAATTTATTCCTTCTCTATGGTTTTTGGATCCCGCAGTGTCGACTTGGAACCAGAGGAGTAGTGGTTGCTTTGCATCATCTGGATATACCACTCAATTATGTTGTGTCTCCAAAAAATTGTGACCATGATGCCTACATTTATGTTTCTCATCTGTTGTGTTCTAGGACCCCTTATGACCCTTTACGACCCTTTATGATCCCTAAGAATACATCTTAGAGGTCTTAAAATGTTGTAAAGGGTCATAAGAGGCTCCTAGGAGGGGCTAGATGAGTGTTAGTCCATTTTTCTGTCAATGCAAATTCCTTGAAAATGGCCTCTTCCCTGCAAATTTTGAAGTGTTTCGCCCTGCTGCAAGCTTGTTTTAGTGTGCAAAGAAAATCCATAATGTTTCATGGTGTGCACCCTTAGCCCTATGTTCTTCATGTTGTCACCTTGCTTCAGTTCAGATCGCACCTCCTAAATCATAAAACCCAAGGAGATATTAAAGTTTTATGGTCTGCAGGAAATAATCTTAGAATCTGCCAAAGTGTCGAAAACCTACGATGTTTTCTATTTGGTCTGCATGAATACCCTGGATGTTTTCAATCCTTCACCGAAAACCCAGGATGTTTTTGACCTCGCATTTCTTCCCTTTTGCCAGCACTCCTTGTTCATCCGTCCTAACTGCACAAGTGCAATCAGTTGGTGGGACCCAGTTCTTCTCAGTTGCCTGGTGTGGTTAAAGTTTAGACAGAATCAGTGGTTGTCGCATGTTCGTATGGTGAAGATGCACGATGTTTATCCTTTACACTTTTGCGACAGCCGTTAGAATTTCTTGTGCGGGCGTGAAGTGGGTCCAGGTGGGCCTAGTGTCAGAAGGGAAGCAGGGGCGCATGTTCTTATTAGTTGTCGCATGATCGCATGTTAGGAGTTTCTGACATGCGACCATGCGACTAGTTGATGTATGTCTTGTGGGGCCGTTGGTGGTGAGGTGGTGGTCTTATGGCCTTGTCACATGATTGCAAAGGCCATTTTCATGGCTTGTGACCATGCAATAAGGTTCTTCCTTGTTGGGGCCCAGTGGCAGGTGGTGATGTGGCAGCCTGTGGTTGGCTGTAGCATGATCACATGTCAAAGATTTATGACATGCGATCATGCGACAAGGGTGCCACATTGTGCTGGGGCCCTATGGTAGGTGGTGACAAGGCTTGTCAGTGGGCCCATTGTCTTTTGTTGCGGAGGTGCACGTTTTCCATTGGTGGGGAGCGGTGACATGGTGCTAACGTAAAGGCTTATCGCATGTTTACATAGCCCTTTTCCTGGCTATGCGATCATGCGACAACTGTTTGGACATCGCAGTTGTGGAGTTAAGGTGGGTCCACTGTGCCAGTGTTGCCAAGTTGTTTGGTTTTGATTAGTTGTTGACTGGTGAGGTGGCCGAAGACTTTTCAAAGGGGCCCGCGAATTTTTTGAGATTAAGTATGACCGCCCGATTTTTCAGGAAGGAAGTGGATTGACGGCCACATTTTAAATTTTCTGACTAGCCATTGCTACCAGGATTCAAACTTGTAGAAGGTTTTTGCGATAGGAGGTACAAAAATTTATGGTTTCTGCGACAGTTTTCGATTAGTTTGGTGGCGCCAGTGGTTGCAAAGTGGTCCAGAGGCCTGATACTTGATTGCAGAGACTTTTGTGCCATATGAAGGACTATTTTGTTGCTCAAGGTGTGTTTGTAGGTTGTCGATTTGTACTAGTTTTCATGGCTATCCTTGGTGTTCTGTACCGAATCTTGCAGATTTTCATGATTGAAGACTTGTCTGAGATATCTTTCTCTGGGTGGCTTCTTGTTCTTCCCCTGTAGATTTAATTTTGATTTAAATGTGGTTGATTGGGTGGGTGAAAGCCCTAACCTTGGTTACCTATTGCTTGTTGCATCCTACTGTTTGGGATTCCAAGGTAACCAGTGGTATAAATTGCAGGTTGTTCGACTTTGTAAGGGTTCCTTCTTCTGCAAATTTTTGAGGAGAATTGTTTCCAAGTGAAGGTTCCTTTTCCTGTAGATATTTCTCCTTCTTCTCTGCATATAGGGTGTTCTTCCTTCATTGCTATTTCAGAGAATATGATACATTTTGTAACAGATGTCCTATGTATGAGATTTTAGCATATTCATACTTCTATTAGGTTGTCTCCATTTGAGTCCTGAACTTATTTATTATGGCATCAAGGGTGTTGTAGTCTTTCTATTTGCATTTCCAGTGAGTGTCTGCAATAGAGTTGTCTTCATAGAGATAACTGAGTTTAAGATTGGTTTTCAGGTGTGTATAAGCTGAGGTATCAAGGGTGTCTTAGGCTTGTCTTCCAATGATGCTAGCTATGTATTGCTTGTTTATAGGTTTCTTCTAAGGGGAGGGTTAAAATCCTTTGAATAGGTAATTGCATATCTGGGTACACAGATGGATAGTTGAAGTATGGTCTGATTAGTGGTATATGCTTGGTGTAAGGCACTAACATATTTGAATGTGTTGTCCTCTTATTTCATAGCTCTATTGCAGTGAGGTATTTGACTCTACTGCCCATTGTATAAGGCACTGGTCTATGAGAGACTTAGGGTATCTCAGGGGTCCTTTCAACCCAACATTAAATCAATTACCTTTCCCTTTCATGTTGGTAGTAGTAGTAGGATTTTCTCTCTAGTCTTTAGACTCATTCTATGCAAGTAGGGTTGTTGCATAAGGATTGGCTTCATTGGGTATGAGTTACTTGAAGGGGTTTGAAGACTATTCCACACTAATTTGTCTGCAGGCCTTTTATTCACCAAAAGGATGTCATGAGTGTGTAGATAAGGCAATACCTGCCTGAGTGAATGTGGAGCTTAAAGAAGAAGGAGGATGTTCTCTATCCTCATTAATTGGACTATTTTCTTGTCAAACTTGAGTACCTAACCTGTGATTCAAGCCCACCTATTTGATTCAAGTTTGGTCCTGCAAGGAAAAGATCCAACAATGAGCTTCCACCTTCATGTGGTTGGCCTTGTTAAGGAGAGAATGTTCAACTATTTTTGAAACAAATAGAAGCTCAATAATTAAGTTCCCAGTCCATAGAGATGCTTAAAAAATGACAGGAATCAATAATGGAGATTTTTTAGATTTTGAGAAGACGTATATGCAGTGGAGGCCAGAAGGGATTTTTGTGGAGATTTTCTAGAGTGGCTATATACATACGAGGGTTTCCAAATTGAGTACCAGTGTAGAGATGATGATTCAGTAACCTACGTCTATAAAACCTTCACAAATATCCCTTCTTTGGCCTCCACTCATACCTCTTCTCAGAATCTAGAAACTTTGGATACTGTTTCTCATCCATGCACGAAATGTGCTAGTGAAAGTATAAAATTACTTCAGGCCTCCAGTATTGATGAGCTACATAAGCGTAAAATATTTTTGTGATACTGGGATCAATTATATTGGATACTATGCAGTGTACATAAAGGCAAGGCGGCGATTATTCTCAATGATCAACAGGTATAAGTCTTCCAGGCCTTACCCAGTAGCTAGGACTAAAGATAACAGAGCTCAAGAGACCATCATAGTTGGTCTCTTTCTTTGGTCTATATTATTGAAAAAATGTTTTACCTTTCATTAGCTCATCAAATGCAGGGATTTGAAAGAATTTAATAGAATATTTTCATGTATAACGTGCATTATTTTAGTTTGACGCTGAACAAATTTATATAATTCATGCACTTGTAGAGTGTGAGGACGGCCATAAAGAAGCATCCCTTCCCATGGCTTGAGTAATGTAGGCCATGGGAGGAGATGCTTCTTTATCCCCATCCTCATAGTGTACAAGTGTGTGAAGTAGATAAATTCGTGCAACGTCAACTTAAATAATATATGTTATCATGAAAATATTCTATTAAATTCTTTCAAATCCATGGATTTGATGAGCTAATGAAAGGTAAAATTTTTTTTCAATAATATAGACCGAAGAAAGAGACAACCTATGATGGTCTCTTGAGCTTTATTATCTTTAATGTGCATATCCATTGCTTTTTTAACATGAATGAAAACTCTTTTGGTGGTGGTGCTATACCTCTGATGAGGTTTCTTGTTAGATGTTTACTACAGACTGTCGTTATGCTGACAGCTATAATGTCAGGGAGAACTACTTTTTGATAGATCACTGCAATAGGAATTCTATACCACCGACAGGTTTACCTGTCAAACAATCACTGCAGCTCCGTCACTCTTCCGATAGGTACAATGTTAGAGAGAACTCATTTTTGACAGATAGGTGCAACAACAATGCTATACCACCGATGATTTTACCTGTCGAACATTCACTGCTGATCTATCACTATTCCAATAGGTATAATGTCAGAGAGAACTCCTTTTTGATAGATAAATATGACAGGCATGCTATATCTCCAATGGGATTTCCTGTCGGAGAATCATTGCATATGTGTCACTATTCTGACTGTACATTTTGACGGGACCTCCACATAGTTTGTCAGAGTTCCGAGAGGTCTACAGTAAGAATTCCATAACAAAGTTGGTATTCATGTGCTAGATTCTGACAGAATATTATGTTGGAATACCGATGGTGATCACTTCCATTGTAATTTGTAATGCAAAAACACTGATGGAGACATATGTCAAAATGTCAACAAATAGGTGTTGCAAATCTGACAAATGGCCATCAGAATTTGGCCTCAAATGTACTAGTGAGGGCACACAATAATAGGTCGTATGATTCAGAAACCATCAGAGCATTGGTGGCATTTAGTCCCACTGAAAGGTCTACAAACCATTCAAGCAAAGGACCTTCAAGTTGACAAGCACCACAGGGACCTTCAAGTTGACAAGCACCATAATGACTATATTTTCTTTGGAATGCTCTGTGTTGATGCCCATAGAATGGTGGGAATCATGACTATATTAGAAGATCAGTATGGAGATGCTATTCGATTTGCAATATATAATATTTCCCCTTCCAAATTGGAAAAGGAAGGTCCCCGCAAGCTCTATCCCAAAGGCTCCAAGGTTGGAGTCAAATAGCCTTACTTCAAGCAAGGAGCCCAAGATGGCGTGCTCATCCCACATGTGGATAATCCTCAAAATGTCAAGATTTTGCCTTCCTTTCTAGGAAATGTAGAAACCTCTTTGGTTAAGGATTTGCTTGAATTACGCAATAAGGGAAACAAGTTCTTTTAGGATGAGGATTGGAACAACGCCGTATAATTTTACTCCACATGCATAGATTTGGATCTCTCATGTGAAAAACTTGAGCCCCAAGTGCCCTTTGCTTCAAACATCCAGGAGAAAGTGAAGGAGGTTCTTCTGTATTCGTATTCTAACAGAGCAGAGGCAAAGTTGAGGTAGAAGAAGTACGGGGATGCTATAGAAGACCATGACAAGGCATTATCCCTTGATCAACACCACTTGAAATCCTTGTTTTGCAAAGGTCAGGCTTTTCATTATCTCAGAGAATATAAGTTAGCTT
Organism: Chamaecyparis obtusa; assembly: GCA_027943335.1. Lineage (NCBI taxonomy): Eukaryota > Viridiplantae > Streptophyta > Pinopsida > Cupressales > Cupressaceae > Chamaecyparis > Chamaecyparis obtusa. Next base: position 260,644 of record BSBK01005005.1, read on the forward strand.
TCCAATGCTTTGATAGATCTCTGGAGGAGGCCCCTGATACCATCAACATCCAATTGTACTATGAAATATCTATGCAACTCAGTCATCAGAACAAGAAAGGTGAGTTTGATCTCTGTCCCTATTTCACAAATGCTTGTAGTGCACCTGAATTGAGCAATTATATTGGCCCAGTACTCATTAAAAAATTAGTAGGGCGGGGTAGAGGATTGTTTGCTACTAACAATGTAGCTATTGGAGACTTTCTTCTTGTGGACAATGCCATTGCATTTAGCTCCGCTGAGATAACAATATTGAAAGGAAGCCCTATAAGAATAATACTTGGTATGATAGAAGTGAAGACAATACTTGGTCATGTTAAATAGGATTTAGAGGCTAAAATCATCTCATCTACAGTGTCATCTCTGAGGATAATGCAATAGCTAGAGAACCTTGTAGATTTAGATAAAATGAAGGTGCCACCCATGGATCTGTTCTAGATAAATAATGCCAGCTGGAATATCTACGATGTTCCCAATCAAGCCTGGGAGCTAGATCAGTATAAACTTGCAAAGATGATGCGAAATGTGGGGTGTCACATACAAAGTATTGAATCACATAGTGACATGTCAAGGAAAAATGAGCAATATGGTTTGTGGGTAATTCCCTCTTTCATTAATCATTCTTGTTCTCCAAAATGCTAATTGCATTGTTGTGGGAGAAGCCATGTTTATTATAACTACAAGAGAAATTGTTGTAGGAGAAGAGATAACAATCCCTTACTTTGACACACTTTTCTCATTGTTCAGACAAGAATGTATATGCATGAGAATGGGGTTTAAGTGTGATTGTAAGAGTTGTATTTTAGAAAGATCCTTAGTAATAGTGGAAGAATCACCATTGTAGGAAATCACTGAGAGCTTTGACTCCATTGAGCCCACTGTGCTCTCTAATCTTGAGTTATGGAAAACTGCAATGCAAGTGGAAAATAGCATAGAGGGCCTCAGTACTGAAGAAATGTAGATGATAAGAGCATCTTATTTTTCACTCTATCACAGTATTTTTGTGTTAGGGCACTTTCATCCTTATGCCAGCACAACTTTACCTTCACCGAGGGAAGTATTCGATGGGCTCCAAGAGGTTATGCCAGGGAGTTATATGTGCTTTGTACTTTTGCAAGGTTTCCTATTTATGCAAAGAATGAAGATGACACAAACAAACTTCTTTTCAAGAAGGCATTGGAAGTATGTACGACATATATGGAAAAGCATGAAGAGGGCCTTCTAAAAGCTTTATTAAAATCCATTGCAACAGACGCCTTCAAACTGAGACTTATTATCTTTGGCATATCAGAGGAGGTTAACAACTAAGTTCCTCTTCTTGGAGTAGTAGTTGTGGTTCTGTCTAAAAAAATGCTCTAGGCCTTTTTTTCTCCTCTTAAAGTTGAAGAATATAGTATATGTGACTTGTGAAGCTCTTTTTTTTCTTGTTAAAGTTGAAGAGTATAGTATACGTGACTTGTGAAGCTGTAATACACAATATGAAATTTGTGCTGCATATCACTCCTGTATATCCAATGTATATGTATATATAGTGTTCTCTCTATATATATGAATTATCTTATCATCTCAATTATAAAATCTTAAATCTCCTGAAATGTTTCCTAATATTAATTTAGGCATATTTTTAAGGCATTCATATTGAAAGCATTTACACCGACATCTCAACCATTAAATTGTTGAAATAAATTAGTTCCAATGAACTAACATGGTCAGCACAGACCAAAGTACCAAAATATGAAACACATGTAGCCGTCTATAGCCATTCATAGCTGCCTATTGCTTCCCATGCCAACTACATCTATTAATAATGCAACAAACTGTAATCTAGAGTCTTTTATCCACTTAATGTAAGTTTGGTTATAAATAGAATGGTTGGGCCTGGTTTTCTCAGAGCTCAGATCTGTCAATTATTTTGTTATGTTAAGTGTTTTGTATTTTCTCTTAGTATCAGAGCCATGAGTGAGGACTGGTGAGTGTCATTGCAAAGTGAGCTATGGATTAAAGTTGAATGATTAGGGAGATTTTTGATAGAGAGCAGCCCATGTTGGAGAGGATAAATTACTTGTTGTATGGAGCAGGCAAGACAAAAGTGTTGAAGACACTCTTGGGAGGAGGAGAAATTTTTTTTGTCTTTTATAGATCAGATTTGAGTTTGTAAAAGGTATGCATTGAAGGATAAAAGGACTCAGTGTTGTGTGGGACAATATTGAATACTATTTTTATATTTACCTCTCTCTGTATTGTTGTGATATTGAAATAAGCATTGATGTATTGAATGTTCTTGTTATTCAGAAGTTGTTAATGATCTTTTTTCTTATTTCAAATTGCTGAAGAGGGGTCTTTTATGCACAAGATTGTGAGGATTGTTTGGTAATATGCTAATAAAGTGTATGTAAAAGTCATTATTATTGTGAGTGCCTTATGACAGATTTGTGTGGCAGTTAAGAAAAGTGGAAAGTGGTAACTTTTGGTTGAAGAGAAGAGTTTGATAAATCTCTTTTAATCTTTGTATGTCATAAGGTTTTTGAAGTCCTTGTTTAATTGGTTCATAAGAAGGCTTACATCAAGGTACAATATTTGTGAGAGGCTTGGTGTTTGTGTGTTTGGGAGTTTTATTGTGTGTTTCTAATATGGCTACCTCTAATAACTTTAATTTTCAATATAGTGAAAAATTAGATGGCTCTAATTATGCTAGTTGGAAATGTGAGATGAAGTTAATTTTACAAATGAAAGGTTTATGGGAAATAGCAACAGAATATAAACCTACAGATCAAAGAAAACATGAAAAATGAGATAAAATGGATTTGAATTCTCATGCTACACTTTTATGGAAAATTAGTCCAAGGATTAGGAATCATGCTCAAAATTTAAAAAAAATAACGGAAATATGGGAAACTTTGAAAAAAAATGTATGAAAGAACTAGCAAGTTAAAAGTGATGGACATTAAGAGATACTAAAATCCTTTGAAAATGAAAGGAGGAGATAACATGAAAGATCATATTGCTAAATTAAAAACCTTAAGAAATCAACTTGCAATGATGAAGGTTGAATATAAAGTCTCCAAAATTATAAATTTTTTAATTGAAAGTCTTCCATATTAGTACAATAATTTCATCCGTACATTGGAACTAACTAAAAAATTTGAAAATATCAAACTAGAGGAAGTGTATGGTGATTTATTTAATGAAGAAGAAAGGCTTAAAATTTTTACAAGTGAGTCTAACAAGAGTCAAGCATTTATAGCTAGAGGAAAATATAAGAATTATAATCAAGGTAGATCATATCAAAATCAAAGAACTAATCAAGGGAATCAATATAGAAATAATCAAAGGTAGTGAAATCAACCAAGGGATAATCATAATAGAAAAAGTTATCAAAGGCCACAAAATGAATGGATAAATTACAAAAATAATTTTAAAGGAGAAAGTGTTATCATATGTTATAATTGTGGACAAGAAGGACATAAAAATGATCAATATTTTAAGAAATCACAAAGGAGATTTAATCAAAGAAGGCAATCAATTTTTTTTCAAGAAAAGGGTGATCATCATATAATGATAGCTTCTTTATCTACTCAAGGTGATTCAAGTAATGCATGGTATATTGATTCAAGAGCTAGCCAACATATGACTTACAACAAAAACATCTTTACCTCTTTAGAGGAGACAAAAGGTGCCAAAATATTTCTTTGTGATGATACTTCACATGACATTTAAGGAATGGGCACAATTTCAATGAAAGGAAATAATGGTAAACAATTGGAAATAACTAATGTGAATATTGTACCTAATTTGACCACAAATCTTATTTCAGTGAGTCAAATAACTCAACATGGTTATAAGGTGGAGTTTTATTCAAATAAGTGTTTAATCAAGAATATTAATGATGGATACAAGATCATGGCCACATGAGTCGAGAATGATGGAATATACAAATTTTTAGCATCTGTTGATAAGGAAGCTTATATTACTACAAGGTCATCCTTAAGTGAGCTATGGCATCAAAGATATGGTCACTTAAACTATCAAAGTTTGGTTATGCTTTAAAATATGGGTATGGTTGATGGACTACCTTGGATAAAGGTAAACACAAATGTGTGTGAGAGATGCATGGTTGGTAAACAACATAGAGACAATTTTGAAAGGTCTACATGGTGGGAAAGAAAAATCCTTGAACTTTTCCATAGTGATTTGTGTGGTCCTATGAATCCCATATCAAAGGGAGGAGCTAGGTACATTTTGACATTCATTGATGATTTTTCAAGGAAATTTTAGGTTTACTTCCTAAAGCAAAAGGATGAGGTATTTAACAATTTTGAAATATTTTTAAGCTCTTGTGGAAAATGAAAGAGGAAATAAGATCAAGCGAATGATAACAGATAATGGTGGAGAATATATAAACAATAAGTTCAAATCATTTTGTGAGTATCGTGGGATCAAGAGAGAAATGACTATTAGATATACCCCTCAATAAAATGGTGTTGTTGAAAGGAAGAATCAAACTTTAGTAGAAATGGCACGTTGTATGATACAATCCAAGGATCTTCCTTTGTTTCTATGGGCTGAGGCTGTTAATACTTCATCTTATGTTTTAAATAGATCTCTCACAAGTTGTTTACAAAAAATTACTCCTGAAGAAGCATGGAGTGGAAGGAAACCAAATGTTAAGTATTTTAGAGTGTTTAGATGTGAAGCATATGCTCATATACCATATGAGATTAGAGAAAGGAAATTTGATAAGAAAAGTGTTAAGTGCATCTTTGTGGGATATGATGATCAAAGAAAAGGATATAGGTTGTATGATCCTAGTGTGGAAGATGTGTTTACAAGTAGGGATGTCAGGTTCAATGAAGGGTTTGATGATAGTGAAAAATCAGCTCACATTCCAAAAGTGACCATATATAATCATGAATCTTCAAATAATCTTGACATTGGTGAAAGTTCCAAGGAAATCTCTGATATAGTTGAGGAATCTAGTCCTCCCATAAAGACCAAGAGTATTCAAGATATTTATCAAAGGACTCAAAAAATATATTATTCTTTAATGACCACCATAATGAAGACCAATAATCCTCCAACATATGATGAGGCAAAAGGAAAACATGAATGGGAACAAGCTATGCAAAGTGAGTATGATTCTTTGATAAAGAATAAAACTTGGGAATTGGTGGACTTACCCAAGGGTTAGAATGTGGTTAACAATAAATGGCTGTATAAAACTAAGTTTAAGTCAGATGGGAGCATTGAAAAAAACAAGGCAAGACTAGTGGCCAAAGGGTATTCACAAAAAGAGGTAATTGATTACACAAAAATATTTTCCCCAGTAGCAAAGATTAGTACTGTTAGAACTATTATAGCATTGGCGACACATTTCAAATGACCTCTTCACCATATGGATATTAAAAATGCATTTTTGAATGGTTAAATTGATGATTAAATCTATATGACTCAGCCTCAAGGATTTTAAATTCCAATAAAAGAACACTTACTTTTCAAATTAAGGAAGTCTCTATATGGTTTGAAATAAGCTCCAAGGGCTTGGTATGCTAAAATTGATGAATATTTCCAAACTCAAAACTTTCATAATAGTCCACATGATCCAAATTTGCATATGAAGGAACTTGATGGTGGTGGCATCATAATTATTGTTATTTATGTTGATGATCTTATCATTATAGGGTATAACATGAATCGAATAAGTGACATAAAGTTAAAATTACAAGATACATTTGAGATGAAAGATCTTGGTTTTATACATTACTTTCTTGGCATACAAGTATGGCATAAGGATGATGGTATTTATATCTCTCAAACTAAGTATGCTCTAGACTTATTGAAAAAGTTTAAAATTGAAGATTGTAAGAGTGTTCCTACTCTAGTTGCTCTAGGACTAAATCTAAGAAAAGATATGGAAGGTGAAGATGTTGATCCTACTATATACATGCAATTGGTTGGTAGTCTTGTGTACTTGACCCACACTCAACTAGATATTTCCTTTGCAGTCAATGTTATTTCTAGATTTTTGAGTTCTCCTAAGGTCCCACATTAGATAGCAGCTAAATGAATATCAAAATATGTTAAAGGGACTTTGGTAGTGGGTACCTATTACTCATCTCATGGATATCTTCCACTTATTGGTTATAAAGATTCAAATTGGGTAGGATGTGCAGATGACCATAAATCAACTATAGGTTATGTTGTCTATCTTGGTTTAGGTCCCATTTCATGGTGTAGAAAAAAGAAATCTACTATTTCTCTATCTAGTACAGATGCTGAATATATAAAAAGAACTGAAGTAGCTAAAGAAATTACTTGACTACATGCTATTCTATCACTGCTCAAGCAACATCATGTAGGTTCTGATTTACTTCATTGTGACAATCAAAGTGCCATCTCATTGTCCAAGAATCCAATGTTTTATGCTCACACAAAACATATTGAGGTCTATCATCATTATATCAAGCACCTTATCCAACAACAAGAGATTCATCTTCAATATTGCAAGACAGAGGACCAGATTACTAATATATTCACCAAGGCATTATGTGAAACTAAGTTTGTATTTCTTAGACATCTTTTAGGCTTACAATAAGTCACATGACTATGTTATGGTTATCATTCAGGGGGATTCTATTGAATTCCAACTATTATATTTAGAGAATAATGAATAATGATTGTAAATAGGCACTTAACAAGGCTTTAGGTCGGGACCCATCATTTCTAGATTATGGGGGGATATTTAGATAGTCAGTGGAATTAATTTAGGGGGGATGTTGAAATAAATTAATTCCAACCAACTAACATGGTTGACATGAACCAAAATACCAAAATATGAAACACATGTAGCCGTCTATAGCAGTTCATAGCTGCCTATTGATTCTCATGCCAACTATTAGAGCTTTTTCTCGCAGGATCAAACTTGGTAAATGTATAGGGTTGATTCTCAGATTTAAAGACTCACAAGTTTGACAAGAAATAGTCTAATTGATGAGGATTGGATAAGATCCTCCTTTTGCTTTGAGCTCCATAGGACTCAAGTGGGTATTGCCTTGGATAGTTTACTATATTTCAAGTAAAACTCAATGGTGGATTGATTTCTTCACTGTTATGCTATTTATGCTTTAAAATACCTTAATGAAAGATTACTCTGTAAACAGCTAAGAACATCCTGATACAGAGCACAACAAAAGAAACTATGAATGTAATAGCATACAAAGTGGTATAAGGATATTCATCCTTCTTATTTTTCTGAGTTCAACTCAAGGAAGGATAACCTTTTGATTCTCTCTTAAAGGAATCACCATTATGAACTATACTAGCTAGATACAGTTCCTTCGAAATATATAGGAAATTCTTAAAACTAAAAGTACTGGTAATGAAATAAGTTTTAGACTTTTAAAGATCATGAAAGATAACTTGCAAGAACAAACACTAAACCAATGCCTAATCCAATGGGCAAAAAGAGTCTAAATATAAATCCACAGGGCTATCTTAAAAGAAATACAATAGTATGCCTTACAAACTATCTGCAATTTGAATAAAATGCCTTACAAACTATTTTGTCAACCCAATATTACTATCATCAAAATCTCTGTGAATATGTTTACTCCCTGAAATTGACAATGAGAATTTTATTTCTCTCCTTGAAAGCAACTCACAATCAATTAAACGAGTTGCTTAACAACTGGTATATTTTAGTTGCTTTACAAATAAAACATACAAGAGTAAAACATACAAAGCAAAGAGACAACAATAATATAAGATAGAAATTGCAGTGTATTTTTATTAAAATAGACCTGTCAATTACATACAAAGTCTTGTGCTAAGAAGCTTAGACACAAAATTTTGAAGTCTGCTCCATAGCAATTGTATTCAATTTTTCTATAATCTTTCAATCAAAATCCTCAAAATGGGGTTACAACTTATACTTATATATATATATATTCTAACCATCTTGGAATCTTCTTATGAATGAGGATGCAACAAGCTTCGGATGGTTAAAACCCTAAAACTAGAAAGCATAAAAGACAAATTACAAGAAATGCCCTCAGGCGGTGGAAAGACAAAAACTTTTGGACTATTTCGCTCTTTGCTCGTTGATAAATTGACACCTTTTTCTATTGGTATTCATGATACCTTCTTTGAGTTATTGCAAGATATGATGACCCCATTCTGACTAACTTACACCATTCTTAATTGATATCTTATCATCCCTGTGCTCTGAGGTCAGGTGTCAGGTACTCTAGGTGTCCTCCTTATTCATCATCCAAGATATTGAAGTCAACTGCAATAGATTTTATATTCTTGCACCTTGTGAGCTCATCCCATGCAGTTACTTCCTCCTCTGTCAGCCATTTAAAGCTCTGAACATGCTATAATTGTGCCTTTCATCTTTCCCATCTGGCATCCGTTATTATCTTGACATTTGTCATGAATTTGGTAAATTCCATCTCATCTTTTATAGCCTCATCCAAAGTAGCATTAAATCTTTAAATATCTGAATCATTTTTCTCATTAATAAATGCCTCTTTCTTAGGCAATAGGAGATCAAAATCTAATCTCCATTGATCCAAACTCTTTATTACACCATCTTCACCTTTAATTAGCGGAATAAACCTGTTGAAATCTTAGCCAAACATAGCTATCCTGGCCTCAATCTGATTTGCTTTTCCTATGAATAATGGGAAAATGACCTTAACTTAGTTTATTTCTTCACCCACCTATAGGAAAACCTCTAGAATATCTGCTCTCAAAGATTACACAGCTACCAATCTTTCAAAAAGTGGCGCCCTTACCGACCAAGTTGTATAATAAGCATTTAAAATAGAAACAAAATTGTTCACCTCCACTTGACACTTAGGCAATTTATTGTAGGCTGTAAAAATTGAATCTGCCTTATCCTTTAATGCTTTAATTCTATGCTGTAAAATATTCAAAAGAGCTTGAAGGAAAACCTCATTTCTTTCTAATTTTGCCTTCTCTATATTTGCAGCAGCCTCTTTTTCATTTATACCTTTATCCTCTGGCAATGCAGGCTATTCTGGTGGGGTAGGGGTAACTATAGGCATATACAGTACTTGTTGAGTCAAGTCTTCTACAATTTTTTCTAATGCCTTTTCTTTCATTATATGCAAATCCTTGTCTTTCACTAGTGCACTATAATTATTCAAAAGGGTACCATATCTCTCTGATAGTTGCTTTATTTTATCCTCATTTAGCCTTGCAAAATGAGTGAGCACTTGAGATATTTCCAAATCCCCTGTATTGTGGACTGACCACACAACTTTATCACCATCCATCTATTCCTTGACATTTAAAATTGATGGCTTTTGATCCTTGGGGTACAAGCTCCAGATAGCTAATGCTTGAATTTTTGAGTTATACCCAAATCCTTTAAAAATGTCCCCCACTTGTGTCTCTGAAGACAAAGTTATATCATCCTACCTTCTTATTTGGTCAATGATGAAGGCTGAGGCTAGGTCCCACCCAAGTACAAGTAACATATTGCTAGCCTTTACCAGTTGTCTAGCTTCCTCTAGGGTGATAGTCTCAGATTCAGGATCATAATATCTCAAAGTTTGAACTGCCTCATCGGGCACTTGACCTTCTTCTGTAAGGGAAACTCTATTTCTTCTGCCACCATCTTTTGTTTTCTCTTTTCTTTTATTTTCTTTCTTAACTGGTGGTCATGAACCCTTGTTCCAAAAAAGAGGGCTCCCACTCTATCCTTTTTCTTCTCCACAGTTCTCACTTGGGAAGGCTCTCCAACAAGAAAATTTTGCTTTTTTGATGGAGGCTCATTTGTATCTTGAGAGCTTTGTAATTCTGGCAGATCAACAATTACATTCTCCTCAGCCCCATGTTCTTCAATCAATGGCTGCTCCATAGTAGGGTGGCTATACACTAGATAACCACCATCACTATCCTCTTCACAATCTGATTCAGAATATTTTTCTTTCTTCTCCTCCTTATCATCAATTTGATCTTCAAGAGATCCCATCAAAGTATTAAAATTGGTCATCATTTGCTCCAATCTTTGAAGGTAGGGGAGTATGGGGAAGAATCCTTTAAAAGTCAAACCTTTTCTCTTTACTTTCTTCTCCATGGAGAATAACTCAATGAGTTCTTGGGCTCTTTTTTCTACTTCTTCATCTTCTAAAATATTTCTTATTACATACTCTTTAGGACATTCCTCATGTGTTTTGTTGATTGGAATGCTAGGAGTATAATACTTTCTAGCTGAGACAATAAAGTCTTATGTGTCAACATATCTAGGCACAGTAGCATGCATCCTAAACTACCCTAACCAATCATTCAGCTAACTGAAAGCATTCTTTCCAATTGTAAAATTATGCACTTTGAAGTGCCTTGGAGTGAAAATTCCCTTCCTGTGAGGAGCTAAGTGATCTTTATCAGTTAGCATTAGCTCCCAAATGAATTCTAAGAAAGCAATTCTGGGAGGAACAAAGAATGGTAGAATGTGGGGTGGCTGAGGGCACCCATAGACTCTGATCATTTTATAAGTCTTTTCATAATAAAAATCTCTCTTGTTATGACCTTTGGTCCAATTACTAATAAAATGCTGAGGCCTTATCAATTTTAAAACCTTTGTTGGCAACCTCGAGAGATTTAAACCTGAATAGATGTAATATGGAATCACACCTATTCAATGTAATGTATGGGGGAAATATTAGATCCACTCCTAAATCAAAATTCCCAAAGGAGAGATCCAACTTGATCAACCAAAAGGTTAATACACTATCAAATAAATCTATGGAGAATATGAAAGAAAGAGAAAAACCTTATATTTCCCTATAGTTGAATTGTGCTTGAAATCTGAAATAATTGAAATACAAATACTAACCTCAAATTAGGGGAAATTTGGAAAATGCCAATTTTTGATGTCTATGTGTACTTTCAAGCAATTCTGCAACCTATTTCAAACTGGAAATGCCGAGATGAAGAAAACCCAGAAATCTTTTATCTTTCTAGCAGCAGGTAGTCTTTGACCCTCATAAAAGGTCAAAGGCTAGATTTTTTATTTGAAGGTCAATTCTGACTTTTCTTTGCAGATCTCAAAATTTCACCTAAAAGGGTATCCAAATCCGCTCCCAGATCTAAAATTCCGCACCTGTACCTCGCTTATGTTTAAGTCCTTGTAGAGGATTCATATCCTCAAATTCACAAGTAGGAATGCTTCAATGGATGTAGAATTGATGAAGGGTGCTCCCCTTAATACCTCAAACACATAATAGAAATAGAGAAACAACAACAACAATATGCAAGAATAGAAAATTGGCTTCTTATTATCTCCACAAGTGTGGAATTACAAAGTTTCAAAATTACAATATGCAAAGCCACATGGGAATTCCCTTACAATATTCTGTAGGACAAGCCTCAAATTATTACCCAGATCTACTACTCTAAACTGCCTAAGACAACACTATGGGCCTTCTTTATATAGGCAATTTCCACCACCTGAGAAGGTTCCAGAAATTTAGTCCATAGGGCCAACCAAACTTAGAATTATTTTATTTTTCAATTTATTACATCAAAGTCAGCTCAAAATAACTTTTGAAACCCGAACAAAAATTTTGAAGGAAAATTATTTTCCGCCATTTCAAGTGACCTGACTTCCAGAGACCATAAGTCATCACCAGTTGCTCCGATTAACTATTATGACCCCAATTCAGAAAGGGCATGAGGAGATCTACAATGCTTGAATCAAGCAAGCTTCATTCAGCCCAAAATTTGACCTCATCCAGGGCCTCTAAAGCCTTCAAAACTGAGTTCAAAGTTTCTATACCCTGCTGCCAATACCGAAAATCTTTAATATCTTCAAAACTATACCCGATCTAGCCATGGAACTTTATCGGCAAGCTGATATGACTGAGATGAACCTCCACATGTGAAATCAGAACATTCTGAGATTGTATAACCAACTTACTAAAATTAGCAAGTTTCCATAAATAGCAGCTCTACATAAGATAGCCCTTATTGAATACAAAAACAAAAATATTTTTGGGTGATGCAAGATTGCTCTTACACCTAGGATGCTCCTGCATCAGACACCTGGGGTAATTTGAGAAGTGACCCTATCATGACTCAGGTGCGAAGAGGAAAACCAAGATGGTTAACCTCCTCCCTTGTCAACCATAATGAATCTTCAATAGGTCATCCTTTCCACTTGACCAGATATTCTTCATATGCCCTGTTCCTTGTGCTTCTACCAACATGAATGTCCAGTATATCCTCAATCTCCTTAGTATCTAAACTAGTTGCTGGAATACTCCATTGCGTTGTTGTGATCTCATCTTCAACCTAAAATTCCTTATGCCTCCTTTTTTGATCTGCCTTAGTCTTCTACTTCCTCTTTCCTAGCTTTTGGAATTAAGGTAAAACACATATGCTCATGTTGCCTACCATCTAAGAAACCACATACCTTTTCTTCAATCTCCTTCAATGGCTTTAGCTTATGTCACACTCCATCCATTGTCAGGGAATAGGTATTCACATGACCATCATGTATAGCACATCTGTTAAACTGCCATGGCCTACCCAATAACATATAACATGCATCCATAGATATGACATCACATAATACCTCATCTTGGTACCTGCCGATCTTGAAATTCACTAGGCACTGTTCACTGACCATGACCTTGTGGTCATCTTGCACCTAGGCAACCCGATATGGATGTGGATGTTTCTATCTCTTGAGCTTCAAATTTGTCACCATCTCTTCTGACACCAAATTGTCTATACTTTCACTATCAATAATCACATCACAACACTTACCCTCACACTTGCACCTGGTATGAAATAGGCTCCTTCTTTGCTCAGGTTCATTCTCACCACTCAACAAGACTCTTCTATTAATCAATGTTTCTCCTCTTTTAGCATCTTCAGAATATGATGATCTCACATCTTCATCTACATGTGCAACTCTGGCTTGGTCTTCATTCCTCCTGTCTATTCTTCCTTGGTGCTGAGGAAATTCAAATGCCCTATGACCTTCTTCTCCACATTGAAAACATGTTCTATGGAAGCCTCCTCTTCCAGATCCTTGTCCTCTTCCTCTCCCTCTCTGATCTCTATTATTCTGATCATGGAAATTATTGAAATGATCTCCTCTCTGATTTTGACTATTATTGGCCTCATCCTGCTTTTTCGGATCTTCATTCCGATCTCCATAGGACCGTCCATCAGATCTTCTATCACAACCTCTTCCACTTTGTCTGCTCTTAAACTTCTTGTTCAACTTTTCCTCTACTTTTAGGGCAAACTGGTATGCCTCTTCAATAGTGTTCATTAGAACCAAATTCAGCTCCTCCTGAATGCTTGGCTTCAACCCATTAAGGTAACGGACAACTTTCTCCTTATCAGCTTCCGCATGGCCTATTCTAATGAGGATTCGATAGAACTCCTCCATATATTCCTAAACAGATCTTCCTGCTTGCTTCAAACTTTTCATTTTCTTTAGTAGGTCAAGTTCATAATCAACAGGAATGAATTGTCACTTCAATTTATCCACCATCTGATCCCATCTTGGGATTTTATCCTTTCCTCTTCTATTTCACTCCAATTGAATCTCTTGCCACTAGATCTTTGCATGTCCCTTCAGTCTGGCCTTCACAAACTTGACTCGATCAGGATCCTCGATATCTTCATACTCAAAATATTCTTCACATTCATTGATCCAGTCAATCAATTCTTCTGGGTTAAGATTTCTAGAAAATGTCTAAACCTCAATCTTAGTTCTCTTCTCGATCTTCGAAAGGGCTCAGAAAAGTCTTTCTTCTTCTGGATTCAAAAATTCAACTTCTGCTTCTTGATCATCATTTCCTTCTTCAACTTCATCCTCGCTTTCATCTCTGAAATTAAGATTCATTCCTTTGGGAATCTCCTCTTGCAATGCTCGCACTTGTCTCTGTAGCTCTCTAACCTCTGGTGTCACAACACTAGCTCTTCCATCACGCTCTCTTCATGGAGGCATTTTCACATGTATCGCTGAAACCCTAACCATGGTTCTGATGTAAACTGCCTCACAATCGGTGATCTATTTACACAGAAACCCTAACTCACGGTCATGGTGCAAACTGCCTCATAATCGGCGATCTATTTACATAGAAGCCCTAACCCATGGTCCTGGTGCAAACTACCTCATAGTCGGTGATTTGTTTACACACTCAGGAACTCCTACTTTGATACCACTTGATGAAGGGTGCTCCCCTTAATACCTCAAACACATAATAGAAATAGAGAAACAACAACAACAATATGCAAGAACAGAAAATTGGCTTCTTATTATCTCCACAAGTGTGGAATTATAAACTTTTAGAATTACAATATGCAAAGCCACATGGGAATTCCCTTACAATATTCTGTAGGACAAGCCTTGAATTATTACCCAGATCTACTACTCCGAACTGCCTAAGACAACACTACGGGCCTTCTTTATATAGGCAATTTCCACCGCTTGAGAAGGTTCCAGAAATTTAGCCCATAGGGCCAACTAAACTTAGAATTATTTTATTTTTCAATTTATTACATCAAAGTCAGCTCAAAATAACTTTTGAAACCCAAACATAAATTTTGAAGGAAAATTATTTTCTGCCATTTCAGGTGACCTGAATTCTGGAGACCATAAGTCATCACCAGTTGGTCCAATTGACTATTATGACCCCAATTCGGAAAGGGCACGAGGAGATCTACAATGCTTGGATCAAGCAAGCTTCATTCAACCCAAAATTTGACCTCATCTGGGGCCTCTAAATCCTTCAAAATTGAGTTCAAAGTTTCTGTACCCTGCTGCCAATACCGAAAATCTTCAATATCTTCAAAACTAGACCTGATCTAGCCATAGAACTTTACCGATAGGCTGATATGACTGAGATGAACCTCCACATGTGAAATTAGAACATTTTATGATTGTATGACCAACTTACTAAAATTAGCAAGTTTCCATAAATAGCAGCTCTACACAAGATAGCCCTTATTGAATACAAAAACAAAAATATTGTTGGGTGATGCAAGATTACTCTTACACCCAGGATGCTCCTACATCAAGAATGAATGTAGGATGTCTCAAACCAATGGAATTTTATCTTCAACACCAATCTTGAATTGATCTTTGCATATGAGGAGGCTTGGATGAATGTAGAAGGATGGATCTTCAATGGGGCTCCAAAGAGATTGAATCCTTGAATGGCTAAAAATGGATCTCCTTGATGGATGAATGCTTGAACACTTGAATGCTTGAAGGCTTTCTTGAATGCTTGAATTACCTTTCTTGCACTTGTGAGCTTGCTTATGAAATTGCTTGAGATGTGATGTGTTCTCACAAAACTTGATTGAGAAAATGAGAGAGGAAGGCCTCCTTTTATAGTGAGCTAGGGCACAATCTACTAGAGGGGCCACCTTGGAGAATTAAATCCCAATTAGGTCTTAAAATTTAGAAATATACCTGGATTAAATTCAATTTAAGGATTTTACCATTCCAAAACCCGAAATGGCCGACCTGGAGGCGAGAAAACAAATATCTCTAAAACCTGACACCCAAAAATCATGGAGATTTGAAATTTGACCTGGGGGTCAGGGTCGATGTCAAATTTGAGCCTCAAGGTTGACTTTGACCTTGAGGTCAAAATCCTCAAGACCCTAGCCTAGATTGCCATGAAATGTAGATATGAAGTGAAAATCAGGTGTAGGGGAAAGCAGAATAGGGGGAAAAGCTAGATACATTTAAAAACCCAATCAAGGTGGTTAACATGACCCTAGACCACTTACTTGAAGGGATAAATTCTCTTATCATGGAAGTGATTCCATTTTAAGATGATACAAAACCTAAACTGAGGACAATAGGTTGCACAATCCAATTTTGGAATGCACAAAAATCACAATCCAGGGATGTATGACTCCAAGCCCTAATCCAAAATTGCATTGGATTTGGTTGTCCTTTCCACATCATTTGTGGCCTAAGGCCCTCCATGTTCATGATATCATAGTTGAAAAATAAAATGAGATGCATTAAAAGGGAATAATGCATGAACCTTGGTATTGTAGAACCTTGCTCACAATTCTTCAATGCCTCTAATCCTTTATGCATTTTATTGATAATATAACCAATCTAATCATATCCCTTGGTCACAAGAGAATTCTATGAATCTAACACAAGCATCAGGAGATCATAAGTAATCCTTTCTGCCCTGCCATCAACCCCTAAGACAATGCACAATCCATATGCAATGTACTTTACGTAGAAATAGAGGTCTTTGTAAAAGAATGGGGTTGACCCAACTGCTGTTGTAATGTAATTCATGTTTCCCTGGGGGACATGACTCTGAATTTCCTTGGCCACCAAGACAGACTCTCTAATATATCTATTTTCTTGAGCCTGTAAGTTAATTTTTTTTTCCATAGGAACTCGAATGCCGAAAGCCCTCATGAAAGAACTTTAGTCAAGTGTAACTAGAGGTGAACCATCACCCTTCTTGATTGTTTTGGATAGGGGATCATACCTATGGGCTAACATAATCAACAAGTCTACATCTAGGAAGACATCAAGGACAATTAACTTAGCTAACCCTGAAGTCCAAGGGTTTGAAACAAAGACTGGGCTATCAGTATTCTTGTAAAAATAATGGAATAAATACATTTTGATGATATCGAAAGTCTTAGCATCTCTACAATATGAAAGCTCATCAGTAAAACATTCTTCACTAAGCTTCTTCTTCTATGACGACCCAGGCAACAAGGTAAGGAATTCATCTGAAAAACTCTCCTTAGCTTTCTCCTTAGCACCCTTGCTGGTAGAAGTTTTGTTGGTTGTTTCTTGACTCATTTTTTCTATGAATTCAAATCCTTCTAAAAATTTTGAACTTACTGAACCTTGATTATGCTCTGAAACACTTAAGAAATCTCATAATTCTTTCACATTTTCTCTTCAGAATGCTTCGTAATTTAGAATGAGTGATAACTAACTGTATTTATTCTAAAGAATTAAATGCAGTGGCCTGTCTAAAACTCAAAAGCTAGAAATTATGTCACTTTTTCCATTACTTGGCATGCTCTCAACTCAATTTACTAGCTGTAAGCTAAGAAAATGACACGTAAGCAAGATTTAATTTTCTAGAAACCTAGTGACTAAATGGTTCCTCATTATCGCTGAAAGATTTGGTACTTTTTAAATATTTTCAGAGATCTGGTGACTAAAGGGAAAACCTTTAGTCATTAAATGATTTTATTTATCTCAAGACCTAGCGACTATAGTCAGAAATCATAGTCATTGAATGATTTGAACTTTATTGAGTTTATTTGGAGATTGAGCGACCTTTGAATATTTCAATTTTTCATTCTGAGACTTGGTGACTATAACCGATCTCTGAGTCGCTGAAGGATTTTTCTTTTATTAAATCTATCATGAGACCTAGCAACAACTGGCTTCCTTAAGTCTCATCATCATTTTATTTTCCATTGGGAGACTTAGCGACTATAGTGAATCTCTTAATCATTGAAGGTTATTGACTTTTCAAACTTTTTCTTGAGACTACCTGACTTGCCCATATAGAGATTCAGCGAATGAAGGCAGAAAAACCATTGATTTATTTCTTCTAGAGATTCAGTGACTATAGTTTGGTCTATTTATTGCTTATCACTTCACTTACCTTATCAACCAATTAGTGAAGGACACGTCACAAAATCTCACAATCGAATCCTCATATTTTTCAACTTTTTGTCCTTGGTCAACATTTAACCTTTAATAAATTAGTGATTGCATGACTGAAGACATCTCCCAATCGCTGAATAACTTTACTTAACTTGGGTTTGATCTAGAGATTGGGTGACAAAGAAAATGTCAAGATGCTAGAACCTTTTGTGAATCATGGTTTGATTTGGAGACCCCACGACTACCACTCGATCAAATCTAGATCAACGATAGGAAAATACTCTCTGCTAACCTCTTCCTTAACTCACCATCATCTAGTGACCATGTGACTAAAGACATCTCTCAGTCACTAGATATTTCTTTTAACTCAAGTTAAACCTAGAGATTGTGTGGAAACCTTTGTTCTCTAAGTTTCCAGAAGATCTTCTTAACCTCGGTTATATAATGAGATTAAATTTCAATCATTGATCAATATTTCATCCTATGGTCCTCGCTGAGTCTCTATACCTTTTATGACTTAACCACTGCATCAAGAGACTCAGAGACTTGGTGACTGAAGACAATCACTAAGCCGTTAAAAGACAAGGAATATTCAATTATCTTAAGGAGATCGCACGATAAAAGGCTTTTGGTAATCAGTAGACTAAAAGGAATATGTTGAAACTATTATGATACTAAGGGACTAGCTAGAGATATAAAAGTTCACATGCCTAAAGGGTTTTTTAAGTGATTCAAAAAGTAATAGTTGAATAGACTTGGATAAACATTTTTAGGGCTTTTTTTGAAATTTCAAAGGCATTGAGACTTAGAACTTAGGGTTTTTTACATTTCTAAGAAACTTGAGCTTTGGGATAGACAAAATGTAGGAGACCGAATCATGAAACATAGAGAAAACCTCAAAAATAAAAAATTTGAAAGGGCAACTTCAAAAAGTAGAGAATCTAACCAACAGTGGATCTATCTAAGGATGTTTAAATGCAAATTTAAGCAAGAACCATAGATCTCTGGGACAACAGACCAAAACTGACAAACCTACAACAAGAAAGAAACTCACAACGTAAAGGGAAACACACCTCTACAAAATTTACATGAATTTACATGTGCATAAGAAATAAAATTCTAACTGAAAAAGAGTTTTAAGAATTTCCCATGTATTGGCAACTCAAAAAATTTCCGCATCCATATTCTTTAACAATTAGGAATTCTTTCCAAAACTTTGATGGATAATGTAAGGGCCAAGCCATAGTGACTCAAACTTTTTATGCTTTCCCTTATCCTCTTCTCTGACATTCCACTAGAGCACTAAATCATCTGGTTGGAATTTTATGGCAGTAGCTCTTTTATCAAAATGGTATTTCATTTTTTGCTGCAACTTAACATTGTCCTTTTGACTATCTCTTCTTATTTCATCCAACTCAACCAACGGCATAATTTTGTCCTGTATTGGCTTTGAAATATCCAACTCTTCATCTTGGATAAACTTGTATACAAGAAGCAAGTTATTAATTGGCAACCTTGACTGTAACCCATACACTAGTTCAAATGGAGATTTCCCTGTAGCTTTATTTACTATAATTCTATTTGCCCATAGAGCAAGTTTCAACTTTGAATGCCAGGCTCTCTTATTTCTTTCCAGTGTTTTCTTTAGAATTTTCAGGATACTTTTGTTACTGGATTCATCTTGTCCATTTCCTTGAGGGTGATAAGGAGATGACTAAGATGTCATTATTCCATTCTCTTTGTAGAAATCCTTAAATTCATCTGACCTAAAGCACATTGCATTATCAATGATCAATTTAATAGGAACAACAAATCTGGTCATAATATTATCTAATAGAAAATCAATCACTATTCTACTTGTTTCCTTTTTGGTGGGGATAGCTTCTATCCATTTTATGAAGTAATCAGTTTCAACAAGTATCCAACTATGTCCACCACTAGATTTCTTAGCAAATTCACCTATGAAATCCATTCCCCACATGGAAAATGGTGCTTCTACAACTATTGGGTTCACTAGCAATGCTCCTGAATATTTTAACTTTGAAGCAAACTTTTGACAAGCCTCACACATTTTAACAAATTGGAAAGAATCCTTGGATAATGTAGGCCAAAAATAACCAGCTCTTAAAATCTTATGGGCAGTGGTGTTTGCAGAATAATGCCCCCCACAAACACCAGCATGCATTTCATTCAAGACCTTTTCTGCTTGATACTTGTCAAGACAAAACAACAATATTCTATCCCTATTTTTCCAGTACAAATCCCCTTGTATCAATGTGTACTTCTGAGCCTGTAGTATTAAAGCTCTTCTTTTATTATCAGTTATATGTTCTGGACATTTAGCATTTTTGATATAATAGATAATATCAACATAATATGGTTGTCTCTCAATGCTTGTTATTGTCAAATCTGGTATCCCCTCATTATTAACTTGGACCAAGTCCATGTTTTCTTCAGTCATTAACTTAGCAAGACCTAGTCCTCTTACTAATTTGGTAATATAGATTTCCAAGTTGAATTCTTGGATCCTAGTGATCCACTTACACCTCTTACCAGTGACCTTTGACTGTGTGAGAACATCTTTTACTATTGCATGAGAAACATATGCAATAACTTTAGCACATACTAAATAAGGCCTAAAAGATTTTATAGCTTTTACTAATGCATATGCTTGCTTCTCCACCATTTCATAATTCAATTCAATAGCTTGCAAAGACTTACTAAAGAATGCAATTGGATGTTCAAAATTTTCTTCATCCTTTTGTAATAATACAGCAGCAATAGTATGACATGATGCAAAAGAAAATAATGAGAAGGGCTTGTTGTAGTTAGGAGATTTCCACACTGGTGCCTCTTGAACAACCTTTTTAATCTTGTCAAAAGCCTGTTGTGCTTCAATAGTCCATTGAAACTTTACTTCCTTCTTGAGCAACTTAACTATTGGCTTCACAATCTCAGCAAAGTTGGCAATAAATCTTCTAACAAAATTAATTTTCCCCAAAAAGGAATGTACAAATTTGATGTTTTTTGGAGCAGTGACCCTCTGGATGGCTTCTACCCTTTCTAGATGAATCCTTACTCCTTTCTTAGATACAATGTGTCCTGATAGTTTTCCCTCTTTGACTGCAAAGTTACACTATTTTGGATTCAAGGACACATCATACTCTAGAGCCTTGTTAAAAAAAATTCCAAGATGAGAACAATGATCTTCAACTTCCTTTGAATAGGCAATCATGTCATCTAGGTAAAAAACCATAAACAAATCTATATATTCTTTAAATGCAACATCCATGGCTCTTTGGAATGTTCCTCCATCATTTCTAAGACCAAGGGCATTCTGACATATACATAAGTTCCCCAAGGAGTGGTGAATGTAGTCTTAAATTGCTTAGGTTCTTTTACTAGCACCTGGTTGTAAGCTAAAAAACCATCCATCATAGATAATAGTTCACAACCAGTAACTTTGTGCAACATTGCCTCCATATTAGGCAAAGAATAGTTGTCCTTTAGAGATGCAACATTCAAATTCCTAAAATCCACACATAACCTAATATCACCATTTTTCTTTCTGCTGGGACTAGGTTTGATACCCAAGTTGAGTGCCTTATGGCCTGAATTATTCTTGCATCACTCAACTTAACCAATTCTTGCTGCATTTTAGGAGCCAATAGTGGATTAATACATCTTTGTTTTTGTCTGAATGGCTTAACATCTGGCTTTAATGGGATCTCATGTTGGAAAAGGTCCTCTCTATAAGCTTTCAGATCATCATAGGACCATGCAAACACATGCTTGTGTTTTCATAATAACTTTATCAAATTACATCTTATTTGAGGATTTAAGCCTTTTCCAATATAAACCATCTGAGGTGTGTTATGTGATCCCAAATTTACTTCTTCTAAATCTTCAACCTTAGCATTACTAGTTTTTAACATGTGATCATTATGACTACTATATAATGCTTTCAGTTTTGTTAAACCTTTGGGAATTTGTACTCAATTGAATTATTTCATTTCCCAAAACCATATCTTTATCATCCACAACCTCAACCAAAGTATTACAATCTATGACCTGATTTTCATAAATGTCAAGGCACTCGATAAACTTTAAAATATCATGGTCATCTTCAAAAACCTACCAGTTGTAAATGTTGTCCAGAACAACCGGCCTACTTTTGACTTCTACTATTGATACCCTAGTTAAAGTTGAATCATCTTTCTTTAGGGAAACATTAGCTAAGAAATCTGCCATAATGTTCTTAGATCTTTCTACCCAACTAATGTTAAAGGCACTAAATAGTTCAATCTGATCCCAAATAGCATGTTTGTACAATTTCAATCTATCATTTTTCACAGCATATTTGGATCTAACTTGTGCCACCACATGCTCATAATCACCATAAACTTTTAAACACTTTATTCCATGTTTTATAGCAATAGTCAATCCTAAAGACAATGCTTCATATTCAACAGTGTTTTTTGTACATTGAAAATTCAATAGGAAAGAGTAGTCAAATGTGGTACCTGATGGAGATATGAATAGGACTCCAACCCTTGAACCTTCTTTAGAGAAAGCTCCATCAAAATACATCTACCAGAATCCATTTTGTTGTCTTTTTAGTTATGTAACCAGTGGAATTGCATCTTCTTCTTGTGGAACAAATTTTTCCACTCTAAAGTTCTCCATATCAACATCCACACAATAGTTCAAATCATCAACATCACTTGACTCAATCATGTGTGGGGTCCTACTCTCTTTGGACACTTTAATATTATTTCCATCAATGTTGAAAGTTGCAAAGGACAAATCACACTAGATACTACCTCCCATTGAAGCACTCCATTTTCTAGATAGTAGCATTCCATACTACTGTGGAATGTCAACCACTAAGACACTCATAGTTAGCATACTATTTGGATAAGCTACCAACCTATAAGGTAATGCTTTAATAGTACCAACAACTAGTACTTCTCTTGAATCCATGGCCTGACATCTCCCATTAGGTGTGTCAACTTTCAATCCTAGGGACTTCATCACTTCTGTAGGCATAACAGTATTAGAAGCTCCTAAGTCAATCATGCAGTTCTTTAAAAGCTTCCCATTTACAACTAAAGATAGAAAGAAAGGATCAACTATCCCTGATATAGTACTGACAACATTTTTATCCAAATAAATCTAAGGAATCTCAAAGATGATTTCCCCATACTGGTTTTCACTTGAGTCATTCAAAGAAGCAACCAATTTATTAGCCTTAGTGGTTTTTTGGGTATCAGTAGGAGTAACTGCATTCACCCAACTTAAGGATTTATCTTTGTGTTCCTCTATTCTCATCATTTCTAATAAAGGAAACTTGGAAGTGATTTGTGACAACAACTTGCTCATGTCAACTGGAATATACTTTGGGTCAACTATGTCTTGCTTAATGACAATAACCTCTTTGTTTTATTCATGTTTGGAGAGGCTAGGATGATCTTTTCTTTGGGTTTTAACCTCTTTTGGGAAATAAGAAACAACCTCCTCAAGAGATTTAGCCTTTACTCTATAGGTCATATTTGGGCTAGCAAATGTGACATTCTTCTTTACCTTGGTTTTGTTAACAACCTTAGCCGATTTTTTTATAATCTTGAGATTGTTTTACATCCTTTTTTGATTTCTTTATGAATATACCAGCTGGCTTATGGTTTGGAGCACCTACCACTCTATTTCTCATATTATAGTTACTTTTGTCTTGGGTGACCATGTCTACTATAATTTGTGCAATCTCCTCATCAGAAGGCCTTCTTAACACAATTGACCCATCATCTTTCAAAGTGTTACACTTGACACTATCTAATTGATTATCTTCTTCATCAGAAAAGACCTGCTGATGGTAGACCTCATTTCTGACTTGGGAACCTAAAACATCTTGACCCTCATCATCTTCAGTGGAGTCTATTTCATCATAAATACATGAAGAAGTCATGGCACATCCTTGATCATCATGAGACTCCTCATCATTATTTTCTTGTTCTCCATCTCCAGAGACACTTTGAGAAACTACACAATAATAATGGTTATGAGGTGATTGACAAACAATGCACCATGGAACATCATCAATCATGTTTACTAAGTTTTTGTGTAAGGGGTTAGGAGTTTTATCACTTGGTTTATCCCTTCTTTCAGGGAGTATTGGTTTTCCATCCTTCCATTGAGTGTTGTAAGGATAGTTCTGCATTCTTGGTAACTTGTTGAATCTATTGAAAGATGGTATATCATTTCCTGCCACTCTATTGTTTCTATTCTCACCAAGCTTCAAATCTTTTATAGCTTTCAAAAAAAATTTCAAGCTATCTTCCTCTTTTGGTTTTGCATTAGATCTTTTGGGTTCCTTTCTATTCAAAACTTGAGGTTGTAATCATCCCTTCTTCCCAACTTTCCTAATTGCTCTCTATGTTAATGGCTAGTTTATAAGCCTCTGCAAGATTTCTAGGGTTTTTGTCTCTCAAAAGATATCTCATTTTTTAATCAAAAGCATTCAAATAGGTGACCAAACATATTTTTTCATCCAACCTGATAACTTGTAACAACATATGCATGGCTTTCTGAAACCTGACATTAAACTCAACAACACCCTCATTTTGGTTTTTCTTGATGTTATTGAACTCATTCAAGATGAAGCCTTCATTAGTCTTATCACCATACTATTCTTTAAAACAATGCTTGAACTGATCCCAAGAACCTATACTAGCATGACGTAATCCCCTAAACCAATCTCTAGAATCCTTAGTTAGGGATTGAACAAAAAGTTTCATTATTACATCATTAGGTTCTATGTTATAGTCATCTATCACATCCATGAAGTTCTTCAAGTGTTCTTCATAAGTGATGACATTACTACCAGTGAACTTTGGGAGTTTTTTCCTAATTTCATCAGGAATGGTGTTTGGATATCTAGGGATCCCATGAAAAACCAATTGCTTATATCTGTCATGGATAGATCCTATCTAGGATGGGCTAGCACCTTGAGATGTAGAAGTTTGGATATTTGAAATAGTGGAAATCTTAGGGATAACTGATGAAGGGATAGTTTTGGCAATATTTGAAACATTTGCACCTTGCACTAAGGAAGTGGAAACTATATTAGTAGGTCCTGAAGATTGTCTAAGAAATTCAATCTTTCTTTTCATCTCTGCTGTAGTAGCCTCTAGCTCAGTATTTTCTAATTCTTTATCCAATAGTTCCTATTCTCTTTTGGCCTTTTCAAGATCAGCATCTAACCTTGTTGCTTGATTTAAAGAGTTCTTGGCAGGATTGGGTTCATTAATTGAAACTTCTGCAGCTTTTTGTTTACCCTTATCCCTGGGATTTCTTATTTCATGTATTTCTTGGATAATGGGTTTTTCCTTTGTTTGTTCTGATATGGGAACATAATTTATAGCTTTCTAATCCAATAATTGTTTCTTCAGTTGTTCAGCTCTTATCATAGCTCATGTCTAATCTTTTCTTCTTTCTCTTTCTCTCTATTCTGCCTTCTTGCAGCTTGTTCCCGTATCCTCCTCTCTAGTTCAAACACCTCTTCAAAAAATTCTTCAGAGTCTAGGAGGGTTGTTTCAAATGATGATTTTTGGGCAAGGACTTCCTCTTGGTGGTCATCAATCATTTGGAGGCCTTGAGGCAATCAGGAACCAAAGGGAAAAGGAGGAACAAAGCCTTGTCTATTCCTACTTTGGCTTCTAGATCTTCTATTATTTTTAGGAGCCACTCTTTTGTGATGTTGCTCCATCTCTCTTAGAGGGAGAATAATAGTCTTCATACTAATTTACACCCAAATCAACTGCTTCCTCATACTCTGATGTATTTCCTTCTTGATTTGTTTGAATCAAATCCTCTATCCTCACATCTCCTTTTTGTTTCCATGTGAAAGACATGCCTTTGTTATTTCTCTCCTTCCTCATTTGGCTACACCTTGACATGGCTAGAAGTTCTCTTTCTAAATTTTTTTCTGGATGTTCTTTTTCCTAGGATCTTGTATTTTTATAGCTCATTGTAAAATAGTGAACCCTTTATACAACACTAGTTCAGAGATTTTAGAGAGTTGCCACCCAACTAATTTGGGAATCAGGAAATACTATTCCTTGAGAGAGCAAATGTATAATTGGCTAGAAGGAAAGGAAAGATTGAGAGATAAGGGAATAACTCTGTTCTTCAATGGTGACTGACTGGTGTGAAGTAAGTAGGCCAGGAGTCAAAATCAACTTGAAACCTACATTACTTGTCTAATTACAAAATGATTCCCCAGTAGAGTTGCCAGTTTATTATAGCTTTTTCTTGTAGGATCAAACTTGGTAAATGTATAGGCTTGATTCTTAGATTTAAGGACTCACAAGTTTGAGAAGAAATAGTCTAATTGATGAGGATTGGATAATCTCCTCCTTCTTCTTTGAGCTCCATAGGACTTGGTAGGTATTGCCTTGGATAGTTTAATATATTTCAAGTAAAACTCAATGGTGGATTGATTTCTTCACTGTTATGCTATTTATGCTTTAAAATACCTTATTGAAAGATTACTCTGTAAACAGTTGAGAACATCCTGATATAGAGCACAACAAAAGAAACTATGAATGTAATAGCATACACCAGTGGCATAAGGACATTCATCCTTCTTTTTGTGAGTTCAACTCAAGGAAGGATAGCCTTTTGATTCTCTCTTAAAGGAATCACCAATACTAACTATACTAGCTCGATACAGTTCCTTCGAAATGTATAGGAAATTCTTAAAAGTAAAAGTACTCGTAATGAAATAAGTTTTAGTGTTTTAAAGATCATGAAAGATAACTTGCAAGAATAAACACTAAACCAGTGCCTAATCCAATGGGAAAAAAGAGTCTAAATGTAAATCCACAGGGTTATCTTAAAAGAAATACAATAGTATGCCTTACAAACTATTTGCAATCTGAATAGAATGCCTTACAAACTATTATTTCAACCCAATATTACTATCATCAAAATCTATGCGAATATGTTTACTCCTTGAAATTGATAATGAGATTTTTAATTCTTTCCTTGAAAGAAAGTCACAATCAATTAAACAAGTTTCTTAACAACTAGTGTATTTTAGATGCTTTACAAATAAAACATACAAAGCAAAGAGGCAACAATAATATAAGATAGAAATAGCATTGTATTTGTATTAAAATAGACCTGTCAATTACATACAAAGTCTCATGCTCAAAATATTAGACATAAAATTTAGAAGTCTACTCCATAGCAATTGTATTCAATTTTTCTATTATCTTTCAACTAGAATCCTCAAAATGAGGTTACAACTTATATATATATATATATATATATATATATATATATATATATATATATATATATATATATATATATATATATATATATATATATATATATATATATATATATATATATATATATATATATATATATATATATATATATATCTGTGTGTGTGTGTGTGTGTGTGTGTGTGTGTGTGTGTGTGTTCTTACCATCTTGGAATCCTCTTATGAATGAGGATGAAACAAGCTTCTGATGGTTAAAACCCTAAACCTAGAAAGCATAAAAGACAAATTACAGGAAATGCCCTCAGGCAGTGGAAAGACAAAAACTTTTGGACTATTTTGCTCTTTGCTCCTTGATAATCTGACACCTTTGTCTATCGATATCCATGATAGATTATTTGAGTTATTGCAAGATATAGTGACCACCATTTTGGCTAACTTACACCATTCTTAATTCATAGCTTATCATCCATGTGCTTTGAGGTTAGGTGTCAGGTACTCTGGGTGTCCTCCTTATTCATCATCCAAGATATTAAAGTCATCTACAATAGATTCTATATTCTTGGGCCTTGTGAGCTCATCCCATGTAGTTAATTCCTCCTCTGTTGGCCATTTAAACCTCTGAACATGCTGTAACTATGCCTTTTGTCTTTCCCATCTGGCATTTTTTATTAGCTTGACATCTATCATGAATTTGGTAAATACCATCTCAGCGTTTATAGCCTCATCTAGAGTAGCATTAAATCTTTCCATATCTGAATCATTTTTCTCATTAATAAATGCCTCTTTCTTAGGCAATAGGAGATCAAAATATAATCTCCATTGATCCAATCTCTTTATTACACCATCTTCACCTTTAATTGGGGGAATAAAATTGTTTAAATTTGAGCTGAACATAGCTATCTTGGCCTCAATCTGATTTTCTTTTCCTTTGAATAATGGGAAAATTGCCTTAACTCAGTTTATTTCTTCACCCACCTACAAGACAACCTCTAGAATATCTACTCTCAAAGATTGCACAGCTGCCAATCTTTCAAAAAGTGGTGCCCTTACTGACCAAGTTATATAATAAGTATTTAAAATTGAAACAAAATTGTTCACCTCCACCTACAACTCAGGCAATTTATTGTAGGCAGGAAAAATTGAATCTGCCTTATCCTTTAATGCATTAATTCTATGCTGTAAAATATTCAAAAGGTCTTGTAGGACAACCTCATTTCTTTCTAATTTCACCTTCTCTATATTTGCAATAGCCTCTTCTTCATTTATACCTTTATCCTCTAGCAATACAAGCTATTCTGGTGGGGTAGGGGTAACTACAGGCATATTCAATACTTGTTGAGTCAAGTCTTCTATAGTTTTTTCTAATGCCTTTTCTTTCATTATATGTAGATCCCTGTCTTTCACCAGTGCACTGTAATTATTCAAAAGTGTACCATATCTCTATGATAGCTACTTTGTTTTATCCTCATTTAGCCTTGCAAAATGAGTGAGCACTTGAGATATTTCCAAATCCCCTATATTGTGGACTGACCACACAACTTTATCACCATCCATCTATTCCTTAACATTTAAAATTGATGGCTTTTGATCCTTTGAGTACAAGCTCCAAATAGCTAATGCTTGAATTTTTGGGTTATACCCAAATCCTTTGATAATCTCATCCACTTGTGTCTCTAACGACAAAGTTATATCATCCATCCTTCTTATTTGGTCAACAATGAAGGCTGAGGCTAGGTCCCAGCCAGGTAAGAGTAACATATTGCTAGCCTTTACCAGTTGTCTAGCTTCCTCTGGGGAGATAGTCTCAGATTCAGGGTCATAATCTCTCAAAAATTGAACTGTCTCATCAGGTACTTGACCTTCTTCTATAATCTGGACATTTGAAGCAACCTATTGTTGCTTATTCCATAACAAGAAGTTCTTGAATTCATTTGACTTAATAAAATCATCATCCTTCAAGAATGCATCTTGCTCCAACATCCTTTCATCTTGGAAAAGAGCCAAGGGAAACTTTATTTCTTCTTCCACCATCTTTTTTTTTCTCTTTTCTTCTCTTATTTTCTTTCTTAACTGGTGGTCATGAACCCTTGTTCTAGTAAAGAGGGCTCCCACTCTATCCTTTTTCTTCTCCACAGTTCTCACTTGGGAAGGCTCTCCAAGAAGCAAGTTTTGCTTTTTTGATGGAGGCTCATTTGTTTCTTGAGAACTTTTTAATTCTATCAGATCAACAATTACATTCTCCTCAGCCCCATGTTCTTCAATCAATGACTGCTCCATAGTAGGGGGACTATACACTAGATAACCACCATCACTATCCTCTTCATAATCTGATTTAGAATATTTTTCTTTCTCCTCCTCTTGATCATCAATTTGATCTTTAAGAGATCTCATCAAAGTATTAAAATTGGTCATCATTTGCTCCAATCTTTGAAGGTAGGGGAGTGTGGGTAATAATCCTACAAAATTCAAACCTTTTCTCTTTACTTTCTTCTCCTTTGAGAACAACTCAATGAGTTGTTGGGCTCTTTTTTCTACTTCTTCATCTTCTAAAATATTTCTTATCACATCCTCTTCAGGACATTCCTCATGCCTTTTGTTGATTGGAATGATAGGAGTATAATACTTTCTAGCTGAGACAATAAAGTCTTCTGTGTCAACATATCTAGGCACAACAACATGGATCCTAAACTACCCTAACCAATCATTCAGTTTACTGAAAGCAATCTTTCCAATTGTAAAATTATGCACTCTAAAGTGCCTTGGAGTGAAGTTTCACTTCCTGTGAGGGGCTAAGTGCTCTTTATTAGTTAGCATTATCTTCCAGATGAATTCTAAGAAAGTAATTCTAGGAGGAACAAAGAATGGTAGAATATGGGGTGGCCGAGGGCACCCATAGACTCTGATCATTGTATAAGTCTTTTCATAATAAAAATATCCCCAGTTATGACCTTTGGTCCATTTAATAATAAAATGTTAAGGCCATATCAATTTTAAAACCTTTTTTGGCAACCTCGAGAGATTCAAAAATAAACTGAGGAAAATAGGTTGCACCATCCAATTTTGGAATGCACAAAAATCACAATCTGGGGATGTATGACTCCAAGCCTTAATCCAAAATTGCACTGGATTTGGCTCTCCTTTCCACATCATTTGTGGCCTAAGGCCCTCCATGTTCATGATATCATAGTTGAAAAATAAAATGAGATGCATTAAAAGGGAATAATGCATGAACCTTGGTATTGTAGAGCCTTTCTCACAATTCTTCAATGCCTCTAATCCTTCATGCATTTTATTGATAATATAACCAATGTAAAAATATCCCTTGGTCACACGAGAATTATATGAATCTAAAAGAAGCATCAGGAGATCAAAAGTAATCCTTTTTGCCCCACCATCAACCCCTAAGACAATGCACAATCCATATGCAAAGTACTTTATTTAGAAACAAAGGTCTTTGTAAAAGAATGGGGTTGACCCAACCACTGTTGCAATTTAATTCATGTTTTCACTGAGGACATGATTCTGAATTTCCTTGGCCACCAAGATAGACTCTCTAATATGTCTATTGGCTTGAGCCTATAAGTTAATTTTTGTTGCCATAGGAACTTGAATGCCAAAAGCCCTCATGAAAGAACTTTGGTCAAGTGTAACTAGAGGTGAACCATCACCCTTCTTGATTGTTTTGGATAGGGGATCATACCTATGGGCTAACACAATCAATAAGTCTACATCTAGGAAGACATCAGGGATAATTAACTTAGCTAACCCTGAAGTCCAAGGGTTTGAAACAGGGATCGGGCTATCATAATTCTTGTAAAAATAATAGAATAAATACATTCTGATGATACCAGGAGTCTTAGCATCTCTAAAATATTTAAGCTCATCAATAAAACATTCATCACTAACCTTCTTGTTCTATGATGACCCAGGCAACAAGGTAAGGAATTCATCTGAAAAAGTCTCCTTAGCTTTCTCCTTAGCACCCTTGCTGGTAGAATCTCTACTGGTTGTTGCTTGACTCATTTTTTCTATGAATTCAAATCCTTCTAAAAATTTTGAAGTTACTGAACCTTGATTATACTCAAAAACTCTCAAGAAATCTCATAATCCTATCGCATTTGCTCTTCAGAATGCTTCGTAATTCAGAATGAGTGATAACTAACTATATTTATTCTGAAGAATTGAATGCAGTGGCCTGTCTGAAACTCAAAAGCTAGAAATCATGTCACTTCCACCATAACTCGGCACACTCTGAACTCAATTCACTAGCCATAAGCTAAGAAAATTACAAGTAGGAAGGATTTAATTTTCTAGCAACCTAGCGACTGAATAGTTCCTCATTATCGCTGAAAGATTTGGCACTTTTTAAATAGTTTCAGAGATCTGGAGACTAAAGGGAAAACCTTTAGTCATTAAATGATTTTATTTATCTTGAGACCTAGCAACTATAGTTAGAAATCATAGTCACTAAATGATTTGAACTTTATTGAATTTATCTGGAGATTGAGCGACCTTTGAATATTTTAATTTTTCATTTTGAGACTTGGTGACTATAACCGATCTCTTAGTCACTGAAGGATTTGTCTTTTATTAATTCCATCCTGAGACCTTGAGACAACTGGCTTCCTTCTCATCATCATTTTATTTTCTATTGGGAGACTTAGCGACTACAGTGAATCTCTTAATCACTGAAGCCTGTTGACTTTTCAAACTTTTTCTTGAGACTACCTGACTTGCCCATCTGGAGATTCAACAACTGAAGGCAAAAAAACCATTGATTTATTTCTTCTAGAGATTCAGTGACTATAGTTTGGTCTATTGATTTCTTATCACTTCACTTACCTTATTGACCAATTAGGGAATGACACGTCACAAAATTTGGCAACTGGATCCTCATATTCATTCAACTTTTTGTCCTCGGTCAACATTTAACCTTTTATCATTGGGTGATTGCACGACTGAAGACATCTCCCAGTCACTGAATAACTTTACTTAACTCAAGTTTGATATGGAGATTGGGTGACAAAGCAAATCTCAAGGTCATTGAAACCTAGAGATTGTGCGGAAACCTTTGTTCTCCATGTCGCCAAAAGATCTTAACCTCAGTTATATAATGATATTAAATGTTAATCATTGATCAATATTTCATCCTACGGTCCTTGCTGAGTCACTATACCTTTTATGACTTAACCACTACATAAAGAGACTTAGAGATAACTGTGTCATTGGATCACTGAATTCTTGGAACATAACTGCCAGGATTAGGAGAACACATGACTGTTGAAATCACTAGGTTGTTGAATAAAAAGACTAACTGCTTGAGAACCTGGAGACCTGGCGACCAAGGGAAATAGATTTCCATATTTCATTAGGAGACTCAGTGACCAAAGAGGAAACTCATAATTGTTGGAAATTATATTACTTCATTATTTGTTTCCAAGATCGCTCGACTGAAGGTATTTTAATCTAGAGACTAGGTGACTATAGTTGCTTTTGAAAATATTTTTATCAGTGTAGTCACTAGATCTTATGATTCTCATTCGGAGACTTGGTGACTAAAGATAATTGCTAAGTCATTGAAAGACAAGGAATAATCTTTTATCTTAAGGAGATCGCGTGACAAAAGGATTTTGGTAATCGCTAGACTAAAAGGAATATGCTAAAACTATTAGGAGACTAAGAGACTAGCCAGAGATATAAAAGCACACATGCCTAAAGGGTTTGTTAAGTGATTCAAAAAGTAACAACCAAATAGACTTGGATAAATATTTTTAGGGCTTTTTTTGAAATTTCAAAGGCATTGAGACCTAGAACTTAGGGTTTTTACATTTCTAAGTAGCTTGAGCTCTGGGATGGACAAAATGTAGGAGACCGAATCATGAAACACAAAGAAAACCTCAAAAATCAAAATTTTGAAAGGGAAACTTCAAAAAGTAGAGAATCTAACCAACACCAACTACATCCATTCAGAATGCAACAAATAGTAATCTAGAGTCTTCTATCCATTTAATGTAAGTTTTGTTATAAATAGAATGGTTGGGCCTAGTTTTCTCAGAGCTCAAATCTATGAATTGTTTTGTTATGTTGAGTGTTTTGTGTTTTCTCATAAATAACATAGATATCTTATAAATTCTATTTAATATTTTGAAAATATAATGAAATTAAGATAATGAAAAAGTAGAGCACTCAACATGCATTGAATAAAATGTAAATTTTAGTTTCAAAAGCTCATTTTCCAACTGAGAATTATTTAGTCTATATGCTTGAACTTTACTAAACTATCTACTACATTCATCACAACATATAGGTAATATTAAAATACCAAGAAATGTATAGGTAGTACAGTAGACATAGTGACTATTTAAGTTGGCATGATTTAAAGACTTCAATAAAATTTAACTATATAAGTGTAAATCTGGCTAGAAGATAGAGAAACAACCAAAATTTTGAATAATGAGCTATAATAAATTGCAATCAAAGAACTTTCCACTACCCTTTTGTTCATTTGAAGTTCAAGCCGCAAGTATGGAAAACTAGCAGAGACATGAAGCACATGTGAACACTAGCCCAAAAAGGGCCTTTACAAAATAGTTTTAGCCACAAAATAATTAAGGTAGTACAAGCATATAGTCTAGAACCTCTTTAGATAAGAGCCAATGACTGAGGGGTATCCAATCTACCAAATTCCCTAGGGGCATAATCAAACCTCATCCCTTATGATGTTGGAGCCTTGCACTCAACAAGACTTGATCCCTAGTGTGCTCATTTGGAGGAATATAACTCAACTAGCAGAATAATGACTCATTAACCTCTCCACCACTTTTTGTAATAAAAATTTATATATGTTCAAATAAAATAATGAATAGGGTTGTAAGTAGGCACTTGTATGGATGTCACCATAATATTCCAAAGTTGAATAGTCTTCTTGTCAATTCCAAGGTTTTAGGTGAAGATGTCCTCCCATCTCAAGATATGCATGGTGTGCTTCCTTGTCTGTGCAAAATAGAAACAATCTTCATGGAATCTCTCATCAATCTTGTTTCATTCAAGGTTATTTCAAGCTTATGTTGTGGTCCCATCCACATGTTTTTTTCAAAAAATATATAATTTAACATCCCTCACCTTTAGTAAGTTTATACTAATTTTTTTTTTAAAGGAATTGTAAGTTGAATTTAACTAGAAAATTATTTAGGCATAAAAGATACCACCACCACCCTTTTATTTCAGCAAATTATAATAAATAAATGTAAGACCACCCTTTATACCCACTATATTTAAAAAAAAAACAAATAAGTAAGGATGTTGAACTCTAAACTTCTTATTTTCTATGAGTAAACCATCCATACATGTACGCAAATTATATTTTTAATTCAATTTCAAAACTATTTTATTTGAGCAATAGATTAAAAATAGCAATTATGACAATAAATTGAATATTTGGTATCTATGATTCTTGATACTTCTTTTATATATTTGCATTTTTTTGGTATTACGGTTAACGAGAAAGTGTACTTTACATTAAAATGATAAGTTTAATGTAAGGAGAGACTGTAACTATATAAGTGTAAATGAACGGTCAATAATGATGAGTAGTTGATGGATACATGATACCTAATGTAAATAGGAGTAAAATAGGCATTAATAGGAATCTAGCAATGAACCAAACTTAAAATAGGTCTATATGACACACATCATTAAAGAATTCTCATCAAAATAAGTACACAACTAAATAAGGAGTATATATTGGACACACTATTATTTCAATGTACATGCCAAGTACAACAATCTATAAGAAACATTTTCTTTTAACATAAATAAAAAATTTCATCTCTCTCTCTCTCTCTCAAGTGTTTGGTGAGATGTTTAATGTGGTTGATGATGTTGGCATGCCATGATCTCTGAGTCTATGGGAAATACATTTGATCTAGATCTATGAACCAGTGAGGCCACGAGTGGGGGAGCTTATCCCCTTATTATAAAAATGAGGCCTAAACCCGCAAGTGCATTGGATCAACAAAAGAAAAATCCTACGATCACAATGGACTAGCAAGGATTTAAAACTTCAGTGGGGACAATAAAAACACCACAACTAAACCAACACACAAATTGGTGAGGCCCAAAAATTTTAATTCTCTTTTTTTGTTTAAAAAAATAGGTTTTGAATGGACCTAAAACCCTTTCACCAAAAAAAGAGTCTAATTAAAAGAAACAAATAATTAATTAGACATGGGATCATAGTAAAACATCAACACCCAAAATAGGGGACCAAGCCACATAAATCTTATATATTTTGTAGCATACTTTCATTCTTTTTAATCAACTCATCATTTTTGCTCCAAACCATATTAACCACATTATCAATTGGAATAGCACCCTTGTCCTTTCTATGAAGTCTTATGGTAACTCCGGGAAGAGAATCATAGGCCACCCTAGAATCCATGGTGTGCTTCTTTAATTTATCACTTCTAGATGCAAAATTAGTTGCACCCTATGATAGGCCATGGGTAATCTCAGATGAGGTATTTTGTTTCCTAAGTTCATTTGAAGTGTTCTCCATAAAAGTGTGGCTAACTGTCATAATTTTCCTCAAATTTTCATGAACTTTGGAATGTCATCCTCCAATTCCTTAATTTTTCATTCATGATCCTCTTTTACATCTTTAACCCCTTTGTCTAGTTGCTGTGGGAATCCCTCCCTCGCATCCTTCCATGAACATATTTTTAGCATGAGGATTTGACCCATATAATTTATCGATGAACGAAGTGATGTTTCCCATAGACAATTGGCTCCAAACTTCAGCATTCTATTGCCATTTTAGATAGATAATAGGAAAAATATGATTATGTATCCACCCATATTGTCACAAGGAAAATAAATGAGATATCTGACAATGAGAATGAACTATAAGCAATAAAAATCTTGTAAATTCATCTGTGTGATACCGCACCATAATAATAGACAATCTTTTCATCATGCAACTTTGCATGGGTTTTTATTTGAAATATATCATGTCCAAAAATACCTCCAAGCTAGCTAACCTTACCATCATTTTGAATTATTAATTTGATCTCATGAGAGATGATGTCATGTGTACCCCCATCGTTTCTCACTAGGTTGTGTTGGTAGTATTTTCAATTTTCAAGGTTGCATTTTAATTTTTTCTTCTTTGAAAGTTTTCCCTATTTTTGTGATAGATCCCCTGCAAATTTCCTATCCCAGAGCTTGAAATACGTTCATAATGGTGAAAAGCCCTAAGTGCTAGGTCGTAAATCCTTTTGAAGATCCAAAAAACCCTAGAAAGCCTAACTGGGTACTATTTTGCCATTAGCTTTTTCAAATCACTTAAGAAAGCCTTTAAGCATGTGCACTTTACAATTAATGGCTAGTCACTAAGTCTCCTAAAGATTTTGGCATATTCCTTGTAGTCTGGCGATTCCCCAAAACCTTTTGTCACACAATCTCTTTAAGTTAAGAGAATATTCATTTTCTTCTAATGACTTAGCGATTGCTTTAAGTCATGAACTCTCTGAATGATTTATTTGAGATCTAGCGACTACATTGATAAATTTTTAGAGGGAAAATATAGTTTCCCAGTCTCTAGATCATAAATACCTTTAGTTAGGCGATCTCTAAATAAAATGATAAAGTGATAAAGTATTCAACGATTATGAGACTTCTCCTATAGTCGCTGAGTCTCCGAATGAAAGTGGCGGTGTATTTTGCTTCAATCGCCAGGTCTCCAAGTTCTCAGGTGGTTAGTCTACTTATCCAGCGACCCAGTGATTGCAGTAATCATGTGTTCTCCCAATTCTGGTGATTATATTGTAAACATTAAGCAATCCAGCAACACAGTTATCTCTTGATCTCGTAATGTAACAGTTAAGTCATAAGATATCAAGAGACTCAGCAAGGACCATAGGATGAAGAAAAGATCAACGTTTAGCACTTAATCTCATCATCTAACTCAAGTTAAACAAGTTATTTGGTGACTTAGGGAACAAAGGTTTTCCACAGTCTCCGGATTTAACTAGGGTAAAGGAAAATATTAAGAGAATGTGAGATGTCTTTAGTCACGTGTTCTCCAGAAGGTAATGATTTAAGGTAAAGGTTTTCATAGACTGAATATGAACTATTGATGTGGTTTTGATTGGGGGGTGGTCGTGTTATCTCCCAATCAAACCATGGGTCAAGGAAAATTTAGCAACAATGAGAATTTCTCTATCACCTAGTCTTTGAATCAAACCTGAGTTAGAGAAGTTATTTAGTGAATGGGAGGTGACTTCAGTCGTACAATTGCTAGATGACTAAGGGTTAAGTGTCTGTTGAGGTCAAAAAGTGAAAAAATGATATGGATCCATTTGCCGGATTTGATGATGTGTTTTTTCCTAATTGGTCATAGAGTAAAATAAAGAAATAATAATCTCTTAGCAATTATGAGATGGACTATAGTCGTCGAGTCTCCAGAAGCAATAGATCAAAGATA
The DNA here is from genome assembly GCA_027943335.1 of Chamaecyparis obtusa. Classification (NCBI taxonomy): domain Eukaryota; kingdom Viridiplantae; phylum Streptophyta; class Pinopsida; order Cupressales; family Cupressaceae; genus Chamaecyparis; species Chamaecyparis obtusa. Next base: position 298,123 of record BSBK01005005.1, read on the forward strand.
TTTTGCCTTTAGTCACCAGAACTCCAGATTGGTTCAGTCTCCAGGTCTCTTCAGAAAATCAAAGTCATAATGAAGTTAGGATTTACTAAGAGTTATAGCGATTAAGAGACTTCTTTTTAGTCGCCAGGCCTCCAAATGGGCGAAGTCAGGTAGTCTCTAGAAAAACTTTGAAAAGTCAACAAGTTCTAGCAATTAAGAGACTCACTGCTAGTCACCAAATCTCTCAACAAGAAGAAAAGCTTTTGAGACTTTGGAAAGACGTTTGTCACTAGATCTTGAAATAAGATTAATAAGTGATACATTTTCCAGTGATTGGGAGATAGAGTATAGTCGCTAGGTCTTAGAATGAAAAATTGAAGTTTAAAAAGGTCGCTAGATCATGAGACAAAATTATAAAAGGCTAAATCATTCAGCGACTATGATTGTTGACAATAGTCACCAAGTCTCTAGATAAAATAAAATCATGTAGTGATTGAGGATTTTCCTTTAGTTGCTAGATCTCTGAAACTATTGAAAAAGTGCCAAGTCTTTGAGCGACTAGGAGACCAAGTGTAGTCACTAGGTCACTAGAAATAAAATTTGATTACCTGTCACTTTCTTAGCTCATGGCTAGTGAATTGAGTTCAAAATGTGCCAAGCATTCCAGAGAGCTAGTGCTAAATAATTACAGTTAATTGTCACTCATTCTAAAATTTCATTCAATTCTCTGGAATAAATACAGTTAATTGTCACTCGTTCTAAAATTACCAAGCATTCTAGAGAGCTAGAGCTAAAGAATTACGAGAATTATTGAGTTTTTCAGCAATTAAAGAGTTCTGTGATCTCAAAATTTTCAGAAGAATTTGCATCTACAGTCAAGATGAGTTAGCCAACAAGTAGCAGAGTTTCAACCAATAAGGGGTCCAAAGAAAAGGCGAAAGAAAGCTACTTAGACAAATTTCTCACTCTACTACCTAGGTCCTCACAAAATAAAAAGGTTAGTGACAAAATTTTCATTGATGATCTAAGTTACTGTAGAGATGCAAAGACTAGGGATGTGTCTGGAATGTGCCTTTTTAGGTATTTTTATAAGAATGCTAATAGTCCAATGCCCGTTTCAAACCCTTGGACCTCCGGGTTGGCTAGGTTGATAGTGCATGATGTTTTTATAGATGTAGACTTGGTCATTGGGTTGGCTGACAAATATAACCCTTTGTCAAAAATGATAAGGAAAGGGGATGGCTCAGCTCTAATCACTTTAGGCCGAAATTCATTTATGAAGGCTTTTGTCATTCACATTCCAATGGCCACAGAGATTAATTTGTAGGCCCAAGTGAATAGATATATTAGGGAATCAACCCTAATTTCTAGGGAAATCCAAAACCATGTCCCAAGAGCCAACATAAACTATATTATAGCAATCATTGGGGTAACCCCATACTTCTACAAGGACCTATGTTTCTACATCAAATACATTGCATATGGATTATGCAGGGTGCTAGGGATAGATGGTGGTGCAGAAAGGATTTCATCTGACATCCTGATGATGGTATTAGATTCATAGAGCCTTCATACAAGAAAAAGGATATGATTACATAGGATATGTAATAAATAAAATGCATGAAGGACTTGAAGCTCTTAGGAAGAGGGAAGCTTCTCCTAGACTTTTGCATTACTCACTATTAGTGCACCTCATTTTGTTTTATAGCTACAACATTATGGACCTAGAGAACCTTCAACCTCAAATTATTTGGAGGGGTCAACCTAATCTAGTTCAATTTTGGATTAGGGCATGGAGCTCTACTTCCACTGATTGTGATTTTTGTGCTTTTTAGAACTGGATAGTTCAACCAATTTTTCTCAGCTTAGGACTAAATCTTTCTAGGCTACCAGTGAAGGCTTTGCAATTACTAAGGCCTTGTCAATTTATTGACAAGTGGCCTAAAAATCATAGCTGGGGAGACTTCTACTATGAGAAGAACTTCACAATAATTAGAGTCTATGGGTGTCCCCAGCCACCTCATGTACTACCATTCTTTGTGCCAACAAGGATTACTTTCCTAGAAATCATTTGGCAGCTGATGTTAATTGATAAAGAACACTTGGTGCCCCATATGAAGGGTACATTTACCCCAAGGCACTTCAAAGTATGCAACTTCACAATTGGGAAGAATGCATTAAATAAGCTAAATGACTAGTACGACTAGTATAAGATGAATGCTACCAATATACAGTTGTGTAGATACAGAGGACTTTATTGTTATGGCTAGGAAATATTATTCTCCTTCCATTCCTATAAGCAACAAACACAAGCACTGTCCTGAAGAGAACATAATTAGAAATATCCCAGATGATGATGAGGTGCAGAGGAGAGCACAATAATTCTCAGAATTGTTGTCATTTGAGAAAAAGCTAGAGAGAAAGGGAATTCCCTTTTAAGGCTTCTACCCCACGTTGCTATATTTATAGAGATTAGATAAAATGATGGAAAGTTTCAATACATTGGTCGATTCACTTGAGGACTAGCTTGATGGTAAAGAAAGGGAGAAGGAGAAGTACTTTGAATCATAATGTGAGGAAGACAGTGATGGAGGCTACCAAGTATACAACCCTCCTTCCATAGAATAGCCACATCCTATTGAGCAAGGAGGAGAGGAAAATATAATTATGGATTTGAGCCTCCTCTAGAAAGGCATAATTTGCAAGTTGGAGAGCCTTCACAGGCCAAAGTTGCTGAAAAGAAAAAGGATAGGGTAGGAGCCCTAATTCCTATAAAAAGAGCTTATGATCATTAGCTCAGGAAGAATATCAGGGAAGACAAGAGAAAATAGAAATAAATAGTTGAGGAAGTTGAATTTCCCTTGGCTCTCTGTCGAGATGAGAGAATGCTAGAGCAGGATGCCTTCTTGAAGGATGATGATTTTATCAAATTAGATGAGTTGAAGAACTTTTTATTGTGGCACAAACAATAATAGGTTGCATCAACTATGCAGATCAAAAAGGAAGGCCAGGTACTTGATGAGGTTGTCCAAGTATTAAAGGATTATGATCCTAAATAAGAGGCTATCACTTTAGAAGATGCCAGAAAATTAGTCAAAGCTAGCAATACGCTATTGGTTCCTAGTTGGGATCTTGCTTTAGCTTTTATAATAGATCAGATAAGGAAGCAAGAGAATTTAAATTTTTTTTTAGAAACCCAAGTAGGGGATTTAATAAAATGGTTTGCATATAGCCCCAAGAATCAGATATTATCCATGTGGAGCCTCTATCCTAAGGATCAAAGCCTTCTCTTCTAAATATACAAGAGAAAATGGATGGGGATAAGGTTGTTTGGTCTATCCACAACATAGGGGACTCAGAGATCTCACAGGTGCTTACCCACTTTTCAAGATTAAATGAAGATAAAACTAAACAACTCTCCGATAGGTATAAGAACCTATTTGAAGATTACAGTGCACTTGTTAAAGATAGGGAGGTACACAATATGAAAGAGAAGGAATTGGAGAAATATGTGGATGATCTCCATCAATAGATAATCAATATGCCTGTAGTTACCCTTGCACACCTAGAGCAACCTACACTAGCTAAAACTCAAAGTGTAGATGTAGAAAAAGTTGTTGAAAGGACAGAGAAGGTGATTTTGGAAAAGACTGAGGCTATTTTGCAAGCCCTTTTGAAGATTTTGCAGCATAGAATAGAAGTTTTGAAGAAGGCGGATGCAGTGTATACTACATATAATAAATTTTCTAGATTACAGATAGAGGTAAATAATTTTGTTTCTATTTTGAATACTTATCATACATCTTGGTCAATAAGGGCTTCATTGTTTGAAAGACTAGCAATAGTGTAGTCTCTGAGGAATGATATCCCAGAACTAGTTTTGCAAGTAGGAGATGAAATTGGGAAGATAAGTGTTGCTTCATCCTTCTTTAAGGGTAAAGAAAACCAAATTAAAGCAAAGATGACAATGTTTGGACCTAGTTTCAATAGGTTCATTCCTGAAATTAGAACAGAGGATGGAGCAATAAAGAATTTGGATACATGGAGATCAGATTTTGATCTCTTAGTGCCTAAAAAGGAGGCTTTTCTTAATGATAGCAATGAAGTTGATATGGGTCACTTCAACATAATTCTTGATGAGGCATTCAAAGGAGAAATGGATTTCAATAAGTTCATCACAGATGTAAAGCAGGTTGCTGATGCTAGATGGGAAAGATAGAAGAACCAATTATAGAGCATTCAAGAGTTCCAGTGGCCTACAAAGGAACAGGTAACTACATGGGACAATCTTACGAAGCCCAAAAGGAGAAAGCCAATGAAAGATGATGTTGAAGATAGAGAAGAAGAATGAGCTCTAGCAGTGCACCTGATCTATGAGCACAGGGAGAGCAACTATCATACAAAGAATGATGTAGGTTAGCCAGATTGAAGTCATCATTCACACCACAAACTTTAGCAGTTGCTATGAATACCGAAAGAAAAAGGTGCAGCTCAAAGGGAGACTCAACCACCCGAAGCTTGTTGCATCCTTTTCTCAAGGATCCCAAGGTGGTTTCTCTATACATAGAAAATTCTAAATCACACCAAAGGGTGGTGAAATACTTATTGTAATAGGAGTTTATAGATTTAGTTTTGATTCTTAGGAATTCAAGTTTTTCTGAATGTACTGATACATGAAGTTTATCAATAAAACATACTAAAGTTCCATGTATATCTTTTATTGTCTTCACGTGTGATTATGATTTCTCTGTGTGTTTAAATTTGCAAACCATTTTAGATACATCTTTCTATAAGGTAGATCGTGGGGTTGAATTTTGAGTTCCTTTCAAGTAAGGGGTAAATCTTGAGTGAGGTCTTAGGGATTTCATTTTTCAAATATGAATTTGATGATATAATATATGCATAAGAGGATAATTTTCAAGCTATTTTATCTGGGGTTTGGGTTTATTTGAATTGAGAGGTTTTCTATAGATGTGAATTTATTGACTCTAATGCCCTAGGATTTGGCACTGGTCATTGCTTAGTTTGCATTTGTTTTCACCATCAATCAATTTAAACAATGATTTAATTTAAAGTTGTGAGAGAGTTATGTGATCAAATCTGTATCAAGTATACAAGTTACTATTATGATATTTGAAGAATTCAATCTTAAAAGGTAATACCCAGCTGTAGCTCAAAGTTCAAAGTGAAGAAGGATTACAAATCCTTAACACCTTAGTGTTTACTATTGTTGATGCATCTGTTGGGATTGCTAGAGGTATGAATCATAGATTTTCTGATTAAGTTTTGATCATTTGCAATTTTGAACGCTAACAAAAATGGTGACTCCACTGGGGATCTAGAATATTTCTGCAATAAATTTACTAATAGTTTTTGCTAACAGGTTATTGTTGTATTTGAAGACTAGTTTATCAATCTATTCCCACAAATTTGTGGGTGGCGGCTCTAAACTTTGTGTTTACTAGTTGTTGGTAAAAGCTTTTAAAGATTTGAGATTATCTTGTCTAAATAGTATGAGTAGGCCAAGGAATACTAGGTCTTATTATAGGGATCACCTGGAAAGCAAGATGGGTGAGGATTTACATATCCCTAGTAGGAAGAAATAGTCCAAAAGAGGAACATCTAGTAATGATTCCCCTAGATTAGCTCAAGAATATGTTCCAATTCCTAGCCAAAATGAAATCCTGTCATTTTCTAAGAATCCTGAGTTCCTTAGAAGAATGGATCCCAAGTCCATTAGTCCTCCTCAGGAGGATGAATTCATAAACATTGGTTTCTTTCTTGCACAAGAAAATCTAGAGCAAACAGAATATGCTTCTACTGCTAACATTGAATCTCATGATTATGAGAAATTAAGGGAAGAAGTTATTGCTTTGAGAAAAAGGGATCAGGAACAGTTGTTAGAAATTACTAGAAGACAAAAAGAGTAGGAACAAGAAATTTATGAGTTACTCATGGAAATGCAAGAACTCATAAGAAAGACTAAAAATAATGAGATCCAAGCAAAGAATCTAAAACATAAAGTTATTGGTTTAGATAGTGAGTTGTTTGGAGATGTCCAATTTTTGACACAACAAGTAAGCAACTTTAGGCTACAATTTTGAATCTGTTACCTATCTTGAAAGGATTAAACACTCAAACATTAGATCAAAACATGTTCATAAATTCAAAGAAAAGATATAAAACAAAACCAAGCCACCTCAAGATTGTTGCCTAAAATAGGTGCTATAAAGCACTGTTTGATTTGCTTCAATGAGAATGATGTGGGTGTGCTCTCTAAGCACTTGGAGCTTGCTTCTAATCCATTATAAGAGATTTTGATATGATGCATAAATGCTAATAAAAACTTGAAAGAAACTAGGTTCAATCCATTATTCTAAGCTAAGATGTGTTAGAAAACATGAAAAACATGAAGAAATCTAACAATTAGGATTTAAGCTAATATGATCTAGCTAAAAATGCTCATGATAACAATGCACAAATGATAAAAACTAATCTAATGATTTACTCTTGGAAGAGAGGGTATTTATAGGATTTCCTAAGGGCTTGGTTTAGGAAGGAGAGTTAAGGTTTGGGGTTTGGTTAGGGGTTGAGTCAAAGGGATAAGGATTGACTTTCAAAGGGTTGAATGGACCAAGATTAGGATAAGGATTTAGGATTTTCTAGAAGAGTCTAGAGGTTCTAGGGTTTTCTAGAGAATATATAGGATTTTAAGATTTTAAATAAATGTTAAATTTATTTAAAGGGATTGGTTGAGGACTTTATTTATCAAATGAATTTAATAAATAGGAGGGATTATCATGGTCAAGGTTGCTCACACATGTGTGAGAAACACTAGGGAAGTGTGCAAGGGAGACCAAAGGGTAAGAGGAGACATGGGCTTCATTAATGTCTCATAAGAGTCATTAATGAGGATGTAAGAAACATTTATGAGTGTGTAAGGCTCATTTATTTGAGGTTTTGACCTAAAGTCAAAGTTTGAAGGGTTTAGGCTAAGAAATGTAGGAATCACCTTTTAATTAGGTTTACAATGAGATTAGAAAATTCTAGAAGAGGTTAGGGATTTCTAGAATATTTCCAAGGTTTTAAGATTTAAATAAATATTTTATTTATTTAAAAGATTTTTTTATGAATTTATCAATTAATAATTAATAAATAGGGGAATAATGTTTAAATGAGATTTAAATATTTTTGGAAGAGATTCTTTAATTAAAGATGTTTAATTGAAATAGGAGGATTTAATAGCATAAAAATTAATTAATTAATTAATTAATGATGATGTCATTAGGGGTTTAGACTAAAAAAGGTAGGAATCACCTTTTAATCAAGATTAGAGTGAGATTAGGAAATTCTAGAAGAGGTTAGGGATTTCTAGAAGATTTTCAAGGTTTTAGGATTTAAATAAATATTTTATTTATTTAAAGGATTTTTAGCCAATTTATTAAATAATTAATAATTTTTTTGGAGGGAATGATGTTTAAATAAGATTTAAACATTTCTAGAAGGGATTTCTTAATTAAATATTTTTAATTAAGATAAAGGGATTTAATGGCATAAAAATAAATAAATAAATTAAATAATTAATTAATTAATAAATGATGATGTCATCAGGAGTTTTTAGAAAATAAAAATACTTTTATTTTCTAATGGAATTTTAGGTGTCTACAGCAACAATAAGCCAAATCCTGAGAAATATGAGTTTGAAGGTGAAGGACAAAAAGTAGTTAGAATTAGCATAAATGATTCCAAAAAGAATGGGGCTAATCCCACTACAATATCTCAGGCTAACTTAGATCTAGAAAAGGCTAGAAAAGTCAAGGAAGACTTGGCACTCCAATTAGAAAAGCTAGAATTAGATGATGCTGCAAATGAGATCAAGAGGAAAATTGCTTTCCTTCATACAAATATGAATACCAATGCTAGCAGTTCAATCCCTGTTGTCAGTGGGCCAATAGCACAAAATCAATCAGCTGGTCCTGTGCCTAACACCCAAGCCTCAGTCTCCAATCAAATGGTCCAAAGACCACTTCAAAGTGTAAGTCATACAGTCCCATTGATTGGTAATATTGTAGGAAATGTTGTGCATCAGAATACTGGAGGAGGTGGGGCCCAAGCTTCACAGAATGTTCAAAGAAGGCCAGTTCATCTAGACAGATATAGGCCATTATTCTTTGATGGTACTCTTGGTCAACCAAATGTCATCCCAAATGAAGTAAGAGACAAGATCTCTAAGTTCATTGGTAATAATGTTATTACATGTGAGGAAAATCTTAAATCTTTCACAAATAAAATAAATGATTATGAAATAGATAATGAAGATGTTGTCATGAAACTAGGGATTGGTACAGAGGTTTACCTAAAAATAGTATTACCTCATGGGATGAGTTTATAAGAAGCTTTAAAGAGCAGTATGCTGAACATGTTAACTCTAGTTACATTCTAAATGAGTTCAATAATATCAAGAAGCATGCAAATGAAAGTATGTCAGAATTCAATGGTAGGTTTTAGAAAGCCATGTACAAGCTATTCTTGGTCTTAAGACTAGATGATGAAGTTTGTTTGACTACATATTTCAATGTTATAGAGGGAAAAATGTCTTACCTCTTAAGAGAAAAAAGTCCACATACTTTGAGAGATGCTTTAAAATTAGCAATAAATATTGAAAGTAATAGGAAAGCATCTGGTTAAATGTATAAGAGGGATGAAGGTAGACTGTGGAAAGAGACTAGGCCACATACTGTGAAACCTACCAAGGAAGATGACAAGGTTGACAAATTGGCCAATGTTGTTAAAGATCTATCTACTAGATTTGATAAAGGTGGGAAGAGTTTCCAGGATAATAGACCACCTTATCAAAGGCATGAGAGATTCCCTAGGTTATATGACTAGCCATAAAAGACAAATTGGAAGGATGGGAAGCCTATTTTTGACAACCATGAGCCACAAAAAGGCAGGGATACTCCCGATCCTTTGAAAAAGAACACAACCCACAATGTGGAGAATATTCCATGGTGTGTGGCCTGCAACATGCCTCATTCACCTTTTTAATGTGTTGTTGCTCAAGCTTTAGAAGATGAGCTAGAAGATTTACCTATAGGAGACCATGAAGGCTCTGAAAAGCCTATAGTAAATATGTTTACCACTCAAAGGGTGGATGAATGTGCCTCTTCAGATAATGAAGAGATAGTAGAAGATGTTGACCATAAAAGGAGAACTCTCCCTACTTACGAGCAATAAATATTTTCCCATTCTGATCATGAAGTGTCTGATGATGGAACTTGTCAAACAAATATGAATAGACCAGAGATAGAAGATACTCATTGGAGAAAGCCTAGAAAAGAAGAAATTAAGAATCTGATGGTGGTTACTATCTCTCAAGCTAGATCTTCATACAACTTGAGAAATAGAAAGGTTGATGTAGATCAAGGATTCCATAGGTCACTTTTTGTCAAGGATGATCCTTAGAGTAAGGTTTCTCCTAAACCAGTTGTTTTCCCAAGCAAGGATAGCAACAACAAGAAGCAACCTGTCATGGCTCAGAGCACTAAAAGAAATGGGGAAAGTATCACAGAACAAAGAAATAAGAGGGCTGGAGGAAGAAAAGACTTATTTGATCTTTCTACTGAGGCCCCAACTTTTTACATGAGACATGCTTTGTCTCAAATGAAGGTATCAATCCCTTTGTGAGAAATGATGAAAATAAAAGAGCATAAGTTAGTAGCTTTGTCTATGATTAATGAACAAGAGGACATTCCTATTGTGATAGAAAAGGTGAAACCAGTGGTAGGACTTGAGATAACTAAAGGAGTTTCCAACTTTTGTGTTGGAAAAATTTTCAACTCAAGAGCCATCCTCCATTGATCCATTTTATGTCACTTTGATTGTAAACAATTTATTATTGAAAAATTGTATGATAGAGTCTGGTGCTGCAACTATAGTGATGCCCTACCATGTAATGAAGGAGTTAAGACTTCAAGTTGATACTTCTAATGAGATATGCTATGCCATGGATAATAGAGCAGTTCCTATGGTAGGGACTCTAGTTGGAATAGAGGTAAAGATTGTTGCATTTCCTGAAGCCACTTACAAAATGGATGTTGTTTTAGTTGATACCAAACCCCATTATGTTATGCTATTATCAAGACAGTAGGCAACAGCAATAGGAGGAAAGTTACAACTAGACCTATCATATGCTACCATACCTATAAATGGTATTGAGGTAAAGTTTTATAGAGAGCCTCGTTCCTCAGAAAAAATTGAGATGGTAGCTCCAGATGATCTAAAGTTTTGTGTTGATATTGATATTCGAGGGGAGCGCTGACCATTTTGCCAACAATCTCCCTCTCAACATTACCCGAGGTGTTTTGAACCTATGACCAAGCTCTGATACCACTTTTGATCACTTTAATAAACTTCTATAAGATCATTAAGTTTCCATCTTGTATACCACCATAACTGAGAGATCTGACATGTCTTATTGACATCAATGACAAAACCAAAGACCAAATTACCAAAAGTTCAACATACTCCCCCTTTGGCATTGATGTCAATACCTATAAAAAATATATTAACCTTTGCATGTACTTGTATCACCTATAGAACAAATCATGTACCTGTATAGATTCCATCAACTTTGTATGTACTTGTATCACCTATAGAACAAATCATGTACTTGTATAGATTCCATCAATCATAATATATTTTCCTCATGCTTTTTCTCCCCCTTTGACATCAATGAAAAAGGAGATATACCAAGGTTTCAGTTTTAAAAATTATCATAAATACTCCCCCTGAAACCTATCATAAACTGTTTAAGTTATGCGAGAGAAGAGAGGGATAGAACCCCCAATCTTGTTCTTGATCTTTGAAACACATCTTTTGTGAGAGATTTTTTGAATATGTTATCTAATTGATCTTCCTTTTTGCCTCTTATAATTTGTTCTGTAGGATGATATTTTTGGAATCTTGAATTTGTAGACTATGTTTCTATTGGTTCTGGTGTTCCTATTTGATCTTTTATCTCTTCTTCACTTTCTTCAATTTTATTAATTGATTTGTTCATGTCATTATCATTTTCTTGAAGGATAGTAATATCTTTATGCTACTCAACTGCATTCACCTGTCCCATTAGACAAACATCTTCATGATTGTTAGTATTTGTGATATCTTTTAAGTTGTATACATTCCCTTTAGATCTTTTACTTGATGTAACCAACAGTCCTGATTTAAATTTGATTTGACAACCATGATCATCAAACACAACTTCATATCCATTATCACAAATTTGACTAACACTTAGAAGATTGTACTTTAAACCTTCAACATAATACACATCATGAATAGACATTTTGTCACTAAGCATCAAAGAACCCAAACCTTTAATTTTCCTTGAAGAATCATCACCAAAACTCACACTGCCACCTTTGTAGTTAACCAGTTTGTCAAACTTTGTTTTATCACCTGTCATATGTCTAAAACAACCACTATCAATTATCCACAAGTCTTTTTCTTTAGAATGTAAAGCCATTTGAATGAACATAGACTTATTAATCTTAGGCCTCCATATCTTTGTCACTTTAGTATCAAATTATTTATCAACTTGTAGATTAGTATAAGATTGATCATTCTGAAATGTCTTAGTTTTACAATTCTTCATAACATGACCAAAAAGATTGCATTTGTAACATCTTAAACCATTCACTTTAGGAAATGAATAACCAAAATGAAACTTTGAAAACCTTCTTGACATATATTTGCAATTACTTATTCTATGTCCATATTGATGACACATGAAGCAATACCCATCAAAGAAAGAAGTGAACCTATTTGAAGATCTTTTACCCATGAATGAAGAGCTTGATGTAACCTACCTTTTATCATTAGAAATCTAATTAAAATCTTCATTTTTATTTTAATTTTAAGTGATAATATGTTGATCTATGTCTTTTCTTTCAGATTTGAATATCTCAAATGAAGTTTTATCTTTCTTGTCACTAGAGCATTGTCCAAGTTCAAAACCAATTCTAGTTAGATCATCAGTTCTTCTTTGTTTTCTTAACATGTCATCCAAAGTAGTATTCTCATATTTTTCTAACTTCCTTTTATATGATACTACTTCATTGATTAACCTTTTACATTCATCATCTTTAGAACTTAACTCTTCCTTAGTGACAAAGACAATTCTCTTTTGTTCCTCCACTTGTAATTTTAAATCTATAACTTGTTGATTTAATTCTTTAATTTATTTTTCAAAGTTCTCTTTTTCCTTTATGAAATGATTTTATTGAACACTTAAATTACTTTTTAATTCCTTGATCTTTTTAAGTGCATAAAGAAATTCACATTCTAAATCAGCTTCAACAAGTTCAACATCATCATCACTATCTGATTCTTGACAAGTAGTTTCTATAGCCATGAATGAAAATTCATTTTCATCACATTCAAAACTACTAGATTCACTATCTGATACATCAGAAATCAAACTCTTCTTCTTCTTAAAGAACTTCTTTTTGTTATAGAATTTATTTTTACTTGATTTCTCTTTCTCATTATCTAGTTCATCATGGCTATTATAAGGACATTTATATGCAAAGTGTCCTATTTTACCACAATTAAAGAATTTGAAAGGAAGTTTACCTTTGTATTTACCTCCTCCTTTCTTTAATTTCCTTGAGAAATGTGCTTCAAGAACATCAAGGTCTTCTGATTCTGATGAGACTTGCTTTACCTTATTTTTTGCTTTGAATGCTATTTCTTTGCTTGTAGATTCTTGCTTGGCAAACTTTCTCATTTCATAAGCTACAAGTGCTCCATGAATATCTTCCATTGTATATTTGTTAATATTCCTAGTTTCTTCTATGGAACATATTTTAGAATCAAACTTATCAGGAAGAGATCTTAAAACTTTCTTTACAGCATCAATATCATCAATTTTTTCACCAAGTCCTCTTATGCCATTAATTGTTTCATCTATCTTAAGAAGATAGTCTTCTACCTTTTCATCATCACCCATCTTTAGGTCTTCAAATATTGATTTTAAATATTGTATCTTGGCTTCTTTAACTCTATCATTACCATGATAAGTATTTTTCAACTTGTCCCATACTTCTTTAGAAGATTTGCAATGCATAACCTTAACAAACACATCTTTAGACAAATTGTTAAGTATTGCAAATTTAGCTTTCATATCAATTTCATACTTCTTATTTTCATTAGCATCTATAGGTAAAGTATTTGGAACATTATAACCATTTTCAACTGAAGCCCAAACATCAACATTAATTGATAACAAGTATGTTTGCATCATTACTTCCCCAAAAGCATAATCTGATCCATCAAAAATAGGAACCTTTGAAGAACTATCATGAGCCATTGTAGATAAGTATTCCACTCAACCAAAATCTACCCAAAGTTGTTAAACTTGATATAGGGAACCTTTCTCTGATACCACTTATTACAAGTAGTGGTTGCTGTTGCACCAAAAGATCGACCTATTAAGGCTCGATACAACCACTAGACTTATAGAAGACACAGGAGGTTGTTAAACCATGTCATGAATCCCGAGGGGAGTGCTAACCATTTTGACAACAATAAGATGTTTAAAAGTGTATGGATACTCCCAATTAATCATTGCTCAGATTATATCACAATATGTTGCAAAAGATCACAGGCTTAAATTATACAAATATGTTGTCTGGGATAGGATTGAATTTTTTGATGCTTTCAATATTATGTGGGTAGAAAGATCAAAAAACATTATGGAAGACTTCCTTGCAAATGTTGCGTTAAAGAGAAATGATGCAACCCTTACCGGGGTATCAAAATTGGAAATAAAGAGTAGGCCATTTGTCCCTGATAATGTTTGCAATTGGCAAGTTTTTGAGGATGACAATGACATCTTAAGGTTTATTCAATGTTTGGATATGTACGAGGGTCAGCAAATTGATTTTAATGCTTATCAAGAGATTGTTGATGGAAATAATTGTATCATGGGAAATGAGGTTGTTCAGTTGTCTTCTAACAATATCCCCAAGGGTTTAGTTGAGTTAGAAGGCATGTTCAAAATAAATGACAGTCACATGTCCCATAAATCCAATGCTAAGGTGGATGACCTAGAAGAAGTAAACCTAGGGTCAGAAACTTCCTCTCAAATTGTCTACATTGGAAAATGTCTCAGTAAGGATGTAAGGAATAATTTAATAAGATTGTTGAAAAGATATAAACATGTCTTTGCTTGGTTAGATGATGATCTCAAAGCCTATAGGGAAGACTTGTTTCAGCATGAAATTCCCCTAAAAGAAGATACCAAACCTTTCAGGAAAAAGAAAAGACCTATTAACCCCTTATTAGCTAGAAAAATGCAAATAGAGTTGACCAAGCTAAGGGATGCTAGCATTATTGAGCCCATAAGACATTTGTCTTGGGTCTTAAACATAGTACTAGTAAAAAAAAAGAGTGGTGAAATAAGGTTGTGTGTAGACTTCAGAAACTTAAATGTTGCTTCACTAAAGGACAACTATGGATTGCTAAATATGGAGGCTATGCTTCATAAAGTGACTAATTATGATCTATTGTCCATGATGGATGGATTTTTAGGATATAACCAGGTGTTGGTCAAAGAGTCAGAGCAGTTCAAGACAACATTTACCACTCCTTGGGGAACATATGTGTATGTCTAAATGCCTTTCAGTTTAAAAAATGCTGGACCAACTTTTCAAAGGGCAATGGATGTAGCTTTTAAGGATATTATTGATGTTCTTATGGTTGTGTACCAAGATGACCTGATTGCATATTCTAAAAGGGATGAAGATCACTGAAATCACTTGGAAAAGGTTTGATCAAAGCTCTTGAATATGGCATATCTTTAAACCCTAAGAATTGTCATTTTGTTGTCACTGAGGGTAATCTACTAGGGCATATAGTTTCCAAAGGAGTAAGGATTGATCCTGAAAGGGTGGAAGCCATTAAGAAGGTGCTTGCCCCCAAAAATCTCAAAGGTGTCCAGTCTTTCCTTGGACAAATCAATTTTGTCAGAAGGTTCATTGCCAACTTTGCTGAGTTGGTCAAACCTATTTTCAAGTTGCTAAAAAAGGATGTAAAATTTTTTTGGAATCAAGAAGCAATGGAGGCATTTGAGAAAATAAAATAGACAATCCAAGAGGCTCCAGTCTTAGTTTCCCCTGATTAATCTAAGCCCTTTTCTCTGTTCTCTTTTGTCTCATTCCATACCATTGTAGTAGTTTTGTTACAAAAGGATGATGAAGGATTTGAGCACCCCATTTCCTTTTTTAGCAAGTCATTATTGGAGATTTTCCAGTAGGCCAATACTGACTGTATGTTTGTCATTGATGACAACATATGGAAAGTAGCATGCGTGGAAGTCATATGTAGTAAGCTTTCAATATATGTAGCATGGACATGATATCAACATGATATGATGGGCATAGAGGTTAAATATTAGTACAAATAGTTATTTAGCAGCTTGTGTCAGCAACATTCCTGATAGAGTAACAGGCAGTGTTATGTGTATGGTTGTCCATACAATTATCATGGAGCCTTGCGCGCTTGGATATATGTTGAAGATTGTTAGTGATGTTTCAGTCATGGACGCATAGTCAGATATTTAGTAGAAGTGAAGTTATGTAGTCGATATTCACCAGTAGTAGTTTCCTGTGTTTATTTAGAAGAGTCGACAGAGATTTTATTGGTTCTAGAGTTGCACCTATCATGTGGGTATGTGCCCTTGGATTTAGGCTTAGATAAGAGTTATTGATGTTCGGTTAAGAGTGCATGAAGTAATTCAGCTTTAGGAGAAAGATATAGTTGTTTCGGTAGAGCCAACAGTGTGTAGCATGCATCTACAATTATCTTATTTGATAGGTCCCAGAATGTGTTGCGTGCATAGTAGAGTCGATAGAATGTTTATCATAGTTTGTTATGGTTTCTCTAATATGATTTCAAGGTGGTTCTAACAAGACAACTTGATTATATCATTTAGAGGATAGATATTTATAGGCAGTCATTTGTGATTGCTTGAGTGTGGTTCATGGTTGATAGAGTAGAGCAAAGCAGAGTATGCGAAGTGTTGAGCCATCAAAAGAAGGTCTATATGACCAAGTTATTTATGCTATACATTGGAACTGATCCAAACAGTTCAAAGTGCAGTTCAACAAGATCCAGATATAGTGTGTATCTGTTAATTAGAAGGTTGTAGCCTTCACCCCTTTGAGAAATGAGCTCTTAGACAGTGCATTGTCTCCCATAAAAGGGACAATTGTAAAACACTCCTAACAGAGTCTAACCCTTGACCAGGTCTACTGTACTAAATATATTGCAAAGAAACTCCTAACAGGGTTAATGATCGTCTAACAAGGATCATAATACACTAGTATAGAATATTAGTGGGTGTTAATTCCCACCAGGGTTTTTACCTATTTGGGTTTCCCCGTAACCAAAATATTGGTGGTTTGTTCATGTGTTATTTCATTGTGTTTATGCTTTATGTTTAAGTATACTTAATTGGATAAATAATTGAATCTTGTAGATAACTAATTCACCCCCTCCCACCCCCCTCCTAGTTATCTCTTGGGACTATTCCTAACAATTAGTATCAGAGCCAAGTGCCTCAGAGAGAAATTTTAATAGCTTGACGTTGATCAGATGGCATACTTCAAAAAGAAAAGTCCTAAGTTTGATGGAGAGAATTATCTTGATTGGAAGAACAAGATGGTGAATCATTTACAATGCATTGGTTTTGAAGTTTTTGATGTAACTATCAAAGCAGCCAAGATTCGTACCCTAGAAGACCTTGTAAAGGATGATGCTACTGAAAGGTAGAAGGAATTATTTCATTAGAATGTTATAGCTAAATAATCCCTTATCAATGCCCTATCTGATAGTGAATTTTTAGAGATAAAGAAAGTAGACACCGCCCACAAGATATGGAAGCACCTAGTAGACATGTTTGAAGGTGACAAACAAGTAAAGGATGCATGTAGGAAAACATGGAAGGAAAGATACAATGCATTAGAGATGCTACCTGAAGAAAACATTAGAGCTTATAATCAAAGGATCAATGAAGCAGTTGTTGGAATCAAGAACAATGGTGGAGAGATCTCAGAAGAAGACATCATGGACAAGTTGATAACTTCTCTCACTCCAGAATATAAAAACAAGATCAACATCCTTGATGAGACCATGCAGCTTACATCTAATTTCAAGAGAGAGACCTTGATCAACAAAATCTCAGCTTTTGAGATTTCAAGATTGAAGGCAGAACCTAAAAGTGAGATAGCCTTCAAAGCAACAATTCATGGTGAGAAATCTGTAAACACTTCTGGTAATTTTGATGATGATGATGATGAGAAAACTCTAGATGATTTCATTGCTATGATTGCCAAAAGAGAAAAGAAAGGAAAAGGAAAATATGAAGGTCAATTTCCATTTAAATGCTTTTCATGTAATAAGATTGGTCACTTTTCATCTAAGTGTCCTACTAGAGCTAGAAAATTCAAAAAGGATTACAAGCCTAAGTACTCTAAGGAATGTTACTGTGCTGGAGATGGAGTTTTAGATGATGAATCAGGTGAAGAAGAAATTGGATTCATTGCTATTATAGAAAAAATGAATAATAAGACAAATCATAAAGATGAGAAAGAGGAATAAGAGCTAGCATTGATTTCACAAGTTGACATAAGGACACACTAGATTATAGACAGTGGTTGTTCACATCACATGATAGGTGATAAAAATTGATTTGTTCATCTAGACAAATACAATGGTGGCATGGTTAGATTCAGAGGAAACACTCCTAAACCCATAGTTGGTAGAGGAGCCATCACCTTGGATGGAAAGAATAGTACTGATGATGTTTTATATGTTGATGGTTTGAAACATAACCTTCTTAGTGTTGGACGGTTACTTGGAAAAGGATATCAGTTGGAGTTCAAAGATGAAAAATGCATCATTAACAACAAGGATGGTGTTATGATTACATCAGGCTTAAAGACTAGAGGTAATGTTTTCCAACTCAATTCAGAAGCAAGTTGTTTTGTTGCTAAAGTTGATGATAGTTGGTTGTGGCACAAAAGACTATGTCATATCAATTTTGCTAACATAGTAAAGATAAGTAATGTAAAGCTAGTAAGAGATCTACCTAGCATAGAAAAGCTAGTTGATACTATATGATGGGAATGTGTGATGGGAAAGCATGTGAGAAATTCATTCAGGAGAAACCATAGTTCAGCAAAGAACAAGTTGGATTTGATTCATATAGACCTATGTGGTCCAACTCAAACAAGATCGTACTATGGTGAAAGGTATTTCATTTTGTTTGTTGATGATTATACTAGGATGATGTGGGTTGTGTTCTTAAAGGATAAGTCAGAAGCATTTGAGAAGTTTAAAATATTCAAAGCAAGGTTAGTATGTAAAGGATATGCACAAAGAGAAGGCGTTGATTTTTTAGACACATTTGCACCTATGAGCAGACTAGAAGCTATTAAGTTGTTTTTAGCCTATGCTATAGTAAAAAACTTAAAAGTTTATCAGATGGATGTCAAGTCAACATTCTTGAATGGATATTTGAAAGAAGAAGTATACATTGAGCAGCCATAAGGATTCAACTTATTAGACAGACCTGATATGGCATGTAGATTGAAGAAGGCCCTCTATGGACTTAAGCAAGCCTCTAGAGCATGGTATGAGAGACTAGATGGATACTTAACAAAGATTGGATTCAAGAAAGGATTAGAAAACTATAATCTATTCATAAGAGAGACATATGAAGGTTTACTACTTGTAGCTATATTTTTTGATGACATTATCTTTGGAGGTAATGACAAACTTAGTGCTGAATTTGCTAAGGAGATGCAAAATGAATTTGGGATGAGTATGATTGGTCCTATCAAATACTTTTTGGGATTGAATGTGCAGTAGACAGAGAAAGGTATTTTCATTAATCAGTCCAAGTATGTGAAAGAAATATTAAAGAAATTCAAGATGGATGATTGCAAGCTAGTAGGGACACCTATGATAACTAGATGAAAACTTACAAAAGAAGATGACTCACCAATAGTTGATATAACATTGTACAAGTCTATGATTGGAAAACTTATTTATCTTACTTAGACTAGACTTGATATTTCCAATGCAGTTGGCATAGTTGGAAGATTTGCAGTAGAGCCTAAAAAAAGTCACCTCATGGTAGTAAAAAGGATATTCAGATACTTACAAGGCACTATAGACTATGGTCTATGGTATCCTAATTCATAAAATGTTGAGCTTCATGTGTACACAGATGCAGATTGGGTAGGATGCATTGATGAAAGAAAGAGTACATCAGGTGGAGCAGTGTTTCTTGGTGATAGACTTGTCACTTGGACAAGAAAGAAACAAAATTTTATTTCTTAGTCAACAACAAAAGCAGAGTATATTGCAGTAGCCTTGAATTGTTCTACAATTGTTTGGATCAAGTAGATGATAAAGGATTTTGGAATTCAGATTGATTATCCTATTGTTATTCACTATGATAACAATAGCACTATCAATATATTGAAGAACCCTATGATATCAAAGAACCTTGTAATGCATGCAAAGACAAAGCACATTGAGATCAAGTATCACTTCCTAAGAGAGAAAGTTGTAGAGAAATAAGTCAAGTTGGACTATGTGAGTACTAAAGATTAGTTGGTAGACACATTCAAAAAGCCCTTTCCTAAGGATACTTTTGAGTATCTCAGGGAGAAGTTGGGAGTAATTCCCTTCCCTGATTCTTCTTAGAAGAAAGAAAGAAAGGCATCGGTCCTCAGGGACTGATGGAAGGTTGACTACTCTACCTCAGGAGTAGTACCAGTGCTTAAAATTTATGGTACCCTTTTCCATTGATGTCAAAGGGGGAGTAATATACAATCACGAAAAATAGAAGTAAAAAGGAGTAATATACTTATTGGGAGTAGTATTCAGTTATGATAGTAGTTTAGTTGAGGAAATGGAGAATGTTGAAAAATATTGCAGCAGATGGAGGACTCATCTTTGGGGGAGTTTTGTAGAGGAAATGGAGAATGTTATAAAAGAAATGTTCTTTTGGGTTGATGGTGGTTTTTCATTTCACATGTTGCCATCAATGCCAAAGGGGGAGATTGTTGGAGATTTGCCAGCAGGCCAATATTGGCTATATGTTTGTCATTGATGACAACAAATGGAAAGTAGCATGCATGGAAGTCTTATGCAGTAAGATTTTAGTATATGTAGCATGGACTTGATATCAACATGATATCATGGGGGCATAGGTTAACTATTAGTATAGATAGTTATATAGCAGCTTGTGACAGCAGTGTTACTGACAGAGTAATAGGCAATGTTCTGTGTATGGTTTTCCATACAGTTATCATAGAGCCTTGTGCACTTGGATATATGTTGAAGAAATGTTAGTGATGTTTCAATCATGGACGCATAGTCAGATATTTAGTAGAAGTGAATTTATGCAGTCGCTATTCGCCAGTAGCAGTTTCCTGTGTTTATTCACAAGAGCCAACAGAGATTTTATTGGTTCTGGAGTTGCACCTATCATGTGGGTATGCACTCTTGGATTTAAGATTTGAGAAGAGTTATTGATGTTGGGTTAAAAGTGCATGAATTAATTTAGCATGAGGAGAAAGATACAGTTGTTTTGGTAGAGCCGACAGTGTGTAGCGTGCGTCTACAATTATCTTATTGGACAAGTCCCGGAATGTGTTGTGTGCATAATAGAGCTGACAGAATGTTTATCAAAGTTTGTTATGGTTTCTCTAATATGATTTCAAGGTGGTTCTAACAAGCTGACTTGATTATATCATTTAGAGGATAGATATTTATAGGTAGTCATTTGTGATCGCTTGAGTGTGGTTCATGGTTGATAGAGCAGAGCAGAGTAGAGTGTGTGAAGTGTTGAGCCATCAGAAGAAGATCTATGTGATGAAGTAAAGTATTTGTGCTATACATTGGAACTGATCTAGATAGCAGGTCAAAGCATAGCTCACCAGGATCTAGATATAGTGTGTATCTATTAATCAGAAGGTTGTAGCCTTCGCCCCTTTGAGCAGTGAGCTCTCGGATAGTGTGTCATCTCCCCTAACAAGGACAATTGTAAAAGACTCCTAATAGGGTCCAACCCTTGACCAAGTCTACTGTACTAAATATATTGTAAAGTAACTCCTAATAGGGTTAAGGATCTTCTAAAAAGGATCATAATACACTAGTATAGAATATTAGTGGGTGTCAATTACCCCTAGGGTTTTTACCTATTTGGGTTTCCCCATAACCAAAATATTGGTGTTGTGTTCATGTGTTCTTTCATTGTGTTTATGCTTTATGTTTAATTATACTTAATTGGATAAAGAATTGAATCTTGTAGATAACTGATTCACCTCCCCACCCTCTCAGTTATCTCTTGGGACTATTCCTAATAGTCATTACAGTCAACAGAATTGAACTATGAGTTAATGGAGAAACAAGCTTATGCTTTAGTAAAAGTTGTCAAAGCATTCAGACCTTATCTTGTTTGTGCAAAAGTAAATGCATATGTCCCTCATGCTATTGTTAAGGATATTCTAGTGTAAAGTAAGGTCACAAGAAAAAGATGCAAATGGATTAATAGAATCTAGGAATTTGATTTAGAGTGTCACATCACTAAACTTGTCAGAGGTCTAGGACTAGCAAAGTTAATGAATGAAGAAAATATGGACCTGATTCAGGTCAACAATGTTGATATCAATGGAAGAACTGTCACTAGCATTGAAATGTGGTCTTGGTACACAAACATAGTGTTTTTTATTAAAAGTACTATTTTCCCAAAGGGCCTTAATGACAATCAGAGAAGAAGCCTAAAATTGCAAGCCCAAAGGTATATACTGCTACAAGGTGACTTTTATTGGAAGAATAATGATGGGATCTTGCTTTTATGTCTAGACAAAGGACAGTTTGAGAGGATTTTAAAAGAAATGCATTTTGGAATGTGTGGAGGACACCATTCAGCCAAAGAAACTACTCATACTATTTTAAGGGTTGGGTATTATTGGCCTATGTTATTCAAAGATACTCATGCATTTGTTAGCAAGTGTGAACCATGCCAAAGGTTCTCGAATAAATTAAAGTTTTTAGGAGCTTTGATGTTGAAACCTGTAGTGGTAGAAGCTCCTTTTGCTATGTGGGGTATTGATTTTATTGGGGAATTTACTGAGAAGTCCAGTAGAGGACACAGTTGGATAATTGTTGCCACTAATTACTTTACCAAGTGGATTGAAGCAATTCCAACAAAAAAGACTACAAGCACAGTGGTTATTCAATTCTTGATGGATAATATTGTTACAAAGTTTGGTGTTCATGTCAAGTTAGTGATGGATAATGCCATGAGTTTTAGATCATAAGAATTTAAGGACTTTTGTTTAGAAATGGGCATAGTAATGTCATACTCATCCCTATATCACCCACAAGCTAATGGGAAAACATAATCAAGAAATAAAAGTATTCTGCAAATCATGAAGAAGACCTTAGAAAAGAACAAGAGAACTTGGTAGAAGACCTTAGAAAAGAACAAGAGAACTTGGCATTCAAAGCTAAAATTAGCTTTATGGGCAGATAGGATCATAGAAAAGAGAGCTACATGCAAGTCTCCTTTTAAAATAGTTTATGGTATTAAATCAAGGCTACTTGTGAACAACTTACTACCTATTTAGAAATTTATACAAGAGGAAGATCTGGAAATGTTTGATCCTCTAGAAAATAGGGTGCTCCAGCTTGTTGAACTAGATGAAACAAGAAGAGAAGGTCAAAAGGAAAACATTAGACTACAATAGAAGATGAGATATTTGTTTGGTAAAAGAGCAACTGTCAGGTAATTCTAGCTTGAAGATTTGGTCCTTCAATGGAATGCAAGGAGTGAGGATAAGGGAAAGCATAAAAAGTTTGAATCATTATGGTTAGGTCCCTATATTATCCATCAGGCTCATGAAAAAGACTCATATTTTCTAAAAAGTATGGATGGTGAAGAATAGGAATTTCTAGTGCATGGAAAATTTTGGAAATTTCTCTTCAATTAAAATAACTTTTGTTCCATGCACAATAGTCTTGTAGTGTATAGGTGTGCTTTATTTCAAGTCATGTGTTATTTTCCTACAATAGGTTAAGTTTTGATTTGTCTGCTACCTAGAGATTCTGGTTTCTTTCTATTAATTGACATTCAAGCATCCTTAGAGAGAGCCACTGTTGGTAGTATTTTCAATTTTCAAGGTTGCATTTTAATTTTTTCTTCTTTCAAATTTTTCCCTATTTTTGTGATAGATCTCCTACAAATTTCCAGTCCCAGAGCTTGAAATATGTTCATAATGGTGAAAAACCCTAAGTGTTAGGTCATAAATCCTTTTGAATATCCAAAAAACCCTAGAAAGCCTAACCGGGTTCTATTTTGCCATTACCTTTTTCAAATCACTTAAGAAAGCCTTTAAGCATGTGCGCTTTACAATTACTAGCTAGTCATTAAGTCTTCTAAAGCTTTTGGCATATTCCTTGTAGTCTGGCGATTATCCGAAACCATTTGTCGTGCAATCTCTTTAAGTTAAGAGAATATTCCTTTTCTTCTAATGAGTAAGTGATTGCTTTTAGTTGTGAAGTCTCCGAATGATCTATTTGAGATCTAGCGACTACACTGATAAATTTTAAGAAGGCAACTATAGTCACCCAGTCTCCAAATAAGAAATACCTTCAATCAGGCGATCTCTAAATAAAATGATAAAGTGATAAAGTATTTAGCGATTATGAGACTTATCCTATAGTCGTTGAGTCTCCAAATGAAAGTGGCGGTGTATTTTCCTTTAGTCACCAGGTCTCCAAGTTCTTGAGCGGTTAGTCTACATATCTAATGACCCAACAATTACAGTAGTCACATATTCTCCCAATTCTGGTAGTTATGTTGTAAACATTTAGCGATCCTGTGATACGGTTATCTCTTGATCTCATAATGTAATGGTTTAGTCATAAGACATTAAGCGACTCAGTGAGGACCGTAGGATGAAGAAAAGATCAATGGTTAACGCTTAATCTCATCATCTAACTCAAGTTAAACAAGTTATCTGGCGACTTGGCAAACAAAGGTTTTTTGTAGTCTCTAGATTTAACCAGGGTAAAGGAAAATATTAAGAGACTATGAGATGTCTTTAGTCACATCTTTGCTAGAAGGTAATGAGTTAAGGTAAAGGTTTTCACATAATGGATATGAATTGTTGATGCGGTTTTCATCAGGTGGTGGTTGTGTTATCTCCCATTCAAACCATGCGTCAAGGAAAAATTCAACGACAATGAGAATTGCTTTGTCACCAAGTCTCCAGATCAAACCTGAGTTAGAGAAGTTATTCAATGACTGGGAGGTGACTTCAGTCATACAATCACTAGATGACTAAGGGTTAAGTGTTTGCCGAGGTCAAAAATGAAAAATGATATGGATCCATTTGCCAAATTTGATGACGTGTTTGTTCCTAATTGGTGATGGAGAAAAATAAAGAAATAATAATCTCTCAGTGATTATGAGATGGACTATAGTCGCTGAGTCTCCAGAAGCAATAAATCAAAGAGATTCAGCCTTTAGTCACCAGATCTCCAGATTTGTTTAGGCTTCAGGTCTCTTCAGAAAGTCAAAGTCAGAATAAAGTTCATGAGATTAGGTGACTACAATTCAATTTAGATCTAATGGTGGTCGTGAAGTCACAAGAAGTTAGGAGTTACTAAGAGTTCCAGTGATTAAGAGACTTCTTTCGAATCACTAGGTCTCTAGATGGGTGAAGTCAGGTAGTCTCCAGAAAAACTTTGAAAAATCAACAAGTTCTAGCGATTAAGAGACTCACTGCTAGTCGCTAGATCTCTCAATGAGAAGAAAATCTTTTCAGACTTTGGAAAGATGTTTGTCACCAAATCTCAGAATAAGATTAATAAGTGATACATTTTGCAATGACTGGGAGATAGACTATAGTCGCTAGGTCCTAGAATGAAAAATTAAATTTTCAAAAGGTCGCTAGATCGTGAGACAAAATCATAAAAGCCCAAATCACTCAGTGACTAGTATTGTTGACTATAGTCGCCAAGTCTCTAGATAGAATAAAATCATGTAGCGATTGAGGGTTTTGCTTTAGTCACCAGATCTTTGAAACTATTGAAAAAGCACCAAGTCTTTGAGCGACTGGGAGACTAAGTGTATTCGCTAGGTCGATAGAAAAAAAATTTGATTACCTGTCACTTTCTTAGCTCACAAATAGTGAATTGAGTTCAGAAAGTGCCAAGTAATGACATAAGTGAAATGATTACAGAGCTTGAGTCTTGAAAGGGAAATTACATTCAATTATCCAAAATAAAAATAGTTAATTGTCACTTATTATAAAATTACCAAGCATTCCAGAGAGCCAGAGCTAAAGAATTACAAGAATTCTTGAGTTTTTTAGCGATTTAAGAGTTCAATGATTTCAGAATTTTTAGAAGAATTTGCATCTACAGTCAAGATGAGTCAGCCAAAAAGAAGCAAAGTTTCAACCAGTAAGGGGTCCAAAGAAAAGGCAAAAGAAAGCTACTCAGATGAATTTCTCACTCTGCTGCCTAGGTCCTTAAAAAATAAAAAGGTTAGTGACAAAATTTTCGCTGATGATCTAAGTTAATGTAGAGATGCAAAGACTGGGGATGTGTCTAGAACATGCCTTTTAGGTATTTTTATAAGGATGTTGATAGTCCAGTGCCTGTTTGAAACCCTTGGAGCTCTTGGTTGGCTAGGTTGATAGTGCCTAATATTTTTATAGATGTAGACTTTCTCATTGGGTTGGCCAAAAAATATGACCCTTTGTCAAAAATGATAAGGAAAGGGGATGGCTCGCCTCTAGTCACTTCAGACCAAAATTCATTTATGAAGGCTTTCGGCATTCACATTCCAATGGCCAAAGAGATTAATTTGTAGGCCCAAGTGAATATATATATTAGGGAATCAACCCTAGTTGCTAGGGAAATCAAAAATCATGTCCCAAGAGCCAACATAAACTATATTGTAGTAGTGGCTGGGGCAACCCCATACTTCTACAAGGACCTATGTTTCTACATCAAATACATTGCATGTGGATTATGCAGGGTGCTAGGGATAGATGGTGGTGCAGAAAGGATTTCATTTCACATCCTAATGATGGTATTAGATTCACAAAGATTTCATACAAGAAAATGATATGATTACATAGGATATGTAATAAATAAAATGCATGAAGGAGTTGAAGCCTTTAGGAAGAGGGAAGCTTCTCCTAGATTTTTTCATTACTCACTATTAATGCACCTCATTTTGTTTTACAACTACAACATTATGGACTTGGAGCACCTTCAGCCTCAAATAATGTGGAGTGGTCATCCTAATCTAGTTCAATTTTGGATTAGGGCATGGTGCTCTAATTCCATGGATTTTGATTTTTGTGCTTTTCAGAACTGGATAGTTCAACCAATTTTGCTCAGCTTAGGACTAAATCTTTCCATGCTGCCAGTGAAGGCTTTGCAATTACTGAGGCCTTGTCAATTTGTTGGCAGGTGGCCTAAATATCATAACTGGGGAGACTTCTACTATGAGAAGACCTTCATAATAATTAGTCTATGGGTTTCCCCAGCCACCTCATGTACTACCATTCTTTGTGCCACCAAGGATTTTTTTCCTAGAACTCATTTGGCAGTTGATATTAACTAATAAAGAACACTTGGCCCACTACAGGAAAGGTACCTTTACCCCAAGTCACTTTAGAGTATGCGACTTCACAATTGGGAAGAATGCATTCAATAAGCTAAATGACTCATTGGGCCAGTAAAAGATGAATGCTTCCATATAAAGGTATGTAGATACAGAGGACTTTATTGTTATGACTAGGAAATATTATATTCCTTCCATTCCTATAAGAAATAGACATGAGCATTGTCCTGAAGAGGAAATCATTAGAAATATCCCAAATGATGATGAGGTGTAGAGGAGAGAACAAAAATTCTCAGAATTGTTGTCATTTGATAAAAACCTAAAGAGAAAGGGAATTCCCTTTGCAGGCTTCAACCCCATGTTGTCATATTTACAGATATTAGATAAAATGATGGAAATTTTCAACACATTGGTCAATTCACTTGAGGACCAACTTCATGATAAAGAAAGGGAGAAGGAGAAGTACTCTAAATTAGAATGTGAGGAAGATAGTGATGGAGGCTACCCAGTATACAACCCTCCTGCCATAGAACAACCACATCCTATTGAGCAAGGAGGAGAGGAAAATATAATTATGTGTATCATCTTCAAATGGAAGCACTTCCATGGTAAGAGAATTTAGCCCTCCAAGTAAGTGGTTTGGGGTCATGTTGAACACCTTGAATGGATATTCAACTTGGATCTAGCTTTTCCCCCTATTCTACCCCATTTTCCAATTCTTCCTAGCACTTTCCTAGCATTTTGGACTATGAACTTGAGGTTTCTGACCATAAGGTCAAAGTTGACCTTATGGGGTCAAAGTCAACCTTGATCTTGACTAGGTCAGGGTCGACCTTGAGCCTGACCTAGTTGGGTTTGAGCTTGACCTTGACCCTAAGGTCTGGGATCTTCAGGTTTAGCCTCCGGTTGTGGGATTTCATCAAAAACTTGTCTTTTCCCTCTTCGGGGCCACTATTTATCGGATTAAGCATTGATTTATCAAATTAATATTTGAGGTGGACCTTTCTAAATATTTGTATAGGAATCCTAATTTATTATTGGAGATTAGCCTTTCTTGAGTTTTGTGCCTAATGCTCAAATTAACATTGGGGTTGGCCTTACCTCGACTTTTGTAACAAGGCTCTTAAATAATTATTTATCTCTATATTAAGGGTGGTCCCCTCCTAGGGTTTTGTTTCAAGACTTTAATTTAATTTCCTCTCCATGTGCACCTCTCTAGAGTTTTGTGCCATGGGCCCTTAATTATTGTTTTCTATGAGGCCCCTCTTGTGTCCTAGATCACTATAAAAGGGAGCCTTCCTCTCTCATTATCTCATCTCATCTCATCTCGCAAGAAAGAAGATCAAGCCTTCAAGCCTTCAAGCATTCAAGCATCCAATTCATCAAGGAGATCCATTAGTATCCATTGAAGGATTCAAGCTCTATGGAGCTCTCTTATTGAAGATTCCTCCATTTCCATTCAAGCCTCTTCCAAGTTCAAGATCCATTCAAGATTGGTGTTGAAGATTAAAAGACAATTGGTTGGAGACATCCTACATGTGATTCTACATTCATCCATTCTTGTGGATTCAAGAATTTGAATCCTTCACAAGGGTTTCAACTCAAGCAAGGTGAATTGTTCCATTTACTTTGTTTATTCCAGCAATTTCAATTCAATTTCAAGGTTAATTCCTAAAATTGGGGTTTGATTGAGGCAAACCCCCCAAACAAACAACCAAAAACTCTCTTTTTCTTATAGGTATAGCTGCAGAGCTTCAGATCTGAGAGTAGATTTGGATACCCTTTTCACCGAACTTTCAGGATCCGCAAACAAAATTTTCGTCGGAGCTGTAGGGGGCAGGATCCTGCCCCGAGGTAAGATCTTGCCCCACTATTTGGGTCAAGGACAACCTACCTTAAATCGGAAAAATATTTCTGGGTTTTGTAGATCTTGTAGTTTCAGTTCAAAATTAAAGGAATCAATAGTTTTTGAGATCATTTGACAAGGTTTTCAGCTGATTCTTTTTTAGAGGTAAGTACCTTTATCTCTTAATTTCAATATTAGTCATCTATATTTACTTTCTATATCAATACAATTTGATGTAAGTGTAAAATATTGGCTTTGGGGTCTCTTTTATGTGCAAATCATTGTTCTAGGACCCCATACACTATTTTATCCTTTACATTTTGGTGAACCCAACATATGTACTCTCTTTCTTTTTGGTGTTAGATCATTTGTTTTCTTGCCTTAAGATTAGATTTCTTTTATGCTCTTGCATTTACATTTCAAAAATACAAAAAAAAATTGCAAAATTTCTTCAAAAATACAAAAACATTTCATTTGAATGCATTTAGATATATCTAGATCTATTTTATACGCGTTTCTTTATTCATTATCATGTTGCACAAGTTATCTCAAGAATGGTTTAAGTGCTTTATTGAACCTTTGGATGGGGATGTTGATTTTTCTCTTCCTCATGAAACCATTGTGAATGAACCCTTTGATAAAGACATTGATTTATCCCCTCCTCCAGAAGAAGCTTTGATACACGAGGGTGATTTATTAATACATGATGGTGACTCTTTTCCTAAAACACACTCCCTTTATGCGGACATTTTAGTGAAGGAAGATGACATTATAGATGCTTTACCTCCATTTGAGATTCCTTCTAGTGATGAGGCATTAGTGGAAAATGATATGAATTCCCTTAATGCTCTCCCTTTTAGTGATGATCCTATGGAGAATCAAGATCTTACCTCATCTCCTCCTAGGATGTCCTCTTTTATTCCTTTTGGTGAATCTATTTGTACTGTTGAGATGACTAATATGGTTTATCCTAAACCCTTATTAATTGTCAAAGGTTGTCCTCACATTACTATCAAAGGTAAACCTATGGATTCTTTCAATGATCAAGATTCTATAGCTCACACATATCATATAAGGAATAACCCTCAACCTAATCTGGTGCTTTCTACTTCTTTGCCACCTTCTCAACCTATTCTTCCTCCTCCACCTCATCTTCCTAGTAAGGAGTATGATTTGATAAACCAATTGAAAAATACTCCTGCCAAGATTTCTTTATGGGACCTTCTTCAAACTTCACCTACCTACTATGAAGCCTTGAAAAAAGCTCTAGCAACTCTTCCTACTCCACCTCCTAATCAAGAAAACATCAATAAATTCTTACAATGCATGCATGCTACCCCAGGTCCTCCTGACATTGTATTTATTCAAAAGGATTTACCTTCTAAAGAAGTTTAGAATCAGTATGATGCTCTTATGGTTGCTGTTACTATCAATAAATGTATCATTCCCTTGATTGATAATGGATCTGGGCTTAATGTTTGTAGCATGGACATGCTCAAAGAAATTAACGCCGATCTTTCAACTATTCAACCTAACAATGTCACTATTCATGGCTTTGATAACATTGCTAAGAACACTTTAGGAATCATTACCTTACCTATCAAAGTAGGACCGGTCATCCTGAATACACCTATTCATGTTATGCTTGGACCTCTCAATTATAACATTCTTTTGGGTAGACCTTGGTTGCATGAGATGCATGGTGTTCCTTCCACCCTTAACCATAAAGTCAAGTTTATACATAACAATGGGATGTATACGCTTCATGCAGATGATGCACCTAATCCTTGTCTGAATATTAAAAATCAAACTAATCCTATTCCTAATAGCAATCCTTCTTCCTCTAATGCTCTTCCTAGTGATGATTGGGGAACCTTGGATTTTAATCCTACCTTTATTGGAGAGTATGAGGTTAATGATCTTGATTTTATAAAGAAACAAAGAGAGTTTAAACAACGATTTTTTACATCTAAACCCCTTTGTAATAACTTTGTCGCTTCTTCTACCCACAATGAATCTATCAAACCTACTAATGATGATATAGTGGCTATTGAGATTCAATTGACTCCTTCTGATATGGCTTCTCGTTATGGTCATGCTTATCATTTCCTAGTTAAACAAGGATTTAATAGTCAAGGATGTGGTAAACATAAACTGGGAATTCAAATGCCCTTACACACTAGGGAAATTAGCATTCTTATGGATTAGGATTTAATCCTCAACAACAAATCAATGTTAACAACATCTCAAATAACACTTCAAAACATGATGAATCTGTGAAGGAATTTGACCAAGAAGTTATTTTTCCTAAAATCCTTCATGCTAAGATGATTACTAGACCTAAACACAAAAAGAAACATAGTCCACACTCGAAGACTCTTCCTTTTTGTTTATATCATAGAATTCATGATCACTCTACTAATGAATGTCATGCTTTGCATTATAAGATTAGGCAGCTCATTGATTGTAATGTTATTTATATATCATGTGATAATGAGTTGTATTTCAATACTATTTTCTCTAAATAACATTTATGTTCCTATTATAGAGCTCCACATTATGTAAACAATGGTAGCCTAATACTTGGGGGCTCATTGTCTTGTATAGTGTTGTGAGTGATATAATAGGTCCCCTTCCATCCTTGTTCCTATACTTGGGGGGAAAGGATGTCATCTCCTTCTTTTCTATCACCTCTTTCCATGGTTAAGCAATATCTATCTATTATGTCATATCCAATCATACATGAAAATTTTGGTTTGCATTGAGGATCTTTGTCCTTGATCACAACCTCTTTCATTGTTTGACATTTGGTTTCCATGGTGGATAAATCTCTCACCTTGGAAGTTGAATAGTGTGCTATCCCTCACAAGGGTTACTTTTTCACTTCTTGCATGATATCTCTTTACATTCATCCCTTCTGTGGCCTCATAGGAGCTATGACCTTCTTGGCTTGGACTGGGTGTTGTTTAAGGATATTGTCTTTATGTTGAAGAGGGCTTTATCCTTGTTCCTTTCTTTCCTTAACATGTCAAAATAGTATGTTTTTGCCATATTAAGGAGGGGGGCATATATACGGCCTCCCTCATTCTATATTATGTATTTTTGTTCTAAAATTTTGTTTTGTAGCATGGTAAATCTCGGAAGGTAATGCACATAAGTTGCTAAATCCTGAAGAGACATGCATTTTTCAATTTTCAATATGCTAATTCCTTTGATGGTAACGCACATAAGTTGCTAAATCCTGAAGAGACACACATTTTTCAAAATTTTCAATATGCTAAATCTTGGAAGGTAACGCACATAAGTTGCTAAATCCTGAAAAGACACACACGTATATGCTAAATCTTACGAAGGTAACGCACATAAGTTGCTAAATCCTGAGGAGACATGCATTTCATAGTCATGGTGATACAAGAAGGTGGATCCATGGATACTTTATAAAAGTTGTCAGAAGATGCACTACATACATGCACAAAGCCACCATGAGGCACACAACATTATGGGGTGACTATCAAGTGTTTTCTTGGTGGACCATCCTATCCTTTTGTGGTTAACAGTGAGATACACACATCTTACTGGGCGAGCTAGCCACCCCTCTCTTCCATTTTCTCTCCTTTTCCAGTGATGTCTCTCTTATTGCAATCTTAGATTTAACAAAGAGTCAAGTCCATGGGGGCTTGAGGATTCCTTTGTCCCTTTGATTTCAATAAGATTATCTTTTTCTTTATGATCTCCTTTACCAATAGTTTGCATCGAGTCCATACTCTTGCTAAAGTGGGGGCTTAATGTATCATCTTAAATGGAAGCACTTCCATGGTAAGAGAATTTAGCCCTCTAAGTAAGTGGTTTGGGGTCATGTTGAATGCCTTGAATGGATATTTGACTTGGATCTAGATTTTCCCCCTGTTCTACCCCATTTTCCACTTCTTCCTAGCACTTTCCTGGCATTCTAGACTATGAACATGAGGTTTTTGACCATAAGGTCAAAGTTGACCTTATGGGGTCAAAGTCAACCTTGACCCTGACTAGGTTAGGGTTGACCTTGACCCTGGCCTAGTCAAGTTTGAGCTTGACCTTGACCATAAGGTTTGGGATCTTCAGGTTTAGCCTCCAGTTGTGGGATTTCATAAAAAACTTGTCTTTTCCCTCTTCGGGGCCACTATTTATCAGATTAAGCGTTGAATTCTCAAATTAATATTTGAGGTGGACCTTTCTCAATATTTGTATAGGAATCCTAATTTATTACTGGAGATTATCCTTTCTTGAGTTTTGTGCCTAATGCTCAAATTAACTTTGGGGTTGGCCTTACCTCGACTTTTGTAACAAGGCTCTTAAATAATTATTTATCTCTATATTAAGGGTAGTCCCCTCCTAGAGTTTTGTGTCAAGACTTTAATTTAATCTCCTCTCCATGTGCACCTCTCTAGAGTTTTGTGCCATGGGCCCTTCATTATTGTTTTCTACTAGGCCCCTCTTGTGTCCTAGATCACTATAAAAGGGAGCCTTCCTCTCTCATTATCTCATCTCATCTCATCTCACAATCTCTCAAGCTCTCAAGTGCAAGCAAGCAAGAAGATCAAGCATTCAAGCATCCAATTCATCAAGGAGATCCATTAGTAGCCATTGAAGGATTCAAGCTCTATGGAGCTCTCTTGTTGAAGATTCCTCCATTTCCATTCAAGCCTCTTCCAAGTTCAAGATCCATTCAAGATTGGTGTTGAAGATCAAAATACAATTGGTTGGAGACATCTTACATGTGATTCTACATTCATCCATTCTTGTGGATTCAAGGATTTGAATCCTTCACAAGGGTTTCAACTCAAGCAAGGTGAATTGTTCCATTTACTTTGTTTATTCCACCAATTTCAATTCAATTTCAAGGTTAATTCCTAAATTGGGGTTTAACTAAGGCAAACCCCCCAAACAAACAACCAAAAACCCTCTTTTTCTTGTAGGTACAGGTGCAGAGCTTCGAATCTGAGAGTAGATTTGGATACCCTTTTCGCTGAACTTTCAAGATTTGCAAACAGAATTTTTGTCGAAGATATAGGGGGCAGGATCCTACCCCGAGGTAAGATCTTGCCCCACTATTTGGGTCAAGGATGACCTACCTTAAATCAGAAAAATATTTCTAGGTTTTGTAGATCTTGTAGTTTTAGTTCAAAAATGTGGGAATCAATAGTTTTTGAGATCATTTGATAGGGTTTTCAGCTAATTCTTTTTCATAGGTAAGTACCTTTATCTCTTAATTTCAATATTAGTTATCTATATTTACTTTCGATATCAATACAATTTCATGTAAGTGTAAAATATTAGCTTTGTGGTTTCTTTTATGTTCAAATCATTGTTCTAGGACCCCATACACTATTTTATCCTTTACATTATGAATTTGACAGAGCTTCCTAGGTCTCAAGGTACAAGTGAGCCTCCTCTAAAAGGGTAGAAGTTGCAAGTTGGACAGCCTTCACAGACCAAAGCTGCAGAAAAGAAAAAAGATAGGGCAGGATCCATAATTAATCGAACAAGAGCCTATGATCATCAACTCAGGAAGAAGATCAGGGAAGACAAGAGAAAACATAAAGAAATAGTTAAGGAAGTTGAATTTCCCTTGGCTCTCTATCAAGATGAGAGAATGCTAGAGCAGGATGACTTCTTAAAGGATGATGATTTAATCAAATCAGATGTGTTCAAGAACTTTTAATTATTGCACAAAAAACATCAGGTTGCATCAACTGTGCAGATTAAAGAGGAATGTCAGGTACCTGACGAGGATATCCAAGTATTAAAGGATTATGATCATGAATCAGAGGCTATCACTCCAGAAGATGCTAGAAAATTAGTCAAAGCTAGCAATATGGTACTAGTTCCTTGTTGGCATCTTGCTTCATCTTTTATAATAGATCAGATAAGGAAGCAAGAGAATTTAAATTTGTTTTCAGAAACCCAAGTAGGGGATTTAATAAAAGGGTTTGGATATAGCCCTAAGAATCAAACAATTTCCATGTGGAGCCTCTATCCTAAGGATCAGGAGCCTTCTCTTTTGAATATACAAGAGAAAATGGATGGGGATAAGGTTTTTTGGTCTATCCACAACACATGGGACTTAGAGATCTCATAGGTGCTTACCCACTTTGCAAGATTAAATGAAGGTAAAACTAAACAATTGTCAAATAGGTATAAGAACCTATTTGAAGACTACAATAAACTTTTTAAAGATGGGGAGGTACACATTATGAAAGAGAAGGAATTGGAGAAATATGTGGATGATCTACATCAATAGATAATCAATATCCCTACAGTTACCCCTCCACCACTAGAGTAGCCTGCACTGCCAAAAACTCAAAGTATAGATGTAGAAGAAGTTGCTAAAAGTATAAAGAAGGTGAATTTGGAAAAGACTGAGGCTGTTTTGCAAGCCCTTTTGAAGATTTTGTAGCATAGAATAGAAGTTTTGAAGGAGAAGGTAGATGCAATGTATACTACATATAATAAATTACATGGATTACAGATATAGGTAAACAATTTTCTTTCTATCTTGAATACTTATCATACATCTTGGTCAATAAGGGCTTCATTGTTTGAAAGACTAGCAACAATGCAGTCTCTGAGGAATGATATCCCGGAACTAGTTTTGCAAGTAGGAGATGAAATTGGGAAGATAAGTGTTGCTTCATCCTTCTTTAAGGGTAAAGAAAACCAAATTGAAGCAAAGATGACAATGTTTGGACCTAGTTTCAATAGGTTCATTCCTCAAATTATAGTAGAGGATGGAGCAACAAAGAATTTGGATACATGGAGATCAGATTTTGATCTTTTATTGCCTAAAAAGGAGGCTTTTCTTAATGATAGCAATGAATTTGATATGGGTCACTTCAACATAATTTTTGATGCGGCATTCAAAGAAAAGATGGATTTCAATAAGTTCATCATAGATGTAAAGCTGGTTGCTGATGGTAGATGGGAAAGACAAAAGAAATAATTACAGAGCATTCAGAAGTTCCAGTGGCCTACAGGGGAATAGGTAACTACATGGGACAATCTTACAAAGCCCAAAAGGAGAAAGCTAGTGATAGATGATGTTGAAGATATAGAAGAAGAATGAGCTCCAATAGTGCACCTGACCTATGAGCACAGGGAGAGCAACTATCATACAAAGAATGATGTAGGTTAGCTATATGGCGGTCATCATTCACACAACAAACTTTAGCAGTTTCTCTAAATACTGGCAGACAAAGGTGCAACTCAAAGGGAGATTCAACATCTAAAGAAAGAACTTGTAGAGCCCTTTTCCCTCTATTTCAGTTACAAATTTAACTCTTTTGTAATTTAGTGCAAGTCACTATCAGAACCACCCAAATCTTGTTGCATCCTTTTCTCAATGATCCCAAGGTGGTTTCTCTATACATTGAAAATTCTAAATCACACCAAAGGGTGGTGAAATACTTATTGTAATAGGAGTTTATAGATTTATCTTTGATTCTTAGGAATCCAAGATTTCTGAATGTACTAATACAGGAAGTTTATCAATGAAATATACTAAAGTTCCATGTATATATTTTATTGTCTTCGTGTGTGATTATGATTTCTTTGTGTGTTTAAATTTGCAAGGCATTTTAGATACATCTTTCTATAAGGCAGATTGTGGGGTTGAATTTTGAGTTCCTTTCAAGGAAGGGGTAAATCTTGAGTGAGCTCTCAGGGATTTCATTTTTCATATATGAATTTGATGATATAATATATGCATAAGAGGATAGTTTGCAAGGTATTTTATCTAGTGTTTGGGTTTATTTGAATTGAGAGGTTTTCTATAGATGTGTATTTATTGACTCTGATGCCCTAGGATTTGGCACTGGTCATTGCTTAGTTTGCATTTGTTTTCACCATCAATCAATTTAAACAATGATTTACTTTAAAGTTGTGAGAGAGTTATGTGATCAGATCTGTATCAAGTATACAGGTTACTAATGTGATATTTGAAGAATTCAATCTTAAAAGGTAAAATCTCAAAGAGAAGAAGGATTACAAATCCTTAACACCTTAGTGTTTACTATTGTTGATGCATATGTTGGGACTGCTAGAGTTATGAATCATAGATTTTTTGATTAAGTTTTGATCATTTGCAATTTTGAACGCTAACAGGTTGCACAACTCCTAATTCCCCTAACGATATATATGTGAAGTCCTATACATTTGAAGGAATTTAAAAAGCTTAAACATTCAAGTATTAAGTTTTTTATGGTCCAACTAGGATCTTAGGACCCCTTAAGACAAATGATAATATTCAATGAATCAAATTCAATTCAAACCATAGGAAAACCATGAGAAGATACTAATTCAATCTAATGTAAATTGTATAAGCCTCAACATAATAAATTTTGATTTTTCTTGACTCATTCTACATTTTTAAATATAATCATGTATATGTAATTGATGCTCTAAAAATTCACAGTATTTTCTAAGATAAATAATGTGTGAGAAGTGATAGCCAAGCTTGGTCATTTCTAATGAAGAGTGTGAGTCTCTATATCATGTAGAAGATTACTAATAAGCAATATCCATAGAAAATGAAAGCTGGAAAACACTTTGTTTTGAAAACTCTAGAACTTCAAATACCACTATTTTCCAAAACTATGTGCGAAAAAAGAGTTTACTTACATCCTAAGCTACAAGAAAATTAATAATTGACTACAAAACTTTGTTCTTGATGGGTTGTGGGCTCATGTTAATTGAAGGCACTAATTGTAATCCATCCCCACCCTTTAATTATGCTTATAATTTTAAAGACATGTGGAGCAATATAAATTAAAATAGCCAATGATAGAACTTTAATTTAAGGTTTGTGCTGTGTAGAGACGACGATGGATGCTTCAGGAAAGTCCACAACTATGACCACCTGCTCAACTTATAATAAAAAATGTAGTCACTTCAATGTTTGTCGAGACAATGAACTTTACTTCGTGGAAGTTGAGGTCATTTCCTTTTTTTCTTGAAAGAAGTTCTTTTACAAAAGGCCTTGAAAATATGTTGAGCATATATTGGAAAGCATGATGAAGGCATTCTAAAAGCTATATTGAACTATGTTGCATCAAACATGTTCAGACTGGGTTTTAATCTATTCGGCTTAAGTGAAGTCAACAACTAAGACCTTGTACTTTCTCCATAGATAAACAGAGCTTCTCTTTGTTCTTGAAAATATGAAAGTTTTGCATTTTAGTCGCATATGGGTATGTGATGCAAACCAACTCCGTAGAATCAGTTGGTGTAATATAGAGGTAGGTGAAATTGTATGTACTAGATTTAGAAGTGGTTTTGATGAGTAAATCATTTCTAGGGGTATTGTATTTATTAAATTTACAAGTGGTTTTGATGAGTAAATTAGTACAGTTTGAGTTGGTCTAGTGGTAGAGCTTGTGTTCTTAAAAGAGATCTCACATGTTCAAATTTTATAAGGGGTGGGCTATGTACTTATCATTTGTAGGACAGTTGGGTGTCTTTCGTATAGAGTATGAGTTAGTCCTATATTAATGCCACCATATGTAACCCCAAAACACATGGCTGCTATTGTAGACTATAAAAAGCTTCATGCCTTTCCTTTTCTTTTTAGAAATAGTTACATGATTGCTAAATATAGCGAGTTAGAGTTCAATTAGGAGCTTGTTCTTTATAAGGAAATGAAGATATTTAAGGGTAGAGGAAAGGAGATGTCAGTTTTTTCATATAGGGGAGATGAGGCCATTCTAAGGCATTTTATTGTAAGTATAAGTTATTTCTATATTTTTTTTTTGCATATAAAGTTATTGAGAATGGTATATTTGTGAAGATTTATTGAATATGCTAGAGCTATAGTGGGCTCACCTCCCAAGAATTTTCTTTAACGAGGCTGGTGAGAGGGACAACCCAAAGTGGGATACAATTTCCTTTGCCACAATAATCCAATTCACTATAAAATAAAATGCATTCATCCTTAATGGGGTGAGTGACAAAAGGATATCAAGAAATTGAACTTCCTCGAGTAGTCCTATGGGATTGCACAAAACTCTGATATACTGGTGGTGGGAAGCCTCTAATTATTGTGGGATGAGACTTGATATTTTTTTTGAATGAAATCCATACCAAATCCTTGATAAATTAGCAAGCCTACCTCATTAGAGTCATTTAAAAGCCAAATTTGACCTTAGGTAGATTGTTTGGAAGAATCTCTTGTGATAATTGATAAAATTATTATGTTGTTCTTGTTGTGCGTGATTGTAAAAATAAAACATCCATTAAGATCCAAAAATAAATTAATAGCAAAAATTCAAAAGAATATTCTATTCACAAGAATTCAAGATATGAAAAAAGAAAGGGATACATCATCCAACAAATTATCATTAAGAAAAATGTTTCCTTATCTTTATTATCCTAATATTACATCCATGGCTACATATTCTTCAGACAAAAGGGCTATCCCAAAATCTCATATTAATCATATCATTGATCAAGAAGAACATTATGAACACCATATCTTTGATCATTCAACCTTTGATCAAAAAGAAAATTATGAATACCCTATATTTGATCAAGAACATCCTAAAGGTAACCCAATCTTTGATCATGAACCTATTTCACATTATCAAGATAATCCCATCTTTGATCAAGGAAATCAAGAAAAAGTAGTCTTATCTCAACAATCTTCATCGCATGACAATGGAAAATTGGATAATCAAGATTCTAAATATCACATATCTTTGACAAACAAAAATACATCTAAATTTCCATGGGATAGATCATTTACTCCTTTGGGACAATCATATGACTCAACTTTGGAAAAAATCCTTAAAATGATTTCATCACATTGCCTAAAATCACTTCATGTGGTTTTATATTTTTGAGCAATTATTATGCATATCATAGACATAATGAACATGAAACAAATGATTCCATGGAGTTGAAACATAAAATCCAAGATCTTATTGATGATGACTTAATTGAAATTGAAAATCCTAATGACTCATCTAATGAATATACTACTCTAAAGAAAGATCAAACTTATGAACACATGTATAGAAATGGTCCTATTATATCTTCCACCTCTTCCAATATTCCTTCATCAAACAAAGATCTAAACAATTTTCATGATGACTATGTATACCCTCAAGGGCTACCTCTAAAAGAGATCGAAGCTAACCTACATAATGCTACAAACTTATCCTAAACTTCAAAGGTTATAGACCCCACGCCTTTATGTGCTACAATTCCTATCATTCCTATTTCAAATGAACATCCATAATCCCTTCAAGAATCCCTTGTGAAGATCCAAACTAGATTACCTTGTCCTTAGAAGTGGCTCCATGTCAAGAGACTAATCCAAAGTGCAAAGAAAAAAGTATTATTAAGGATCAAGATCAAGATAGTATCCCTTCTTATCCTATAGTTGACCAAATTTACATACCCCAAGAATCCCATGATGATCCTTTCATACCCTTCCATTTCTTTCAAGAAGATACCCTTCCATCCCAAACACCCCATATTCCTTCACCTCTTATATCCTACCCATATCCTAAGAAAGATCAAGATATACTTTCCATCTCTAATCAACTTATTGAAAATCAAAAGAAAATTATTCTTCCTAGGCTATCAAAAGATCCTTGTCAAGATCAAAGTACCCCAACATCCACTTTTCATAAGCCTCCATATCTACCTCAAAATTATCCCATTCTTCCTAATCCATTGCATAAGAATAAGTACCCTCAAGCTTCAACTACTCATATCAAATTCAATCCTATGAAAGCTACTCATAAGCCTATTGGTATAAAGATAAATCTAAAAGATGAAAGCCTTGTTCGTGCAGCTCAAAATAAAGATGTTGATATCCCTCCCACATCTCATTTACCTTTGTTTGCACATAAGAATATTCCTTCTACATCCTCCAAATCCATCCTTGGTCCCTATATCCCAAAATTGAAACCTTATACATCCTCCAAATCCATATTGGGCCCCTATATCTCTCCATCAACCTTTCCTACCATCCCTATCCCACAATCCACTTACCCTATATCCTATCAAGAATAAAAAAGATATAAATACTTAAGAAACCAAACACCCACCCACATGAACTATCCATATCAACCTTATTCATCCACCAATACCAAGTCTTTTGGAAATAATTTGCATGTGCAACATACAAATCCACTTATGTGGGTAAAAGAACAAAGTTGTGTCACATTTCAAGCTAACTTATCAACATAGTTAAATTTGAGTATTTCTAACTAAAAATTATTATTTTTCAAACATATGGTCTAGCTAGACTCATAAGATAAGTGCTTCAACTTTTCCAATTGGAAATATCTATTAAATGTATGTTTTATACTAATTTGGGTGCAATTATGAAATAAATAAAATTATTTCAGAAAAGTGATGTTTCAATAACTCCTACTCTTTTTAATGATATTTTTTTAAACTATAAAAATACCCTTTTGTAGAGCTCATAGTCAAGGCTATTGTCATATAAGTGTTGGAAAAATGGTCAGCGCTCCCCTCAGGATTCGTAACATGGTTTAACAACCTCCTGTGTCTTCTATAAGTCTAGTGGTTGTATCGGGCATTAATAGGTCGATCTTTTGGTGCAATGGAAACCACTACTTATAACAAGTGGTATCAGATCTTGGTCACAAGTTTGAATCCCATTGGGTAACACTGAGGGGAGATTGTTGTAAAAATGGTCAGCACTCCCCTCGAGATTCATGACATGGTTTAGTAGCCTCATGTGTCTTCTATAAGTCTAGTTGTTGTATCAGACATTAACAGGTCAATCTTTTGGTGCAATGACAACCACTACTTGTAACGATAAGTTTTATACTATTTTGATTAGATCTAATATATTATAACTTCAAAATACTGCAAGTAAGTATTTTAACATTCGAGAAGATGTTGCTTCAAATAAAGAAAAAAATAGTAAATTTTGTATCATCAAAAGAAATTTGTATTTAACACTATATGAGAGAGTCCTCTTCAAGAATATGTAATTCTTTTTCTAAATGGTGTAGATTTGATAGGGGAAATTTGACGGGAGATGAAAACTGTCAATTTCAGATAAGTTCAACTTTGAGTAGTTATATTAGAGAAAATATACATCAAAACCCAATCTTTCTTCTTTTCTACACTAGCAATACATTTCATCTATAACATATTTTGAAATTAGAGGGAAAAAATATTATTTGTATGTACTTGTTTGGTGGGAACTAGACCCTAGATTTTCAACATTAAAAAAAAAGCTGTGTCAATTCTTATTAAAAAAAAAATTAAAAAATTATAGGCATAAACTCTATCTATTTTTACACTTTTCATCAATTTAAATCATCTTCAAATTCTAAACACAAATGCCACATTTATGTCATTAAAGTTGAATCATTTGTGTGTTGTTGACCTTTTCCTTTGTAAAAGTGTGACACGGGTTTGTAATTTTACCCATGTATGAATATCACTATGTCCAATCTAATCGACATGTGAATGCAAGAAAAAAAGAAATATTCAAGAGACCACATAGGTCCATCAAGTAGAAATAAAAATCAAAGAAAATATGGGTTCCTAAATCCCTCATTAACGAAATGCACTCTAAAGCATCCATCAAGCAAAAAGAAAAATTAAAAAAAATGCGGGTTCCTAAATCCCTCATTAAAGAAATGCATTCTAAAGAATCCATCAAGCTGAAAGAAAAATCAAAGAAAATGTAGGTTCCTAAATCCCTCATTGAAGAAATACATTCTAAAGCATCCAAAAGGAAATAAAAATCAAAGAAAGTGTGGATTCCCAAGTCACTTTTGAAGGACTTACACACGAAAGAGAAATCAAAGTTGATATTCAATCTTCCAAAGGCTTCCACTCCACATTCTCCCAAACACATTCCATCTTATCCATCCATTTTTGGTCCTTGTGTCTCAAGATCCATATCCTCTCCTACATCAAAGTCTCAAGCTATATCACCCATTTTTTTTCTATTATTCAACTACCCTTCAAGGTGTGTGTCGATATTGATCTTGATAATACTTTTGATCCTCTTATTTCTTATTATTCCATTCCATTTTTCATGCCCACACATAGAAATACAACTATTATCCTCTCATTCATTATCCTTCCATTTCCATTATCCAATCCATCTCATAAAGCTTTAGCCAACCTCTACCTTATCCACCATATCACCTTTCTATCACCCTATCAACATCTTTGAGCATACCTCTTAGCATCCTTGGCCCTTCATATCATACATTTTCAAGGAGTATCCAAAGAGAATGAGGATTGAGTCCCTCCAAAAATCAATATTTAAAAAAAAAATTAAAAAAAAAAGAAAAGTAAAGTAAAGAGAAATAAATCTATTCCATGGTGAAAACCACTTCTTGTGGCATCTTGGACAAGTACCATGATGAACTGGCAAACAAATGTCATACATAATTCCTCTATTGCATTCTATACTTGGGGGAAAGTGTTGGAAAGTTGACTACACTGGTGTATATGACTTAATATAGTGTTTTCATTATGGCAACAAAGTCATATAGTGTTTTGGAGTCAGCGCACTTGATGAGAAGATCATAAATTAGCTAAGTGTTGAAGACTGGATAGTATACAGAGTACCTGAAGATCAGAGCATCAGCGCATGTGCATACAATAGAATTATGGTATGTGACCTAGAAGTTAAGTTGGTAACATCATACTCATGCCAAGTCTAAGAGCGCATAATCAGAAGATTTAGTATGAGGAAGATACAGAGAGTTCAAGTTGCACAGACAATAAATGCCAGAGAAGAACAAAGCAAGTAGCCGACTGTTGGTATTTTGGTTTTGGTTATATTATTATGTTGTAAAGGCTATGTGCCTATTGTAATTAGGTTTCCAACATGTAATTATGTTTGTTTTTAAACACGCTTGAGCCAATTCAATTGGAAGTGTTGCATGTAATCGGTTAAAGGGCGAACCTAGTTATTTGTTTTGTATGCGCATATAAATATGAGATGCACCAATTGTAATTAGTATGAAAGTAGATATAGAGTTGAGATAAGAAAA
Organism: Chamaecyparis obtusa; assembly: GCA_027943335.1. NCBI lineage: Eukaryota > Viridiplantae > Streptophyta > Pinopsida > Cupressales > Cupressaceae > Chamaecyparis > Chamaecyparis obtusa. Next base: position 341,711 of record BSBK01005005.1, read on the forward strand.
GAAGAAGTATGCAAAGAGTTGATAAGATGTATTAGAGCTTTGCAAGAGGTCAAAGAATCAACGCATCAAAGGAACTGATCAGACAAGCAGTGTCACAGTGATAGTTCATCCAACAAATATAGTGTGTATCTAAGATCAGAAGGTTGTAGCCTTCACCACTTGAGTAGTGAGCTCTAGGATAGTGTGTTCACACCCCTAAAAAGGTTTATTGGAAAAGACTCCTAACAGGGTCCAACCCTTGACAAGGTCACTATACTAAACACATTGTAAAAAAACTCCTAACAGGGTTAAGGATCTTCTAACAAGGATCATAAAACACTAGTACAAAATATTAGTAGGTGTGAATTCCCACCAGGTTTTTTACCTTTTTTAGTTTCCCCATAACCATATTAGTGTTATATGTTGATTTAATCTTTCATGTTTATGTTTATGTTCATTTCAATATTTAAGTATTGAAGTTCAGTTTAAAAAATAAAGATAAAAGATAAAATATAGTGAACACTAATTCTCCCCCCCCTCTCTCAGTGTTCCCATTCCTAACAATTGGTATCAGAGCTCTAGTCCTCAGCATAGAAGTTTAACCACTTGAGGAGATCATGGAAAAAGAAGAAATGAAACATCTGAAAAGGAATCTTAAAGTTTCTCTTGAAGACCTGGATAGATTTGAAAAATAAATTGAAGAACTAAAAGAAAAAGTCAGTGATGCTCAAATAGTCATCAAAAGGTTAAGAAAGGATTTGAAAGAATGTTCTACCAGTGATTTAGGGATAATGATCAAGAAGTTGAATGAAGAAAATTCATCCCTAAAAGAACAGATTGAAGAATTAGATGATAAGCTGACTAACAATCAGGAAGTCTATGATGAACAGATCAAAGAGAACATTCAACTCAATGAAGAATTGAGGAAAGCAAACATGAAAATCTTGGAGCTAAGGAACAACAAAGAAAGCTTGGAATCTGAATTGAAAGAGGCAAATAATCACATTGATAATTTGCACACCAGTTCTGATTTGATAGAATCGCAGTTGTCTGCAGGAAAACTTAAAGGAGATACTAGCTGCATTGGATATAATGAAGCACAAAATTAGATTGACAACATGCGGGCAAGAATGAAAGCACCGAAAGATACCACAGATGCTAAGGAGACTAGAAGAAAGACTAAAGATCATGTTGAACCATCCAAGAATGAGTGCAAGATAGTACATCAAACTTGTTATGCATGTAACAAGCATGGACATATAGCAAGGAACTGTACAGAGGTAAGACCTTTCAATGGTTACTGTTATTCATGTAATAAATTTGGTCATAGAGCTATGAATTGCAAGACAAGTTAGAAGAACAAGACACAACATAATCAAAGAAATCAGAATCAACCAAATATGAGGAGTTCTCAGAATGTTACATGCCATATATGTAACTATAATGGTCACTCAGCAAGACAATGTAAAATGGTGACCCATGTCAATGCACCGAGGAATATAAGGCCCCCAGTCATTTTTCACTCTTGTAACAAGACTAGAAATATCTCAAAGTTTTGTAGATCAAGGATGCAAGGTCAGGAAAGCCCTAAAAATTCTGAAGAACCAATACTGGATACTGAAGGAGAAGTCAAGTTTGTGAAAGCTTTAGAGGATGTGAGCTTGATTTGGTCCGAGGGAAAAAAGGATAAGGTTGATGAGAATGTATTGGATGCATCCACAGTGGACGCACCCTCTACATCTAGATGAATGGCCCTCAGGATCATAGGGGGAGCTAATTTAGCTCTCACTAGTACATTTGAGACCTTTTTTCAATGGCCTCACATCTGAATTTAGACACTAAACTATCGATTAACTAACACCACCCGACGTCAGAATTTTGTGGTTGAAAAAATTGATAGTTTTGTTAGGCATCATAATTATGACAACCACGATTGTCAAACAAAGAGGGTGCCAATAGAGTGAACCTATCGTTGGACCTATTTGTGGTTGTCACAATTATGATGCCTATCCGTCACAAAAAATAACAAACGATGGTGACCCATCAGAATCTTAGGACAGGTAGCTGTCATTTATAACATGTTCACCAATAGAAATAATTTTAGTGTAATAGATATCTGTCGAAAATGTATGATGCATATCCATCATTTATGGTTTGTAACGATGACTATGATGTACATATGATGGACATGAATTGGACATTTAAGATGAATATCCTTGTTAATGGTTGTTTTCCAACAACGATGTTCTTAATGCAATAGATTTTTGCGATGGTCAACCATCCCTATTTTTAATCTATTGTAGTTACGACAATAATTAGTTTTTTTAAAAATATATGTATATTTGTTAATCGAGTTGGTATTGATTCAGAACGGTGTTCTTGTAGATCTAGTTCCTACTCATGATTTGGTAATGGATCATTCAGAGATAACTTTGTAGTAGATTCGGTAGTGGCTCGTGGATTATTGAGTTGAGTCTAGAGACTTGGATTTGGAATGGATTCTACCGAATCAAGACTTGTGATAGTGACTACTCTAGCACAATTCGAAGATAACTTAGCAATAGATTCGGTAGTAGATTGTGGATTAATGAGTCGAGTCTAGAGACTTGGATTTGGAATGGATCCTACCAAATCAAGACTTGTGATAGCAACTGCTCCAGCACAAGAAGCTAGTGTGGTGATCAGAGATGCATTCTTCCTGATGTGTTCATGGGATATATGTAGATCTAATTGCATTCGAATCTAATTCAAGAAACTTCTTGACTTTTTTGGTCTGAATTTGATGTGCGGGTTCATGGTGTCATCTATGGTGTTTTTTTGTGACTAGGTTCTTGACAAGGATCTGTTGATTTGGTAGCCATTGAGATGGATCGATATATATTTTTCGTACGTGGATTGAGATCTTAAATTATTGAGCTTCTCTTTGTTTTGAGAATAGTTTAACATTATCTACTTAACAGAGCCAACCACGTGAAGGTGGAAGCTCATCTAACCCCTCCTAGGAGCCTCTTATGACCCTTTACGAAATTTTAAGATATCTAAGATGTATTCTTAGAGATCATAAATGGCCGTAAAGGGTCATAAGGGGTCCTATGACACAACAGTTGAGAAACATAAATGTAGGCATCATGGTCACAATTTTTTGGAAACACAACATAATTGAGTGGTATAACCATATGATGCAACACAACTACTCCTCTAGTTCCATGTCTACACTACGTAAACAAAACTCAAAGATAAAGAATAAATTTACAGAGCACAGAAGAGCGATAACGACTGAAATAATATAGGGACCTATATTACTTTGGTCATTTTCACCCTCTTCCACTCTCTAAATTTATTTTTTATCTATGGATTTTGTTTACCGCATTGTAAACTTAGAACTAGAGGAGTGATATATAGTTGTGTTGCATCATCTGGGTATACCATTCAATTATGTTGTGTCTCCAAAAAAATTGTGATTATGATGCCTACATTTATGTTTGTCAGATATTGTGATATCTACATTTATGTTTCTCATTTGTCATGTTTATGTCCATGTTCTTTATGTGTATCTACTATAAATTCTATAAAAAAATTCAGTATCTACAATAGCCCTCTGTTAACCACATTTACGCATATGGTCCCAACAAAGTAGTGCTCAAACTACACAAAGAAGGCATTGCAGAAATATGATTTTTGCTTTCACCATTGAAGCAAGCTTGGCGGCACTAGCTACCTCTCGAGCCTTGCACAAGTTGCACTCATTTCCTACATCAAATATAGATGTAGATGGGGTAGATGTCAATGTGGTTTGATCGACCCTCCGAAAGTATTGACATCCAGTATTTCCTTGACAATACCAAATGTACATTAGTTCTTCATAAAATAATTAGTTGTCACATTATTTTTAAACATAAAATATAATTACATATCCAAACCTTTTTCCTATTTGGGCAAACCCAAAATTGACACCTAGGATTACTTGTTGTGCATGACATCTTCAACATGCATGGACCAACACTACATTGACACATAGGCACATTGACCAAAGTCATCGATGCTATTTCAACAAATATTGCATTATCAAAAATATTGCATTGTCATTATTTTGTTCATTCATACTAATTATAATTACAATAAAAAGAAATATACTAATGTAGACTTGCATATTTTTTGGCTAAGTTGAAGTCTTTGGTTTAAATCACTAGACACTCAAGACAAAATGACAAACCAAAGACAACCATGCAATTGTAAAGAAAGGTAATTTTCTTAATCACTTCACTAATTTGTGCATGTCTAAATACTGGTGTCTTTCAAGTGATTTGATTCTATTCATGCCCACTACAAATGAGAACAGTCTTAACTAGTCATTTTGTTTAAGCGTATAGAGATTAAATACAATGTTTTAGAATGAAATTTCTCTTAACAAAAGATCAAAGATATATAAGTAGGACATATAAAACAAGGTGAATAAGAGTAGTACATATAAAAAAATTGTTAGAACATGCCAAACATCTGGCATAATTGTACATTTCATTCATGTCATTGATATTCTTCTTCATCCATCTCATCATCAAGATTGTCGTCGTTGATGATATCATCACCACCACTATTATCATCATCATCATCATCAGCATCAACATCATCATCATCGTCATCCTCATCATCATCCTCATCAGTAGTAGCATCAATAGCAACATCATCCTCATCAATAGCAGCATTAGTAGTAGCATCATTGTCATCAGTAGTAGCATCATCATCGTCTTCTTCTTCATGTTCTTCTTCGACTAGCTCTTGATCATGATCTGGTTCTACATCATCTTCCACTTCTTCATCTTCCTCGGTATCTTCTTCCATCACATTATACTTTATCGGTCTTCCTCTTGGATCATGTCTAACAACAAATGACCAACCTAGTTTATGTGGAACCTCTGAGTAAAATACCCGCTCACATTGGCTTGAAAGAACATAGGGCTCTTCTCCAACTAGCTCAAACAACCTTTTTTTAATCATTGAAAATCCATTGTCATGTTCAATAATAGTTTATTAGGATCATTTTTATTGAGTCGTAGTCTATACCATTTCATAATGAAGAGAACTCATTTGAAGGAATTGAAGTTGTAGTCAAGTATATCAACCAAAATACTATAGTATCGATTTTGTGACTCTCGAGGATGTAAGTCATTTTTAGATGAAATATTAGTCACCTGGAACACTGCACTTATCCCAAAATCACAAGTTCTCTTTGTGCCATCCAAATTTTTGACGTGAAATTTATAACCATTGCAAAACATAGCCTTGTGGTGTTTCACCTACAATAATGTCAAACATGTATAAATTATTGCATCACGAGTTGAAAAACATATGATTGATTAATTAACAAATTTATAAGTACCTGGTGATCTCTTAAACTATATGCTAAATCTATTTCCTTTTGTGTAACATTGGGATCTCCATTGTGATGAGCTTGTATAACGAATGAAGACACAGATTCCCATGTTAATCTATGACCATCATGTTGACATCATTCAATCCATGTCATCATCCAATCTTGATTATTTGCAATAAATAAATGTATTGCATCCCACTCTTTAGCATCTGTAAAAAAACAAATAGATGACTTACAACAGATTTATTTTGAAGATTAAGAATTAATTTACTACAAGAACATGTCATAGTTTATTTCCTTTCAGTTTCCTAAATCTACCATTGCCCACCAAGTACTCCCCTTCAAATTTTTTAATTGAGTCAAGATCCCAAATGAAATCTATATGGGTCTTTGCTGCAAGATTAGGAAGATATTGAGTAGCGTACACCATCATCTGGTATACCATATATCCAGACTCAATCATAGAACCCTCGAGACGTTCTCTTTTTCATACCAAACCCTTCAACAAATTCAAGTGTTTCTCAACCATCCAACCTAGCATGTATAGGTCCACACAATTCAATCTCTTCAACTTGGTGTATGAGGTAGTGTTCTTGTGCATTAAAAAAAGCTGGAGGTAAACACTTTTGCATTTAACACATTAATCAACAAATTCTTTTCTTCTAATATTGTATATCTTCTTTATGGATTTTTTTCGATGACAACCACCTACAAGGGATTCAAGACATACATATATAAATACGAGACTTTAGAATATATTACTTGTTTGATATTTTCCAAGATCATATATCACTTGTTTGATATTGTTGTTGAAGTTCTCTAGGAGAGATAGGGGTAGCAAATACTACAACAATAGTCAACTGATCATTTCATACAATGAAAATTGAATGCAATTACACAAATATATTGTAAATACAAAAGACTATGACTTACCTTGATGAAGGTATGCCAATCATGCATTTTCATCCTTGATCCAAAATCATTTTTCTTTGATATGGGATTGCTTATATCTGCAGCAAATCCTGTAGGAAATCAAATTTTTCAGATCACTTATTTTATGGCATTACTTTGTTTCTCTGTTAATAACCAAGGAAGAGCACTTGCATTAATCTAGTCTCCACTGCTATTTGATTCAATGATATTTTTCATTGCATGATTGGAATCATGAATGTCACTACAAATTTTGCCAAATTTTTCTTTGTCACACCTTCCGTCTAATATTTTCCACAACGTCTCTATTTCATTCTTTCCAATATGCATATTATCAAACAAATGCACAATTTGTAGATGATCATAGTAGGGAAACCTACTAAATTCTTTGGGATAACATTTTAGTCCCTTTGGAAGTTGGTCGGTGATGCCTTCATGACCTTCAAGATTATCAACTACATATTTAGCGAACAAAACATAATCAAAATATATAATTTTCAAACATCGACCATTATGTGGAATGATATTACCTTGAATTTTATTATATTCCAACTGTCATAGGTGAGGTGTCATTCTTCGGGGCTTTGATGTAGTCTCTTCTTTCCCATTGAAAAGATGACTTTCTGCACTTTGATACTTATGATTTTTGGGGAGGAACTGCCTATACTCATCAAACACCTATTTTCTAAAACTTTTGGAATGGTGGGATTTCATCTTTGGACCACACATTGAACATGAAAATTTTTCCTTTGTTTGAAGACCTACAAGAGAATGATAAAATTGGATTAAATATGTATATTTTTATAATTTGAATTATCACGTACAACTAGAATTCACCATAACATACCAAAGAAATGTGTCAACCTTGGAGCATCATGAATTATCCACATAATCATTGCATGGAATTGAAATTATCTTTGTCCAATTGGTTAGGAGATGTCATACATAGTTAAACCATTCCATAACACCAACAACTCGTCGATAAGAGGTGCAATATATAAATTCATATCTTTCACTTGGTACTTACCTAGTTGAATTAACAACAACATCAAATAATTATTGTGGTCATTTCACTCCAAGACTTATAATTACATGTAGATAATTGTAAAATAATAAGATACCTGGAACAATTATTGCCAACATAATGTGCTCCCTCTTTATTGACATCCATGGAGGAAAGTTATTGTTTATAACAAAAATAGGCCACACCAAGCAAACAGATCTCATCTCTCCATGCAAATTGACACCGTCTGCTGCCAGAGAAAGCCTAAGATTTTGAGGTTCCTCTTTAAAGTGTGGCCACTTTTCCTCTATGTTCATAAATGATGAACCATCTGCAGGCATTTGAATAATGTCATCTTGACTCCTTCCGCGTGCATGGTAATCTATAAATTGTGCCAAGCTATTGCACCTAAATAATCACTTTAGACATGGAATAATGGGGATGTGACGAAGAACCTTGTGAGCCACCTTTTTTGTCACTTGATCATCTCAATATCTGCTCCTATGGCATTCGGGGCATTCTGTTGTATTTTCATGTTCTTTATAATAAATAATATGATCTTCAGGACAAGCATCTATTGTTTGATACTCCATTCCAATATGTTTCATAATGGCACATGATTCTCGGTATGAGGGAGGGAGAACATTTTATGGTGGTAACAGAAAGTCACCTATCAATATGCAACAAATAATATAAGTCATTACTATAAACAATCTTAATGGTACATGTTTCACCTTTTATAGACTATAATGACATATATAACAAACCTTAGCGTACGTGACATTGCTACATTGGATAAACCATTCATAACCTTCAAATTTAGCAACAATAATACAAAAGAGAGAAGAGTAGATTGGGAGCCTTCGTAAAGGGTCATGTCCACCTTCTCAAGTAGAGGTATATCATGGATGTTGTCAATGTCATCCTCATCAGTAGCAGTAGTAGCACCAGCAACACCAATACCAAATGTGTCAACGATCAATGCATTCATACCATCATCTTCAAATGTGTTTTCAAGTGCATGATCATCATCTTCCATGAGATCATGATCTTCAACTTCAATATTCACACCTCCATGTTCCTCTATATTCACACTAGGGATATCGACCTATATAAAAATGATGATAATCAAACCTCCTTCTATGGTTCATATGTATATTAATTGTGAAAATAATATAACAAACAACTTACCACTAGATTATAATCAAACCCCCCTTCCATGTGACCATTCTCCCTACAATGTCTCTTTGCTATTTTGATTTTGATTCTTCTTGTCTTTAAACCATTACAACTCTTGCATGGACAATAACATTTGTCATTGCCTTCTCTTTAAAAGTTAGACAACAATCTAGCGATTGTCTCCCTATTTTGATCAAATTCTCTTGTATTATCTGACATGATCCTTAATGTGTCTATCTGCAAAACAAATTGGAGATTCCTCCTTTCATTAGCTTCATGTCACCTTCTCATAGCTTCTCATTTTCTGACAAATTTCGCCAAAAGCTTTGCAGGAAACCAAGGGGTATTATTGAGTTCAAACACATTGAGCTACTACAACTGAATTATAAATCATGAATTCACTATAAAATTAAAACTGAATAGGGAAATAAGTAAGACATTTAATGCACTTACTATTTTGAATTTGAGCTCGAGCATCATGTAATGTTATTGTTGTCATTGCATGCTTGTTGTTGTTGTGCATCATATATTGTCTTATATACTGTTTATGAGAATGTTATTACCATCAAGCTAGGGCATCGTACATTATTTATGAGCTCACTGTTTAAGCACCGGCCAATCAAATAGGCACATGAGGTGCTCAAACAGTGAGCTCATAAACAATGCATGATGCCCTAGTTGTAGGTAGTTATCTCTTCTATAATGATCGAGGATTGAAAGGTAATGATCAATGAGGTTGCTGCTATTAGATCATACATTAACACACTTACTATTTTGAATTTGAGCTCAGGCATCATGCAATGTTATTGTTGTCATTATATGCTTGTTGCTGTTGTGCACCATATATTATTTTATACACTATTTATTTCATTGAGACTGTGAGCTATTGTAGTTGACTGTATTCTTTTGGGGTCTGATCTATTGCAGTTGTTTCTTTTTTCTTTGAATCATTGTTTACAATTACTTTTGATACAATATTTGTGTGAAGAACAAGAACAAAATGGTGAACGAGTGTATTCAAAAAAGATAAACATGACACATTTGTTTGGGCTAATTGGGTTGGCCTAGTACCATTTACATGGTCTAGCCAGATATTAAACAATGAGCTCATGAAAAATGCCAATATTAGACAGTGAGCTCATGAACAATGTATGATGCCTTAGCTTGCAACCCGTGAGCCTTCAAGACATTTCCTCATGAAATCATCATAAACAAGGAGTACCACATAGTGAATATCAATAGAAAAACAAATAAAGAGAGATCAAACACTTCACACAATGCCTTGAAGGTAATAGAAGTGATGCCCTAGCTCTCAAAGCTCGCAGGTCATCAAACATTCCAAATGATAAGATGAAAACAATGCCAGTATTAAATAGTGAGTTCATGAGAAATGTATAATGCCCTAGCTTGCAACCAGTGAGCCATCAAGACATTTCCTCGTCAAATGATCATAAGCGGGGAGTACCACATAGTGAATATCAATAAAAAAACAAATAAAGAGAGAATAAAAACTTCACACAATGCCTTGAAGGTAATAGAAATGATGCCCTAGCTCTCAAAGCTCGCGAGTCATCAAGCATTCCAAATGAAAAGATCTAAACAATTTTAGTATTAAAAAGTGAGCTCATAAACAACGTATGATGCCCTAGCTTGCAGCCCACGAGCCATCAAGACATTTCCTCATGAAATGATCATAAACGGGGAGTACCACATAGTGAATATCAACAACAAAACAAATAAAGAGAGATCAAACACTTCACACAATGCCTTGAAGGTAATAGAAATGATGCCCTAACTCTCAAAGCTCGCACGTCATCAAGCATTCCAAATAAAAAGATGTAAACAATGCTAGTATTAAACAGTGAGCTCATGAGCAATGTATGATGCCCTAGCTTGCAGCCCGTGAGCCATCTAGACATTTCCTCATCAAATGATCATAAGAAGGGAGTAACACATAGTGAATATCAACAACAAAACAAATAAAGAGAGATCAAACACTTCACACAATGCCTTGAAGGTAATATAAACGATGCCCTAGCTCTCAAAGCTCATGGGTCATCAAGCATTCCAAATGAAAAGATGTAAACAATGTCAATATTAAACAATGAGCTCATAAACAATGTATGATGCCCTAGCTTGCAGCCCATGAGCCATCAAGATATTTCCTCATGAAATGATCATAAATGGGGAGTACCACATAGTGAATATCAACAACAAAATAAATAAAGAGAGATCAAACACTTCACACAATACCTCGAAGGTAATAGCAATGATACCCTAGCTCTCAAAGCTCGCGGTTCATCAAGCATTCCAAATAAAAAGATGTAAACAATGCCAGTATTAAACAGTGAGCTCATAAACAATGTATGATGCCCTAGCTTGCAACCCGTGAGCCATCAAGACATTTCCTCATGAAATGATCATAAATAGGGACTACCACATAGTGAATATCAGCAACGAAACAAATAAAGAGAGATCAAACACTTTACACAATGCCTTGAAGGTAATAGAAGTGATGCCCTAGCTCTCAAAGCTCATAGGTCATCAGGCATTCCAAATGATAAGATGTAAACAATGTCAGTATTAAACAGTGAGCTTATGAACTATGTATGATGCCTTAGCTTGAAGCCTGTGAGCCATCAAGACATTTCCTCATGAAATGATCATAAACAAGGAGTACCACATAGTGAATATTAACATCAAAACAAATAAAGAGAGATCAAACACTACACACAATGCCTTGAAGGTAATAGAAACGATGCCCTAGCTCTCAAAGCTTGGAGGTCATCAAGCATTCTAAATGAAAAGATGTAAACAATGCCAATATTAAATAGTGAGCTCATGAGCAATGTATGATGCCTTAGCTTGCAGCCTGTGAGCCATCAAGACATTTTCTCGTCAAATGATCATAAGCGGGGAGTACCACATAGTGAATATCAACAGAAAAAAAAAGAAAAGAGATCAAACACTTTACACAATGCCTTGAAGGTAATAGCAATGATGCCCTAGCTCGCAAAGTTCATGGGTCATCAAGCATTCCAAATGAAAAGATGCAAATAATGCCAGTATTAAATAGTGAGCTCATAAACAATGTATGATACCCTAGCTTGTAGCCCGTGAGCCATCAATACATTTCCTCATGAAATGATCATAAACGGGGAGTACCACATAGTGAATATCAACAACAAAACAAATAAAGAGAGATCAAACACTTCACACAATGCCTTGAAGGTAATAGCAATGATGCCCTAGCTCTCAGAGTTCGCGGGTCATCAAGCATTCCAAATGAAAAGATGTAAACAATGCTAGTATTAAACAGTGAGCTCATAAACAATGTCTGATGCCATAGCTTGCAACCCGCGAGCCATCAAGACATTTCCTCATAAAATGATCATAAACAGGGAGTACCACATAGTGAATATCAATAGCAAAATAAATAAAGAGAGATCAAACACTTCATACAATGCCTTGAAGGTAATAGAAGTGATGTTATAGCTCTCAAAGCTCACAGGTCATCAGGCATTCCAAATGATAAGATGTAAACAATGCCAGTATTAAATAGTGAGCTCATTAACTATGTATGATGCCCTAGCTTGAAGCCCGTAAGCCATCAAGATATTTCTTCATCAAATGATCATAAACAGGGAGTACCACATAGTGTATATTAATAGAAAAACAAATAAAGAGAGATCAAACACTTCACACAATGCCTTGAAGGTGATAGAAGCAATGCCCTAGCTCTCAAAGCTCACAAGTCATCAGGCATTCCAAATGATAAGATGTAAAGAATGTCAGTATTAAACAGTGAGCTCATGAACTATGTATGATACCCTATCTTGAAGCCTACCAGCCATCAAGACATTTCCTCATGAAATGATCATAAACATGGAGTACCACATAGTGAATATTAACAACAAAACAAATAAAGAGAGATCAAACACTTCACACAATGCCTTGAAGGTAATAGCTCTCAAAGCTCGCGGGTCATCGAGCATTCCAAATGCTAATTAAGATGTAAACAATGACACTGAAATTGATTTAATGAGAAGACAAAGCTTGTATGCCTACCTCATGTCCCTATTTGATCTAATAGCATTAATATAACAAACAGAGCACCGACCAATCAAATAGGGACATGAGGTGCTCAAACAGTGAGCTCATAAAACAATATATTTAGTCTTAATAAAATCTTATAAAACAGCATACATTGTGTGAAGTGTTTGATCTCTCTTTATTTGTTTTGTTGTTGATTTTCACTATGTGGTACTCTCCATTTATGATCATTTCATGAGGAAATGTCTTGATGGCTTGTGGGCTGCAAGCTAATCCCCTTTCTACAAAGTTTAGCTAGAGTTTGAAGGAAAAATACTAGAAAGCCCTCCCAAAGCAGTATGTTGCTGTTTCATAATAAATGATATGTAGATCAATAAATATCAGGGTTTTAGAGCCATTAGATTCTTGAGCTTGATACAAGATTTTCAGAGCCTTCTAAATGAAAATATTGGTTGCAAGTTGAAATTTGTCTTCAGGTGTAAGGCGCAATGTTTCAACTATCTAAAGTTGTTTTTTCCCAATGTGAGACAAGCCTAGAATTTGATAGTCTATATGGCCATTTAAAAAAAAAATTTGAACAATATATGGCAACTTAAAATGAGACTTTCATTTCTGATCATATCACATGGAAAATTTGCAGTGAAGTTTTGGTAGTTATTCAACTTCAAAATTTGGCAATAGTTTTGCACCTCTTCTAGACTTGCCATTCTTGGTATAATTTCTTTATAGTTTCTCTTATTCATGTTTTGAATAACTCTTGCAGCTTGGAGCTTTAATGTAGTCTTCTACATTATGCTAAGAAATATTTTTATGCCATGTCAAATGCCAGGATAACTTTATATCTTGGATAGAAGATATTAAGGCAGAAAGCTCAAAATCTTCCAGAACTCTATTCAAGCTTTTTCCTGCTAGAATCTATCTGCAACAGCCACAGGTTTTTTCTAATAAATAGCTTAATTTTTTTCAGCTATGCTTTTGATGTTGTTAGATAATGTGAAAGAGGATGAGAATTAATGTTTTTGATTTGAATAAATAGTAAATCTCAAGCCCGAAAAACAAGAGTCTAGAAGTTTTGTAAGAAGCTTACATTTTCATTTTATTATGAGATGCATCTATTCATATAAAATTACCATACAAGCTAAGTTGAATGCTTTGTCCATAGATTTTATTTTAGACTTTCAGTCTGCTTTAAGATATAGACTTTTATTTCTCACGTCTCATTGGAAAGGCATTGTTATTTGTGTGTGGGATTTTTCAGAATAAAATTAGTCTAGATAGTTATTTTTCTAGTTTGAAAGTAAATTCTTTGGTCCTTTCTGTATTTATTTTTGTTATTTATGTAGCACATTTGAATAATCACAACTTTTATATTTTCTTAATTTATATAAATTCTTTCTGGATATGCCATTGAAAAAAAAAATGTATATTATGGAAATACCATACAGCTCTTCTAAATTTTTGGAACATGCTGAAATTTTCTAATTTGTTGGACCAACTAAGCATAGTTTGAAGTAGTTAAAATTTCACAGTCATCTAGGGTAAGTGCACAAAGATAGGGGACCAAAAAGTTGCCACTTTTCTTTTTGGCCCCCCATCACCAATAGTGCGCACGCACTAAAGGGTGTGCACCCTATGGCTTGGGCATTCCAAGCTAAAGGGCGTACGACCTATTGGGCGTATGCCCTTTGTAAAAAGTCATATATTTTTGCTGCACACGGGTTTAAGCTCATTTTTTTTTCTCAAACTCATGTTTTCAGCTTAGAAAGGATTTGAAAGTGTGCACACCCTATTATAGTTGCTTGTGAGTTGATTTTTTTTGTTCATCCATCGATCAAATGGCTCCACGACGTCGTCAAGTTCAATCTGGGAGAAGAGGTAAGTGTTTTTACAACTTATCATGCCTCTTATTTGTTTTAAAATTTTACTTTTTCTGCAATTTGTTTTTGTTTAAATTTGTTGTGTAATCAATATTTTAAAATGTAGTTTTTTAAATTGTCAGGAAGAAATAATCTCCCTCCAACAAACCCTCCACCAAACCCTCCATCTCCTCATGAAGAACCGAATGAAGAAAGAAATGAAGAAAATGAACCTCAATTGCCTCCACCAATCAAGAAACCTCCACCTGGAACACAACAAAATTTGTTGAACCAAATTGAAAAAGGGCAAAAAGAATTAGAATCTTTAATTAATAGGTTAAAAGATTCTAGTAGTACAAATCCTGGAAGGGAAAGACTTGCAAAATCATTGGAAGCAATCTCGACCCACATAAGCGCAGTTAGTGGGAAAATTAATATATGGCGGGATAAAAGAGAAGAACAAAAACAATATTATGCAAATAAATTATCTTATCCGAACATAAAAAAGAAAAAAATCACAAAAGATGACATTTGCTAGCTATTTAAAAAACCAAGGGACGCAAATACTCTTAGAACTACAACAAGGAGGTTCCCAATTCATTGGTGCGTAAATGAAGACATTAAAAACAATTTTTGGGAGACATGGTGGATGGTCTTTGATTCACCTCCTTGTAACAATCATGAGGTTCCTATATATTTCTTGAGGAAACTCTATTGCGAGTTTGTACTCAAGGAGGTGCCAAATTATTTTGACATGCTGGATTCTCAGGGTAGAGGAGGGGGTTCATCATTTGATCGAGCAGGGGCACATTGTGACCCTAACGCACCTAGGGTTGTTAGTGGCAAGCCACTGTTGGATCATGTTAGTATTCCTTCCATTGTGAAGGAACATGTAGAGGTAGACACACTAGGCACGATTAGTGCTCTGACACAGACTCTCATTCAGTGTGCCACTCCTTTAGTTGAGGGTGACTATGGTCAATCCTCGAGGGGGCATATTTGTCGGTCATGTGGATGCTTGTGCACATTTGGTATTGGCGAGAGAGAGAAAGAGGATTCTGGATTGATGACTGATAACTTTCTAAATAGGACATTTGGCATTGACACACAGGTAAATATTTCCAAGTTCATTAAGTTTCTTTGATCATATTTCATTTATAAAAGAATAACTATTTAATTTAGTATCTATTGTTTATGATGAAAATTCAGGGCAAGAGTGTCAGTGGTGGTGGTGGTAGTGGAAGTGGCCATGATCCTAATGTCCCCTTTTACACATCGTCATCAGTTGCAGAAGTATGTATCAAATAAAACATTTAATTAACATATTTGATTATTATGTAATTATATGAATAAGTGTATCCTAACTTATTGTGCATGTGCATTAGATGTGCATTGGTGGACCATCGACATTCACAACAGATAGCGAAGGGCATCGTGCAACTTTCCTTGAGGTATCTTTATTTGCATATTAATTGGATTTACTTGATCATATTTAATTAATGAATGAATGACTAAATTACTAGACAAATTATGATCAAAATCCAGAGGGACGATGATTACATTCTTTCACTTGGGTTTGTGAGGTCACCATTGAGTCCATAGGTATACATGTAATAATGCATTATAATTAACATGTCAGTAGTATGTTCTTATATGAATGGTTATCTTATAATTTTCCATGTACATGTGCACTAGTTGAATGTCGGAGCTTCAACTTCGACACCGCACACCGAAGGATGCGGTGGAACCTTCACGAAGGTATAATTTACTCATTAGTAGGGTTGTAAAAAATATATGTAATCTTGATAACTGCATAATTTACTTTTTTTGTTTCATTTTCAGCTTTTGACATCAGAGACTCCTCCTTTTGTCCATGATACTTTGGATCATGGAGTAGTTGCAGTAGTAGCTAGTTCTAAAGGACTGACTGAGGTATGAAAGAGATCACTTAACTTTAATTGTTATTTTAATAGTTTGTATTGAATTTTATAATGATATCCATGTATGTATTTTAATTATTATTTTGATCATTGTTGTAGGGACTTATGACTCCAGATCGCTAGCATGCACCTTCGGTGGATGAACATAGTGACTATTTGCTAGCGGTAAGCCAATATTCAATTTTATGTCATTGTATAATTCAATTTTGATGTATATTAGTTATCTCTATCTAATTTTTTTTTATCAAGTCGAGCTACAGAAGAGTCTAGACATGAGGATGAGTGAGCGCACTTGGAAGACTATGACATCCACTGCATCTCCATTGATGCGACGATCGAAGACAGCTCGAGATTTGTTTTCTTCCCCTAGCGGGAAAGGACTAGATTAGGGATATGGATTGTATGCCTATATGGCATTAGTGGACATATTTTTTGTATATTGTATCAGTGATACATTGTACATCCATTTGGCTTTGAGGAAGCCAGTTTTACTGTATTGAATATATTCAATGTATGACATTATTGGACATATATATATTTGACTTCATGCCCTACGAATATATATTTTTTATTTTTTAGGTATGCAATTCATGTGTTTGGTGTATTGATGTATACTCAATTATGTTTATGTTCATGTCTTTGCTTTGTAAATTTCCCATGCCTTATAGTTATGCTTGTATGTTTAACTTGCTGATTGTGCTACAAATGCTAGTCACTATCCTCAATAACAGTCAATTCCTTAACTGTAATAATAACAAAAGTAATGAAATGAATGCATAAATGTATAAATATAATATGTAAGAAGCCTAAGTGGCTCTTGTTCTTGCAATGATAGTTTTTTAAAGAAAATTTGACAAATCCGGATACTAATGCTTCAACAATTTATTTATAGCTTGGTTGAAAATTTTATGCAAATAGGTAGGTTAGATTGGGGTTATTTTATAAATAAAGTGTTCTTGGTTTCCTCAAAGGTGTTCCTTACCCAAGTGGCCCCAAGTGCTAATATGCCACTAACATATCAATCTAAATTCTCCCAACTCCCTTACTATTATAGAGATTCAATATGGCTTAAAATATGACTCCAAAAATGTTCAAGTGGTTCTTGAAGTCCTACTCCAAGATCTTACCCTCAATCCACACTCTAGGCTCTCTATCCTTGTAGCCTTAACCAACGATTTTTTCCCAAAGAACTCTTAGTTTTCCCAAAACATTTCCAAAATAAATTACATATTTAGATACCTTTTATGGTTTTACAAAACATATCTCAGAATTAGGTAGGGTTAATTTGGAACACAACCCCCAAAAACTGCTGCTCCACTCTCCTTCCTAGACCTAATAGGTCACTTTTACAAAGGAACCCTATTACAGACTTAACACCCAACCTTGCCACTTTTCACAGAGTGTTAATATGGTCCCAATTAGAAAAATTTGAAGTCAATTGGATCCTATAGGCTTTCTATACCCAAAAGCCCCAAATTGCTCCCTCTAGGCCTTCAAAACTAGGGCCTTCTTAAAAACAACTCAAAACTCATTTCCAGAACTCCTCCTTCTGGATTCTCCTTTCATTTGAAATATACTTCTACTATTTCAAATAAAATTATACCCTCGTTAAGGCGGATCCTTTGCTGCTACACTTGCGGCATTAATTTTGTGCCCTTTTCCCACTCTTCCTCATGATGTACACCCACTAAAACAACTTCTCATGCATCCAAATAGTTATTAACATCATACACATGTTACATAGGGTCCATTCAATGAGAAACAACAATTACATTCATTGAATGGCCCATTATATCATCAAAAAGACCAAAATAGAGTTATTTCAATGCACCAAAATGACCACCTACAACAACTTTCCAAATCTGAAGCAAAATAGATTATATAATCATTCAATACAGATGAAAAATGATGTTATGATGTTATTATATCACCCACAATTCTGTTCCAAACCCAAAACAATCAACCAAACATTAAAAAAACAAGATTTTGCAAGGAAAAACTTGAATTTTTATTGAATTTTTGAATCTGTCCGTATAGTGTATACGTTCTCTCTTCCAAGCATTAAATAAAATTCCTATCAACTTCCTCAACCAATCTGGGTTGGTTGGAAGGCTTAGTTAAGTCTAAAAATATTAAAACACCATTTTCCCTCCTAAATGCTCATAACCATTGGGATTCAAATATTTGAATTTCCAACTTACATTTGATTGCATATTAATATTAAAAACCTATTAACTTCTATCCCAATTAATTTATTATTTCTTCTAGGACCTAATTGACTCCCCTAAACAACTTTAGATCCCATTTGGCACTATTGGCCACCCTTATATTGTTTTGGTCCTAAGTCCTTTGCTAGGACTTCTAGGACTTATAATATTTAAATTAAATTGTTTATTAGATATTGCCATTATTGGCCTCAATATATCCCAATTCACTTTTAGGAATTCTTTAGATCCACTACCTCCATTTGGTTCCAAGGTGGACTTAGGTGTTTGGAGAGGTGCTCCTGCACCAAAATTCTTCATTTAAATTTCAAGACATTCGATAAATTGAAACCCCATGTTCATTATTATAATTTCTAATATTTCATAATCTCCTCAAATTAAAATAACATTCATGCACCTGTTATTTCATCTGCTATGACTGAAAGTATAATCTCCAGCTGAAATTGCTCATGCAACTTCTGTTATTGAATTTGCGGTTGCTAGAATGTAATAGCAAAGCATCAACTCACACACCCGATAATGTTATCAAACCCACGCCTGCTGGGAAGAACTGTTTGCAGAAGACTTACACCTGGCAGAGAATTGAAAGACCCTATGATTATGATAATTAAGTCTAGTCACCGCAGTCTCTATATTAAAACATTCGAACAACAAACCTCTTGCCGTTAATTCACAGCACTATAAGAAATGCACCCAGATTTTCTAGCCACCCATTACTTTCAAAACTCAATGGCATTCCTAGTATTATTCGATGGCACAAGACTCCATCTTACAACAAAGTGCCTGGAAGAATGAACGTTCTTCTTGGCAATTAAACCCTAGTCTCCTTAGCATTTCGAACCATTACAGAATTCTCCATTTCATCAAAATATAACATAATCAATGAAATACATTTTCACAAGTTGAAGGCTTTTTAAGAAAAAACGTCAATCTTCTTCATAACACCAAACTCTAGCTTCAAATACACACTTCTCACTTAAGTTCCTTGAAGCGTGAAGCACACACTTTTTGATTAGAACATAAAGTAACATGATAATAAATTAAGCCAAGCTTAATTGTATAAGATATGAAGATGGATGCACATTATGAACCCAACTGAAGAAGAATGAAGATCAAACTTAAATCCAACTACCTTGCTTAAAATAGGAGCCACTAACTAACTTACTATAAATAGTAAGTGCACATAGAGATCCCCTAAACATTCCATCAGCTCACGGGAATCACATTAATGAATTGACAATAGAAAGCATAGGTACTTGCTAAATTGGGGACATTACATAATATAAGGATTATTGGGGTACCCTAATGTTGGCAAGAGTTCTTTTATTAAAAATATTACTATGACAGATGTGGATGTGCAACGTTATGCTTTTACAAACTAACTTCTAATTATCCCCTAACTAACTGATTGTTAATGACAAACACTAGAATACATATTTGCACTCATCCTACTGCTCACCCCAAAGTCGTCGGTGTCATTCAAATGATTGTGTGTGCCAAAAAAGGTTGTCAATAGCATTTATCCGACCATTCAAATTTGTTGGAACAAATGGTTCAATGCTACGATCGATGGTTTGAAAGATACGCAACGTTGAACGTTTCAGCTGAGGAACACTTTGAGTTCTGACACTGACTCAAAATGTGTTGCCAAATTTAAAATAAGTTGAATCTCTAAAAACTGAGATAGGCTTTTGTAGGCCCCAACAACACGGTCTTGTAGCACCTGACAGATTGATTCTACCTCGTATGAGCTCTGATAT
Organism: Chamaecyparis obtusa; assembly: GCA_027943335.1. Taxonomy (NCBI): domain Eukaryota; kingdom Viridiplantae; phylum Streptophyta; class Pinopsida; order Cupressales; family Cupressaceae; genus Chamaecyparis; species Chamaecyparis obtusa. Next base: position 362,007 of record BSBK01005005.1, read on the forward strand.
ATGACCCCGCAAAGATCACTGATTTCATGCTTAAGAGACCTTGAGGGACACTTCAGCACAGAGTCATCAATGGGGTTTGAACGACTATGCATGGTGAACAAGATTGCCACTAGTGTTTACCTGGCCATTCAGAGCTGTTGGAACAGACGGTTTGATGCTACGACTGATGGTTCAAAAGATACGTAACGTTTTCCGTTTCAACTGAGGAACACTGAGTTCTGACACCGACCGAGAATGTGTTGCAGAATTTAAAATAAGTTGAATTTTTGAAAACTGAGATAGGCTTTTTTAGGCCCCAGAAACACAGTCTTGTAGCACTTGATAGATCAATTCTATGTTGCATGAGCTCTGAGATATGACTCCGCAAAGATCACCAATTTCATGCTTAAGGGATCTTGAGGGACACTTCAGCACAAAGTCGTTGACAGGGTTCGAATAACTGTGTGTGGTGAATGAGGTTGCCACTAGCATTTACCCAGCCATCTGGAGCTATTGGAATAGATGGTTCAATGCTACGACTAATAGTTGGAAAGATAGGCAACGTTGGCCATTTCAACTGAGGAACACTTTTGAGTTCTGACACCAACTGAGAATGTGTTGCCGAATTTAAAATAAGTTGACTCTCTAAAAACTAAGATAGGCTTTTGTAGGCCCTAGCAACATGGTCCTATAGCACCTCATGGATTGATTCTACATTGCACGAGCTCTGAGATATGACCCCGCAAAGATCACCAATTTCATGCTTAAGGGACCTTGAGGGACACTTCAGCACTGAGTTGTTGGCGGGGATCGAACGACTATGGGTGCCGAATGAGGTTTCCACTAGCATTTACCCAGCCATTTGAAGCTATTGGAATAGATGGTTAAATGCTATGACTGATGGTTAGAAAGATACGCAACATTGACTGTTTCAGTTGAGGAACACTTTGAGTTCTGACACTGACCAAGAATGTGTTGTCAAATTTAAAATAAGTTGAATCTCTGAAAATTGAGACATGTTTTTTTTACGCCCCAGCAACACAGTCCCGTAGCACCTGATGAATCGATTCTACGTCGCACGAGCTCCAAGATATGACCCCACAAAGATCATTGATTTCATGCTTAAGGGACCTTGAGGGACACTTCAACACGGAGTCATCGACGGGGATTGAATGACTGTGGGTACCAAACAAGGTTTCCACTAGCATTTACCTAGCCATTCAGAGCTATTGGAACTAATGATTCGATGCTACGACTGACAGTTAGAAAGATACGCAACATTGACCATTTCAGCTGAGGAACACTTTGAGTTCTGACACCGACCGAGAATGTGTTGCCAAATTTAAAATAAGTTGAATCTCTAAAAAATGAGATAGGCTTTTGTAGGCCCTGGAAACTTGGTCCCATAGCACCTAAAAAATTGATTCTACATTGCACGAGCTCTGAGATATGACCCCGCAAAGATCACCGATTTCATGCTTAAGGGACCTTGAGGGACACTTCAGCACGAAGTCATCAGCGGGGATCAAATGACTGTGGGTGCCGAATGAGGTTTCCACTAGCATTTAACCAGCCATTTAGAGCTGTTGGAACTGATGGTTCAATGCTATGAACAATGATTAGAAAGATACGCAACGTTGACCGTTTTAGCTAACGAACACTTTGAGTTCTAACACTGACCGAGAATGTGTTGCTAAATTTAAAATATGTTGAATCTCTAAAAATTGAGACAGGCTTTTGTAGGCCCTAGAAACATGGTCCCATAGCACTTGACAGATTGGTTCTATATTGCATGAGCTTCGAGATATGACCCCACAAAGATCACCAATTTCATGCTTACGGGACCTTGAGGGACACTTCAACACGGAGTCATCAGCGGAGATCGAATGACTGTGGGTGCCGAATGAAGTTGCCACTAACATTTACCTGGCCATTCAAAGCTATTGGAATTGACGGTTCGATGCTACGACTGATGGTTAGAAAGATACGCAACATTGACCATTTTAGCTGAGGAATACATTGAGTTCTGACACTGATTGAGAATGTGTTGCCAAATTTCAAATAAATTGGAATCTCTCAAAACTGAGATAGTCTTTTGTAGACCCTGACAACATGGTCTCGTAGCACCTGATGAATCGATTCTACCTCACACGAGCTCTGAGATATGACCCCAAAAAGATCATTTATTTCATGCTTAAGGGACCTTGAGGGACACTTCAGCACAGAGTCATTGATGGGGATCAAATGATTGTGGGTGTCAAACAAGGTTGGCACTAGTGTTTACCTGTCCATTCGAAGTTGTTGGAACTGACGGTTCGATGCTACGACCGATGGTTAGAAAGATACGGAACATTTACCATTTTAGCTGAGGAACACTTTGAGTTCTGACACCGACCGAGAATGTGTTGCTGAATTTAAAAATAAGTTGAATCTATGAAAATAGAGATAGGCTTTTATAGGCCCTAGCAACATGGTCCCGTAGCACCTAATGAATCGATTCTACGTCGCACGAGCTCTGAGATATGACCCTGCAAAGATCACCGATTTCATGCTTAAGGGACCTTGAGGGACACTTCAGCATAGAGTCAACGATAGGGATCAAAAGACTATGGGTGCCGAATGAGGTTGCCACTAGAATTTACTTGACCATTCGGAGCTATTGGAACTAATGGTTCAATGCTAGGACCGACGGTTAGAAAGATATGCAACATTGACTGTTTCAGCTGAGGAACACTTTGAGTTCTGACACTGACCGAGAATGTGTTACCAAATTTAAAATAAGTTAAATTTTAAAAAAAGAGATAGGATTTTGTAAGCCCTAGCAACACTGTCCCATAGCACCTGATGAATTGATTCTATATCACACGAGCTTTGAGATATGACCCCACAAAGATCACTGATTTCATGCTTAAGGGACCTTGAGGGACACTTTAGTAGGAGTCATCGGTAGGGATCAAATGACTGTGGGTGCTGAATGAGGTTGCCACTAGTGTTTACCTAGCCATTTGAAACTGTTGGAACTGACAGTTCGATGCTACGATCAATGGTTAGAAAGATACGCAACATTGACTATTTCCGTTGAGGAACACTTTGAGTTTTGACACTGACCGAGAATGTGTTTCCAAATTTAAAATAAGTTGAATCTCTGAAAAATGAGATAGGCCTTTGTAGACCCTGGAACCATGATCCTGTAGCACCTAACAAATCAATTCTATGTCACACGAGCTCCGAGATATGACCCCGCAAAGATCATCAATTTCATGTTTAAGGGACCTTGAAGGACACATCAGCACAGAGTCATCGGTGGGGATCAAACAACTGTGGGTGCTGAATGAGGTTTCCACTAGTATTTACCCAGCCACTTGGAGCTGTTGGAACTGACAATTCGATGCTACGACCGACGGTTTGAAAGATATGCAATGTTGACCGTTTCAGCTGAGGAACACTTTGAGTTCTGACACCGACCGAGAATGTGTTGCCGAATTTAAAATAAGTTGAATCTCTAAAAACTAAGATAGGCTTTTGTAGGCCCCAGTAATATGGTCTAGTACCACTTGATGAATCGATTCTACATCACATGAGCTCTGAGATATAACCCCACAAATATCATCGATTTCATGCTTAAGGGACCTTGAGGGACACTTTAGCACGGAGTCGTCGGTGGGGATCAAATGACTATGGGTACCAAACGAGGTTGCCACTAGCATTTACCTAGCCATTTAGAGCTATTGGAACTGATGGTTTGATGCTATGACCGATGGTTGGAAAGATACGCAACGTTGACCATTTCAGTTGAGGAACACTTTGAGTTCTAACACTAACCGAGAATGTGTGTAAATTTAAAATGAGTTGAATCTCTAAAAATTGAGATAGGCTTTTGTAGGCAATAGAAACATAGTCCCATAGCACCTAAAAAATTGATTCTACCTCACACGAGCTCTAAGATATGACCCTATAAAGATCATCGATTTCATGCTTAAGGGACCTTGAGGGACACTTCAGCATGGAGTCATCGGCAGGGATCGAATGACTATGGGTGCCGAACAAGGTTGCCACTAGCATTTACCCAGCCATTCAGAGCTTTTGGAACTGATGGTTCGATGCTACAACCGACGGTTGGAAAGATACACAATGTTGACTGTTTCAACTAAGGAACACCTTAAGTTCTAACACCGACCGAGAATGTGTTGCCGAATTTAAAATAAGTTGAATCTCTGAAAATTGAGACAGGCTTTTGTAGCCCCCAACAACATGGTCTTGTAGCACCTAACGAATTGATTCTACGTCACATGAACTCTAAGATATGACCCCGCAAAGATCACCGATTTCAAGCTTAAGGGACCTTGAGGGACACTTCAGCATGGAGTCATCGACTGGGATTGAACAACTGTGGGTGCCGAATGAGGTTGCCACTAGTGGTTACCCAACCATTCGGAACTATTGGAACTGACGGTTTGATGCTACAACCGACGGTTAGAAAGATACACAATGTTGACCGTTTCAACTGAGGAACACTTTGAGTTCTTACACCGACTGTGAATGTGTTGCTGAATTTAAAATAAGTTGAATCTCTGAAAACTGAGATAGGCTTTTGTAGGCCCTGGCAACATGGTCTATAGCACCTGATGAATTGATTCTACATCACATGAGCTCTGACATATGACCCCGCAAAGATCATCAATTTCATGCTTAAGGGACCTTGAGGGACACTTCAACACGGAGTCATTGGCGGGGATCAAATGACTATGGGTGCCGAACAAGGTTGCCACTAGTGTTTACCCAGCCATCCGGAGCTGTTGGAACTGATGGTTTGATGCTACGACTGATGGTTGGAAAGATATGCAACATTGGCCATTTCAGCTAAGGAACACTTTGAGTTCTGACCACAACTGAGAATGTGTTGCCGAATTTCAAATAAGTTGAATCTCTGAAAATTGAGATAGGATTTTTTAGGCCCTAACAATATGGTCTCGTAGCACCTAATGAATTGATTCTACGTTGCACAAGCTTTGAGATATGACTTTGCAAAGATCATCAATTTCATGCTTAAGGGACCTTGAGGGACACTTCAGCACAGAGTCGTCGGCAGCGATCGAACGACTATGGGTGCCAGATGAGGTTGCCACTAGCATTTACCTGATCATTTGGAATTGTTGGAACTGATGGTTCAATGCTACAACCGATGGTTAGAAAGATACGCAACGTTGACCATTTCAACTAAGGAACACTTTGAGTTCTAACATCGACCGAGAATGTGTTGCCAAATTTAAAATAAGTTGAATCTCTTAAAATTGAGACAGGCTTTTGTAGGCCCTAGCAACATGGTCTTGTAGCACCTAATAGATCGATTCTACCTAGCACAAGCCCTGAGATATGACCCCACAAAGATCACTAATTTCATGCTTAAGGGACCTTGAGGGACACTTCAGCACGAAGTCGTCGGTAGGGATCGAATGACTATGGGTGTTGAATGAGGTTTCCACTAGTGTTTACCTAGCCATTTGGAGCTATTGGAACTGATGATTTGATGCTACAACCAAAGGTTGGAAAGATATGCAACGTTGGCTATTTCAACTGAAGAACACCTTAAGTTCTAACACCAACTGAGAATGTGTTGCTGATTTTAAATGAAGTTGAATCTCTCAAAACCGAGATAGGCTTTTGTTGGCCCTAGCAACATGGTCCTGTAGCACCTAATAGATAATTTCTACCTTGCACGAGCTACATGATATGACCCCACAAAGATCGCTGATTCCATGCTTAAGGGACCTTGAGGGACACTTCAGCATGGAGTCATCGGCGGGGATCGAACGACTGTGGGTGCCGAATGAGGTTGCCACTAGTGTTTACCTGGCCATTTGAAGCTATTGGAACTGATGGTTCGATGCTATGACTGATAGTTGGAAAGATATGCAATGTTGGCCATTTCAAATGAGGAAAACTTTGAGTTTTGACACCGACTGAGAATGTGTTGCCGAATTTAAACAAAATTGAATCTCCAAAAACCAAGATAGGCTTTTGTAGGCCCTGAAAATATGGTCTCATTGCAATTAAAGGATCCATGCTACCTTGCATGAGCTCTGAGATATGACCCGACAAAGATCATTGATTTCATGCTTAAGGGACCTTGAGGGACACTTCAGCACAGAGTCGTCGGTGGGGTTGGAACAACTGTGCATGGCATGTACTTGCATGAGGACATTATATATTACAAAAATCCTACACAGAAGCAACTGGCAAGCTACTCAAAAATTAGTAACTGATAGCAAGTGAGATAATGTAGATGCTTTAATAAACCACTATCTTCTTTACTCAAGCAACATCCGGTTCATCTGCTCGAATGGGGCATGTTTGGGAACAGACAGTCTCCATTTAAACTCAAGTCTCTGGAAGTAGTTATATTTGTCAGTGGAGGAGATACACCCATTGTATCTACAATAACTTCATGCTGACTGGAATTACCATTACTCTTCAATTGGGATACTCTCTCCAAAATTGCATCTACCCTTTTACCAATTAATGGGTCTATTTGTGGACCTCGAAGGAGTTGGTCACCTAAACGAGAACTTTGAGATGAAGCAAGAACTTCTCTATGAAAGAGATCAGTACCTTGAGAAGCTCTCCACTTGTCAACTGAATTAAAACCTTGGGCCATAGATGGCTGCTCTTTGTTTTAAAATGAGGAGTGAGACTACCTTGCCAAAGGTGGCAATGAACTTACATTTCAATGATAATGCCCAAGTCCCATAAATGCAAGGCCATTGACAGATAGTCATTTCTAATAGAAACATTTGTGGTGCTAGAATGAAGTGCACGACCAAATTCTTTGCTTGCTAATGAACCAATTTGGGAAATTAATGGGTCTATTTTTGGACCTCGAAGGAGTTGGTCACCTTAATGAGAACCTTGAGATGAAGCAGGAACTTCTCTATGAAAGAGATCAGTACCTTGAGAAGCTCTCCACTTGTTAGCTGAATTAAAACCTTGGACCATAGATGGCTGCCCTTTTTTGTAAAATGAGGAGTGAGACTGCCTTGCCAAAGGTGGCAACGAACTTACATTTCAATGATAATGCCCAAGTCTCGTAAATGCAAGGCCATTGACGGATAGTCATTTCTAATAGAAACATTTGTAGTGCTAGAATGAAGTGCATGACCAAATTCTTTTCCTGCTAACGAACCAATTTGGGAAATTAATGGGTCTATTTGTGGACCTCAAAGGAGTTGGTCACCTAAACGAGAACCTTGAGATGAAGAAAGAACTTCTCTATGAAAGAGATCAGTACCTTGAGAAGCTCTCCACTTGTCAGCTGAATGAAAACCTTGGACCATAGATGGTTGCCCTTTGTTGTAAAATGAGGAGTGAGACTGCCTTGCCAAAGGTGGCAACGAACTTACATTTCAATGATAATGCCCAAGTCCCGTAAATGCAAGGCCATTGACGGATAGTCATTTCTAATAGAAATATTTGTGGTGCTAGACTGAAATGCATGACCAAATTATTTTCCTGCTAATGAACCAATTTGAGGCTTCATTGCACATTGCTATGTGGATAATTCCACAACACTTGTTACTTCTCTATCTGATTTTTGCTATCAGTGTACATGTGCACTAAAGAGATTTTGTCACTACTTGAGCTACTAGTGGATGGTGAGTAATCGTCATCATCATCATCTGACATAGGGTCACATGCATATCTTACTTCTTTCCTTTGCCACTTTCCCCTTCCTAACTCTTCCTCCTTATATGTAAGTTCTATCATGGGTCCAAGAAGCTCTTCCCACTCTTTCTCATTAACTGTGGGCTTTGTCTCTTTGTCCTAAGTAATTGGCATACCTTGGATGGCACCAAGATAACTATTTTCTTCTGAAATGTCCTTTTCTCTCACATTAATATCTCTATTAAGAAGATTTTCTATATCTTCCTCTGTATATTAAATAGATGTAGCTACAATCCCATGTTCATCTTGAATAATCCTTGCACCGTTGAGTAATATATCATGTAATTCCTTAATAGTTTCATTCTTAATAGAATTCATAACTAGATTTTCCATAGCCAATTTTCTTCTTGATCATTGCAATATTTTGTCCTCAACTGAACAGATTGTAATCAGTTGATATACAGTCATAGTTTTCTCTTGGCCAATCCTGTGGGCTCGCGATCTGGATCTAGAAGAGTAGTATTAGGAAGAAAACAAGGGTTGAAATCTAGATCTGTGGGCTCTCAAATATTCAAATTTGGATTCACTAGAAGCATTAGTTCTCAAAAAAAAAATAGTAAAGCATACCATATATAATGACTGTGTCGACACTCGACTGCATCATATAATAAGTTGAAATTAGATAATCATAAAACACTTTGTAAAGTACAGTGTACATATCATATACAACCACATCAAATGAGTTACAAAAGGTTAAGGTTGTTACCAAGTTTCCTACTGCTCTGGGTTAGGTTTTGTTGGAAGATTTTAGGTTTTTTGTACATGGTGTTTATGGCAAGCTTGTTTAGAAGTTGGTTTTGGCTTGGGTTTATGTGTTGAAGTTGGTTTTGGTTGAAGAGTTTGCAAGTTGAGAGTGATTGAAGGAGTTTGATGAGTTTGAAGGGTGCATAAGGGTCATCAAATTGGTGCAAGGGTATAGCAGTAGACATTCTAGCCTTTGGAGGGGATATTTTATGCATGAATCCATCATAGGATGGTCAAATGATGGTGAATCAAATTAAGTAAAGGATTCTCCAAAGATGAGAAAATAAAAGAAACTAATGTTCAAGCCCACAAAGGATTCAGTAGTCAAAGCAATGAAATCTAAGAATACAAGGTGTTGAAACAAGTGCATCCCTCCAGGGGAATATCCAGTGTTGCCATGTATATCATGGAGAGCTTCATGATTGATATTTTTCATAAGATTAATCCCGAGGCTTCTTCTCTGCTGAAATATAACAAGTTCATGACACTTTCCTCTAGAGAAATTGAGATTGTTGTCAAGTTTGTTCTACCTGGAGATCTAGCTAGGCATGCTACTTCTGAAGGAAGTAAGGCTGTTACCAAGTTTCCTACTGCTCTGGATTAGGTTTTGTTGGAAGATTTTAGGTTTTGTGTACATGGTGTTTATGGAAGGATTGTTTAGAAGCATTTTGTGACATTTTAGGACAGTAAATCCAAGTTATTCTTGACTATCCTGAACATGGATTTTGCAAACAACACTTTGTTTATTTTGAAAGTTTAATGAATGGATTGACTCCCCCAACCCGTGTGGTTGATGTGATTGGTGGGAGGAGTAATAACATGTATATAATCCTTGTATAGAATTTTAAATGCAAGGATGGACAGGTATTGTGGAGGAGAGACCACAAACATGGAGAGTAAAGTGCTGATTGGGGGTTACTAGTGTTGGGACTAGTCATGGTCTAAGAGATTCATCCATTGGAGGGCCATAGTTTATGGATTGGATGGTCATATTATGTTTTTTTAATGGTGTTTAAACCCTTAGTTTGATTGGGAATTGTGTGGAGGTGTTAGATTGGAGAAGCCATGGGTGTGAAGGCCTTAAATAGAGGGTTTTGTAGTTGGTTGTTTAAAACTTGTTGTCTATTCTTGAAAAGTGGAAAATCCTTGGTTTAGGATCATAATAAAAGACTATTTTTGGTCATGGAACCCTAGAAGTAAGTGGTTGATAGGGTTGCTTTGTTAGGAGGGGCTAATTAAACCTGGGAGAAGAGCACTTAAAAAAGGAAGTCTACACTAGTCAAAGAGTTAAAGTTTGAGATTGATATCAACTTAGGAATTCCAAAAAGGGTACTAAAAAATGTAAAAAAATTGATAGGTTGTTTGGGAAGTTTGGGAGAAAAACACTGATTTCAATTTTGGTAGGGCTACTAGGTAGGCCTGGAAGGCTATAATGGAAGAATAGTGAACGATGAGTGGATAGGAGTGAAAGGGGAGTTTTAACATGTCTAATTTACCATGTTAATATGATCCATATCATTGGGATCAAGGTAAGAAATTTGGTTTGGTTTGTGGTGTGTTGGAGGCACTAGGTGCACTAAGTGGCCTAGGAGGGTACTGGTTCTTAGAGAGATTGGAACAAAGAAAAGTGATAGTGAACTCATGAGTGTGGTTGTGGAAGTTACTTAAAAAGTCAAAGAACTCCATTTGATCTTTGAATAGGACTGATTACTTGAGTTGATTCCAAGTTACTTGTTGAATCCTCGAGTTGAGTTGGCCTATTTAAGCTGATAGTGGAGGTCTCTGCATCAAGATGGTATGAAAGGAGAGAATGAAGTAAACAATTCTCCAAAGCTGAGAAAAGAAAAGAAAGTGATGTTCAAAAGGAAGATAATAAGAAAAAGAAGAGGAAGAGAAGTGTAGGAAGTTACAAAAGGTTAATATACAAGGTGTTGAAACAAGTGCATCCCTCCAAGGGAATATCCAGTGCTACCATGGATATCATGGAGAGCTTCATGATTGATATTTTTGATAAGATTACTCCTGAGGCTGCTTCTCTACTGAAATATAATAAGATCGTGACACTTTCCTCTAGAGAAATTGAGATTGTTGTCAAGTTTGTTCTGCCTAGAGAGCTGGCTAGGCATGCTGGTTCTGAAGGAAGTAAGGCTGTTACCAAGTTTCCTACTACTCTGGGTTAGGTTTTGTTTGAAGATTTTAGGTTTTTTGTATGTGGTGTTTATGGTAGGCTTGTTTAGAAGTTGGTTTTGGCTTGGGTTTATGTGTGGAAGTTAATGTTGAACTGAGATCTTACTGTATGTCAAGAATTTCTATTATAAATTTTTTTATTAATAATGAGAAATACTTTTACAACTCAGCTCAATAGGAGCACCGGAGGAAAGAGCTGAGTAGAGAAAACCTTCTGGTATTGCCCCAAAAAATAGAAGAGAAAGGTTTTCATTAAATGTTACAAACTTCCTGTTATACATACAGGGTAATGCATGAGCAATTTACAATCCACCCAATTTACAGTGCTATATAAATTTGGCATGTTACAATATTTTGTATCTCCATTTAGTCCAATGAACCAATTGGGTCTGCCCTACCCTTGATTGTCTCAAGTATTGCCTTGTGGTCTGACTCACGAACCTTCCAAAGAGTTTTATTTTGCGGTCTTCCCCCATATTTGATTAAGTGGATATTTGATGCAACGATGAGGTTTGAATAATGAAGAATCTTTTTGTGTGTCTCCCAATCCTCAAACAAGCACAACCTAGGGTTCTTCATAGCATACCGTCTAAGCCATGTACCAATTACAACCACTGCTCCTATAGGGTATTCTAATTCTTCACCATCGATAACTGAGTGATCCAATTTCTTTTTTGCCTCTACACAATGACACAAATAATAGTCTGTCCCTTCTTCATTGTCTTCAGGTGCAATAATAGCAAAAACATGGCCTATAATGATATAAACATAATGAGGACATTACTTTACTAAATATTTATGATAAAGTACTAAATTTGAGATTATTTGTATGTGGAAAATACCGACCTGGTTGTACTAGATCAGATAAGCGATCAAAGTCAATGGATGATTCCATTTCTATCAGTTATAGTGATTCATGGGGATGATAGGAGGCAAGTGGACTCAAAATACACATATACCATTCGTCAACCCATTCCTTTGACTGACACCCATCCCAATCTTCATCTACACATGATGAACAAAAGCATGCCATATGTCGTGTGTGGATACTCCATGAACCTGCATTACAACTTCTAAAAGAGTGTAGCTGACTCAATTCTATCAATGTACAACAATCCTCATATGGTGCAATGTTAGTTTCATCCATCAACCAAAAAAATCTATGAACCGTAGACTCACCTTCATTACCTGGACCCATTGTACCATTACACCACTGGACAATACATCCTGCATCTGACAATGTTGCTTTTTCTGTGTACTTTAATTCTTCATGTGCTAAGGCTCTTTTAATACATGCACCTGTGCCATCGTGCTCTCCCTTTCCATGACTAGCCTCTATGAAATTCCACATATATTGAATTCCAGTAATCTTATGCATCTTGCACAACCAATAAAACATCCGTGAATTCTTGAATTGAGATGCACAATTATCTGACCAAATGATATGTCAATGATATTTTATGCCCCTATTTGCCAAATGACCATAAAATAGTTGAAAGCAACCATGTACAAACTCTGTAGAATGTGAGTGATCATCGCTAATATAAAAATGATACTCCCTCAATATCTTCATGTTCTCCTTTGTACTGTCTAGTGCATGCATGAATGCTATATGAACAAATATAGCAACCTGTTGAGAGCTGTGATACTTTGCTTGCACCTCATTCTGTGGTTGTAGGGTGTAGTTCTCTACAAAGTCCACAATTGAAACAATGGTATCAAGTGGGAATGTGTCCTTGCACAACTTGAATTTCATATCTAACCATTGCACTCTATGTGTATGCCTTGCATACTCATAAATAATTTTTTTACAAAAAATGTCCATGAACTAATACACTGGAATTTTTTCAATTACTAATTCACATCTTTTAGCCTCTTTTCCATCTTTTAGATTGTATGTCATGGTCTTATATTTTGCAAATTCCACTATTTTGTTACTGATTGCATGCGTACTCTCCATATGTTGACAAATTGGCAAACGTTGCAAACCTCCGTAATCTATGCATGTACCATTCAAGCATGAGAGCTTGTAAAATTGTTGACCATCCACTCTTTCACATAAAATGGTAGATATTAATTCCCTTCAAGATCTAGGTGGGACATTTATGTTACAATCCTGCAAAACATTGTTAGAGTGCAAAGCTACACATATATTCCTATAAACTTCAAAATGGTTAGAAAATTCAATATGTACCCTACAACAAGAAGTTGTGTGTGTGTAATTTATGTTGACATAAAAAGGTTTACACATTTCAAAATATCTCTGACTAATTTTAATTTGAGGATACATATGCATAAATTTTGCAAAGAATTGTGTCTAAGTTGAATCCAAAAAATGTTTTGGATGTGGAACATGAATTCAACTACCAATCCTCCTTACAACATCTCTTTTTCTTCTAAAATTATTCAATCAAAGATTTCAAAGCTTCAACAATTGCTTTATCTTTTCACGGTAGTCTACCGGAAAATGCTCATAACTCATTGCTCTTTGGATCTTCCACTCTTTGACACCTTCCTAGGGCTCTCATTAGAAACTTTCTACTTATTTTCAATGTTTTCTTGTCTTTCTAATGAGCCGAGATTTCTTCATTTGAGTGCTTAGTATCGTTGATGTAAGTACATGTCGTGTGACATTACTACCTTTCATGCATGATGTAGAACCCACACTCTCATATGCAGTCATTAGATTCTTTACAATAGATTTTTCACTTGACTCGTCTGTCATTCTTAGCCCAAGAATCTTCATGATGGGCCTAAATTTTAGATTTCTCATCATTTCAAAAAATAGTTGACATCTTCCTATCATGTTTAAAGTCTCAAAAAATGATCTCCAAATATGATTAACATTTCTTTGACAAGTACACGTGGGAATCTTATCAGGCATTGCTTGCAAAATGTTAGTATAAATATCAATCAAATATTTTGGTTTTCTATATTTAATAATTCTAGGAGCATCAAAAATATTATGTGTAAATTGTGTACCATCTTGAGAGCCTTCAACATGAGATGATGTTGTGCCCACACCTTCAGAAGTAGACAATGATGTACCTTCAACATGATCGAAGAGTGTGCCCACACCTTCGGAAGTAGACAATGGTGTGCCTTCAACATGATGCATTGGTGTGCCTCCACCTTTGGAAGTAGACAATGGTGTGCCACCACCTTCAGAAGTAGACAATGGTGTGCCTTCAACATGATACATTGGTGTGCCTTGAACATTGGATGATGATGTCTCTTGAACTTGGGAACTCGTAGATGATGTCCCTGCATCTTCATAATTCAATTGTCTTGTTGCACACAAGTTTCTCATTCATTGTCTTTTTTATTCCAATTCCAATTCTATCTTACTTTGTATTGATGTTTCATGTTCCTCATCCAAAGGAAAATCTTCTTCTATAGTATCTAATTTTTTTTGTTCATGAAGTTGTCTCATTCTTTCCCTTTTCTTCTCTTTGTCTCTTTTATGCTCTTCTTGTGTTAAATTCTTTGCTTGTTTCCTTAGCATGATGATGATTTCTACATATCAATTGATTACAATTTTAAAAATATAATATAAATGTAAACCAATAAGTCAAATTATAATATAAACCTCTTACAATATGACAAATTATAATATAAATTTATTACACTTATATCAAATTATGTATCAAGAACAACTCTATATCATACAAGTTATAAACCAAAACACTATTAACATTTGACATGTAGAACATAAAAAAATTACCTCAATCTCTTTTTGTCTTTTTTGATTCCAATAATTGACTTTCACAATGGTGAAAAGAAAAAATTTGTCACTATGGTGCAAAATGATGTTGATTTGTCACTATCAACACCATGAAAAGTGAAAGCTTGTCGGAGAAAACACAGAATTCAAACAGCATAACAAAATGTGGGCCTCTTTCACGAGATCCTTGCCAAATAAGACCATTTCTTCTAGTTTTACATAGCGCGAGTGCGCTATAGGGCATGTGCCCTATACAAAACAAAAAACATGTCATGTGCACATCTAGTCTTAAACATAGGGTGCACACCCTATAGGGCGTACGCCCTATGTAAAATAAGAAAAAGGGAGAAAAGAGAGAGAGTGAGAGAGAATGGAGAGAGTAGGAGAGAAGGGTAAGGAGAGAGAGAAGGGGAAGGGGAGATCGAGAGAGATTAGAGATAGGAGAGAAGAGTAAGGAGATAGAAGGGGAGAGGGAGAGAGAATAGAGATAGGAGAGAAGGGTAAGGAGAGAGAGAGAGAGAGAGAGAGAGAGAGAGAGAGAGAGAGAGAGAGAGAGAGAGAGAGAGAGAGAGAGAGAGAGAGAGAGAGAGAGAGACATATAGAAGGGGAAGGGGAGAGAGTAGGAGAGAGAGAAGGAAAAGGGGAGAGAGAGAGGAGGGAAGGAGAGATAGAGGATGGGGGAGAGAGAGAGAGAGAGAGAGAGAGACAAAGATAGAGACACACACACACACACACACAGACAGAGATAGAGAGAGAGAGAGACAGAGACAGAGATAGAGATAGAGAGACAGAGACACACACACACACACACACACACACACAGAGAGAGAGAGAGAGAGAGAGAGAGAGAGAGAGAGAGAGAGAGAGAGAGAGTGTGTGTATGGGGGAGAGAGGGAGAGAGAGAGAGGAGAGAAGGGAGAGAGAGATATAGAAGGTCAAAGTGAGTGTGATAAGCGGGAGAGAGAGAGTGATAAGGGGGAGAAAGGGAGAGAAAGAGTATGGGGGAGGGAGAGAGATAGAGAGAGCACTCTCTCTCTCTCTCTCTCTCTCTCTCTCTCTCTCTCTCCCTCTCTCTCCCTCTATCTCGCTCCCTCTTCCTCCCACTTTGAATATTTCTCATCACTATGTAAATCTCATAAATTTACATAGGGCACATGCCCTATGTAAATTTATGATTTACATAGGGTGCATGCCCTATAGGGCAGGTGCACTTTAGGGCATGCGTGCTTTTTAAAGGATTTGAATTTACCAATCCTAAGGCTTGGATTTGCCTTGGAGATCCAACCCAAAGGCTTGGACGATTGAAATAGGCCTGAGACATGTTTTCCAATAGACATACAAAAAAATGACATCTTTTTTTGTGTGCTCCTCGTCAGGTTTACTCGTGGCTCAAGAACGCAAAAATCAGATAATGTGATATTGTAGATCTCTCTGTTAGCTATCTAAGCATATAATTTATTTTGAATTCTGATTATGTTAAGTTTTTCAACTCTAATTTCTTTTGTGTGTATGTCCATTTTTTGTAAAAAACCAACATGCAGTATTTTGGGCATAGATTTTGGCTCGTTCATCGAATTTTGCAATAAGTTACATTTTTAGAAACTAGACTCCATTCTACACACTTTAAAAAAAAGAAAATTTAATTTTTGATTAGTTTTAAATGATTTCAAGGGGGAGCACATAGAAATTTCATGTTTTCAGGATGTGTGCACTTTGTAAATTCATAAAAAATTATACGTTCATAAAAAAATTACCAAAAAAACCTGGGACAAACTATGTGATGTTAGCTAACTTCTCATTGGAGCGATTAAATTTTTTTAAAAAAAAAGTTAACATTTTAGGGGGAGCACACTAGACGCTTTGTTATGTTTTTGGAGAAAAAACAAGACTTTTTTTTGTGCTCCCCCTTATTGAGGGCCTTAGTCTGCACCATTTTCAAAATAAGTTAGTAGTTTAGGAACTAGATTCAAAGTATTACAACTCTTGTTTTTGTCACATCGCAAAATTTTGAGTCTAACTATCTTCAATTTCTTGTTGAAGTTCAGAGTTTGCTGATTTCAAGAAAAAAGTGGCAACTTATACCCCCTTTTTGGTCCCCCATCTTTGTGCACTTACCCTCTATTAGTATCATAAATGAAGACTTATTTGTTTTCAATCAATGTTTAGAAAATTTCTTGATAATGTTGTCTAAAGTTTGAACCTTTACTGATTTAATGCTCAGTGTTCCCCAAACATATACAAAATGTACACATGATGTACTCAAATAGTTTTCAAAGAACTCTAGTATGTTAATGGTCCATATATTACCTCAAGGTGTTATGAATTTTTAATTATATCCTTTGCTGAAATTTATTATTTGTATCTTGTTTCAAAATCTAGGCTAAAAATATTCATGGATGTGGCTATGGTAGTATCTTGTCAAAAGGTGGAAATCATGATGAGAAATATATACCAACAAAAGTTGAAGAATGGGATTAGAGAGTAAGTGCAGCTAAAGCATTGAAGTGGGGACCTCATATGCAAGTAAGTTCTTGATTTCCTTATATTCATTGAACTTTGGTAAAATATATCCCATTATACATATTTTGTTTGTGTTTAATTGATAAGAATGATTTCTCTTTGAATTCTAACTCTATCTATATATGGGTCCTAATAGACATCTGTTCACAAAGTTCTTGTTATAATCAATTGTTTGAGGGGGGATTTGGGATTGCTATCATGATAACATCATGATTAGATTGCAAACTTGAGATGACACAAATCGAGTGAAATGTGTTTTCACTCAAAATATTGAGAGAAATATGAGAAAAAAAACTAAAAATAAACACCATAGGTTTAAAATTACAAATGAGATATAATCACTCTATCTCTTGGAAAGGTTGTAGTAGGCATTTGAAACCAATTTATCTTCTCTAAGTCCTACCATTGATTATGAATGGTTTCAAACCCAGATGGGAAAAGGTTTTAATGTAGTTGCATTAATGTAGATGACCCTTATTTAGGTCTATTTTAATTGGTATGAATTAGTTGAGTCATAATAGACTAGATCATTCTTAGATTTTAAATGTAAGATTATTTTTTAATAAAGATTTTTTTGCATTTAAAGATTACATGTATATATATGAAAAATAACTTGTATATACTATACAAGGAAAATAAATTTCAAAAGAAAATGCAAGAGTATAGGCATACATAAGAGGATGAACATGTAAATAATAAGGGTGTTAGACATTGCTTGAAGTGATAAATTTTTAACCCAGGTATGAATCTAGTGTGCCACTGTGTGATCCAGAACCTGCAAAGAAAATAGAGATGGAGGTTAGATAAAAAATATCTTAGCAATGAATGGCATCCCATTACTGATCCTCATCTATAATTATGCATGTGCATAGTCAAGCCATACACTTCTGAAAGAAAAACCAAGCTCGTGATATCAATGAAATAAATAGTGTATAAAACAATATATGGTGCACAACAGCAAGAAGCATGCAATGACAACAATAACATTGCATGATGCCCTAGCTCAAATTCAAAATAGTAAATGTGTTAATGTATAATCTAATAGCAGAAACTTCATTGATCATTACCTTTCACTCCTCCATCATTACAGAAGAGATAACTACCTACAACTATATTTCATAATTCCTCCTTTGAAGTATATATATATCAAGTATAATTATGAGTTTACATCATATATTTAGTCTTAATAAAATCTTATAAAATAACATAAAACTAACCCAAAATACTTTGTCTTAATAAAATCTTAATAAAACAATATATTTAGTCTTAATAAAATAATACACTTACTATTTTGAATTTGAGCTTAGGCATCATGCATTGTTTATGAGCTCACTATTTGATTACCAGCCAATCAAATAGGGACATGAGGTGCTCAAACAGCAAGCTTATAAACAATGCATGATGCCCTAGCTTGCAGCCTGCAAGCCATCAAGACACGTCCTCATGAAATTATCATAAACAAGGAGTACCACATAGTGAATATCAACAACAAAACAAAAAAAGAGAGATCAAACACTTCACACAATGCCTTGAAGGTAATAGAAACAATTCCCTAGCTCTCAAAGCTCACGGGTCATCAAGCATTCCAAATGAAAAGATGCAAACAATGCCAATATTAAATAGTGAGCTCATGAACAATGTTTGATGCCCTAGCTTGCAGCCCGTGAGCCATCAAGATATTTCCACATGAAATGATCATAAATAGGGTGTACCACATAGTGAATATCAACACCAAAACAAATAAAGAGAGATCAAACACTTCACACAATATATGTTTTTTTTATAAGATTTTATTAAGACTAAATATATTGTTTTATGAGCTCACTGTTTGAGCACCTCATGTCCCTATTTGATTGGTTGGTGCTCTGTTTGTTATATTGATGCTATTAGATCAAATAGGGACATCAAATAGGGACTCAGTAATAAAATAACACACATAAAATTTTAAATTTGAGCTCATAAAGATTAACTTTCAGAAGAATATGAATGAATACAAACATACATAAGTGGATGAACATAAATAATGAAGGTACCAAACATTACTTGAAGTAATGAAGTGTTGACCCAAGCTTCAATCCAATATGCTCTTGTATGATCCAAAACCTACAAGGAAGGAAAAGATGGGGTTAGATCCAAAGGATCTAAGAAATGTCTGGCACCCTATTACTGATCCTCAACTACAATTATGCATGTGCATAGTCAAGCCATACACTTCTAAAATGAACTATGCTATAGAACAATATGGGTGTGTTAATGTGATTCAAAATCTATTATGCAAGATTGTTTTATTATTGAGATAAGGATATCTTAAGTCTACAAGAATAAATGTTTTGAGAAATATTTGAATTTAATTTCGACAATAACATGAGGAGTGATATATTTCAAGCTTCAGTGAAATTTCCTACCACGCAGTGTTCGTAGATTACATTCAATGTGTTATTTACGCTTGTATTGGTGGGAAAAATGTTGAAAATGTGCAAAAGAGATTGCATTCAACCATGTTGTTTACATGACACATGTAGTTTACCTCCAGCCTAAATCAGTGTTGCATAAAAATTTGTGGACACTGCATGGTATGAAGCTTTGCTGAAGCTTGAAAATGATAAGCATTATGATGCTGAGGTATGGTGTGGTAAGCACAAGTATAGTTTCTCGTAAGCTGCTATTGGTATAGTTTTTTTTTTCAATAGTTGTAGAATCTAGCTTCTCCTATACTTACACGTATGTATACATTCTAGGCTTCGCTTTAATGTCATTTAAATTCGATTGAAATGGTAATAATATTTAAGAGCAACAAGTATGGCATTTTAAACAACTATGCATATACATTATATAACAGGAGGAGTGATATATTTTAATGGCAACACTTAATGAGAAGACATAAAGAAACCCAAATACCTATGAAGACACACTTGGAGCCATCAGAGATTATAAAGACATCCAAAGACATCAACTAGAGGATTTTGGCACCTATAATGGCCTATGAGGTCATTTCATGCAATAAGAATGGTGAATGTGTAATCAGTCCTAAAAGGCCTAATAAGCCTTAGGACCAAATTTGGAGTCTAGGATAGAATTAGGTGTTACAAGTTTCAAATAGGATGATACTTATATGATGGCTTAAGTAAATTGTTCTTAACTTGAGACTAGTACACCATGGGATTAGAGGATGGTTATTATAATAGCAACTATGTGTCTATGGGATACTTTTATATTTTGTATTAAATGATGATAGATACATATGTGTTCCTTCCTTTTGCAACAGTTTATATTCTGATACTTATATCTTGAATTGTCAAATGACCAATGAGTGATAATTTCAAAAGTGTATCATTATTAAAGGCATGTGAATTCATATTGTACTTAATATGAATGCCACCGTGTAATATTTTTACTTATGATATTAATCTTAATATATCCCCATTTTATTATTGATGTCCATATTTACATCTTTTCATCAAATGACCCAAAAACATCAAGAATGGTTGTATATGGTCAATAATAGCCAACTTTCAAAAGAATATGAATGAATGCAAACATACATAAGTGGATGAACATAAATAATGAGGGTACCAGACATTGCCTGAAGTAATGAAGTGTTGACCTGAGGTTCAATCCAGTATGCTCTTGTATGATCCAAAACCTACAAGGAAGGAAAAGATGGGGTTAGATCCAAAGGATCTAAGAAATACCTAGCAACATATTACTGATCCTCATCTACAATTATGCATGTGCATAGTTAAGCCATATAGAGACTCAACAACATGGTAGCATTGATCCAATAACAGAAAATACATTACAAATGCCAAGCTCATGGTCTCAATGAAATAAACAGTGTATAAAATAATATATGGTGCACAATAGTGTAATGCCCCTCCAACCCTAACAATCTTGGTTATGATCTCTAGGAAGTTAGATCATGTTCTAAGTGATTTCATGGTTAAGAGAATGATCCTTCTTGAGATGGTTTCTTCCTAATCATTATAAATTCATATTTTAATGTGAGAAATAATAATATTTCATAGGTATGTTCCTATACATCTTCTTGTGTGTCAGTGATAGTTTAGGACCTTAATGCTAAAAGGATCACCTGATAGACTTATATGATTCTATGTGAAATGATCATTATTAATATTTAAGATTATCTTAGGTTAATTAATTATAATCACTGAAAGGGATTAGATGTATTACTTACTCTAATGATGTTACTTGTTATACTTGAGATTAGACATGATTTGTATAGTGAGGATTGTGTGATTTGTTTTGGTAATGAGACATTATGAGTAGATGCCTAATGATTAAAATGATTTGTGAAAGTCAATAGATAATTCACATGTACATGATTATGTTATGATGCAATATGAAATAGAGATTATTTTGGTACTAATCACGCTAATATGTGATTTATGCTTTGTTGTTGTCACTGTTTGATGTGAGTGTAGGATGAGGGGAGGCAGTCGTAGTTACTACTACAGGAGGTCCACACGATGTTGCACTCTCCCTCCTTGTTTACCACTATCTTTTTATATATAAATATATGTATGCATGTCAGTTGGTGTTGCAGGATGCAGGTACCAGGCATCGACTCCACCTGGCTACACAAGTTTGAGTGTGCCTTAAAAATCCTCGAACAGTTGTTGTGTGGAGATATTATCAAGATTACTCTCAAGGTTACTCGTAGACTTAGTTTTACGTTTAGGAGGTTACCCTAGTTGGGGGATTTGAATGCAGTATGTGATGTGGTCTTGTGATTTGTGATTTGATGTTATTCTAAGATTTATGTTGTGAGTTAGAATTGTACTTTTATATATATATATATATATATATATATATATATATATATATATATATATATATATATATATATATATATATATATATATATATATAAACCAGCTATCTAGGAGGGAGTTGAACTCGAGACCTCCTATAAGTTAGGCTAGTTGGTTTTCGTGTGTGATATGTGTATTTCTTGAAAGTTATTTGTTTGACTTTCTTGTTATGGTTTTCTTTTTAAGCTATTTTAATTAACTTTATTAAAACTTTATTAAGTCTTTTACGGGAATGTTTTGGTTAATTTTCCAACCAACTATGGAAGTTGGAGAAGTTGCTTCCTGTAAAGCAACTCCCCCAACCACATAGTTGGAGGATAAATAATTACAATTTTGTGTGGTTCGGGAGGGAGAATTTTTGGAAGATTTTTGGGAGTTGTCTGCAATTATTTTTCTGAAAATTTATTTGAAGTTTCTATGAGTTTGAGAGTCTTTGATTTTGTGAAGACAAGAGTGTGTGTATTTTTTTGGAATTGGATTTCCAGAGGAAGCTCTCCTGGAGGCTATCTACTCAAGGCTTGACTATTTGCAAAGAGTCTCCAGCCAAGGGAAGAGAATTCTCCGCAGGATCCTAGGTAGGGTCTTAACTGGGATGAATTCTCCAATTCTCCTATGTGTGTATGTGTTTGAGTATTTAAATGATATTTTATTAGATTTATATGTGATTTTTTACTATGTATTGAAAAATAAAATGTAAATATCTTATCTTCTGTGTATTTCTATGTGTTTTTGGGAAGTAGAATATGCATGTTTTTATGATTTTTGGTTTATGAAGTCTTTCCTGGAAGTCTATGATTGATTATATAATTATGATTTGATATATTTATCTATGTACATGGGTTTGTTATTAAATATTTATATTGTTTATATGGTCTACAAAGTTTATTTTGCGAAATGATTTGTAATTAGGATGGTGATGAAAAAGAATATGTTATTTTTTCTAGTTTATTTTCATATACCCGTACTACATTGTGCATAACTTTTGAATCCCACATTATTTTGAAAATCTCTCCAATGAGAATGTGCACAATTAGGTTTTATCCAACATATGTGAAAATTAGGAAGATCTAACGGTTCAAAAAAAAAGTTATGCTTACCGTACCGAGACTGTATTTTTATGACAGTCATATATATGGTTCTAAAACTAGTCATGTATAAATCTCTCAAATAATCTCTAAACTCACACAGATAAAGGGTCTCTTGTGATTCTAACCACTAGGAAATATCTAAAACTCTATTTTACTCGTCTCTTGATCTATATCCCTCTTGCAACCAACCTACAAGAGTAGAGTCATCAAAACTTAAATATGTAATATCTAGCCACCTTTCTAATACATGATTGCTTTGTCTTCTCCCTTGATTCATTGGTCCCTACAGGTTAATTAGTTTATAGTACATTAATTTCCCCATAAATATTTATTAACTTATAATTTATATTAATTTTATGTTCTATTTGGACTTATTTTGGAAACTTTGGAGTCATGGATTTAAGTGTTGCGTACCTGTTTGGATTGGGGTTTGGTTTGTATCTTCCAACCTTGATCCTGGCCTATGTCTGCATCTTTGTTCCCCTCTTAATGTTTATTTTATTTCTTTAAGTTTATCATAATGTTGTGTTAATTCATGTGGAAATTTGTATCACCTATGTATGTTCATTACTAGTTTGTTGATATAATATGGTGTTTCTATACTCAGCATATACTTGAGCTTAGTTTATTAGGCTAGTTCTCGTCTTGGTGGCCTGTGTGCATGGGAGGGTTCTCTAGACCTCTAAATAAGTCATGGAAAGTTGTATTTATGCATGTGGAAAATTCTATGCTATGATTTAAGGTGTCTTGTAATAGACACTCTTCCAATGGTTCCTATTATGTATATGGTTGAGGTTAGGACTCACTCTGAGGGCCTGAGGGCGTAGGGGAGTTTCCTAAACCTATGAATCGGGACATGGAAGTGTTATTTTGTATCTTTAGTTTGTGATGGGTTAAGGCAATAGGAACCCTAAGTGAGTGGCTCACCATAGGTTTTGGAACCCTAAAGTGGTTGCCAGATGATCCTATGGGTGGGTTTGTAAAAAGTGATAACTTTAAAAATTAACTTGGGAAGGGGGGATTCAAAAGATAATGAAAGAAAATATAATAAAGGCCCAACAGACCTAATTGGAGTACTGGGACTAGGCATAACTACTAGGATGGATCCCTATTCATAAAGGGGGGACTGGGGTTACATGGTTGCTAGGAAGGATCCCAATATACAGGTTGTGTGATGACACTCACTTAGGTGGTCTCCTAGAACCTTAACCTCGGTGTTATAGTATGAAGATATTTTATGTGTTGTATTCTTGTGCTTTTGAGTCTTAGATTTATTGGTTCTTGAGACTTAGATTGCCTTAGGGTCTTGAAAGTACCTTGGTTCTATCTCCTAGCACGGGGGGTGGAACTTTACTAGTTTGACATGGTTGGGTGGCAAATCTCTTTCGGGGTATTGTTCATGGTTCATGTCGTGGCTTGGATTTTGAGTTATTCAATGGTGAAGTTTTGTTCTTTTATCATGAATCTCTATCTTTTTAAATCAAGGTGTAAAGATGTAATGTAATCCTTTGGGAAACTTGATGTAATTGTCTTTTTGTATGCCTTTGGACCATGTGCAGCAACTGTAATTGTAATTTTGTTGAAGTTGTAAGAAAGAATTTATGTATTTGGGAAGGGTAGTTTTAGGAATTTCAAAATGGGATTGAATATTGGTAAATTGGGCATGGATTATGTTTAAGTAATTCCTACCCTATCTCTCTAGTGAGTTTTAAATTAAATTGAAAGTAATGGTTCTATGTAAGTGTTTACAATGCAATAGATAAAGGATACTCATTTTGATATGTGGAATAGTGAAAAGATATGCTAAGGGTTGAAGGGAATCTCTAGGTGAAATAATAAGGGAAAGGAAATATGTATGTTATTGAAAGTAGTAATGAGATGTGATTTCTTAAATGTATAATTTCAATGTGTATGATGTAAGGATATTTAAACTAGGTTTTGATCTCAATTCTTAACTATATTTATACAAGGTTATAGATGATAATTTGTGGAAGTTAAACTTGTGGCAAAAATGATTCAATGAATGGTGTATGTTGGTTAGCAATAGATGGTTAAGTACTTTACACTCCTATTATGATCTTAAGCAAAAATGGAAAGTGAGGTTTTAATGGAAAGATTATTTATGTATTATTAATGCAATTGAGTTGTGTGTAGATAAGGTTAAGGAGTAAACACATAAAAAAGGAAATGGGATTCATTTGATTAAGTATTAAGATTTAGTGCTTGATAAAGGTAAATTAATTCATTAAGGGAACCCTAAGTAATGTACTTGTGAATGTAACAAATGATGTGATGTTAGAATGTTAGAGAAAAAAAATTGTTAGTTGTGTTCTAGGGTCAAGGACCTGATTCCTTATGGGTTCCCTGGTAGGGACATTACAAACAATAGCAAGCATGCAATGATAGCAATAACATTGCATGATGCCCGAGCTCAAGTTCAAAATAGTAAATGTATTAATGTATGTTTGCATGATGCCATATATTAAATAGTGAGCTCATGAACAATGCTAGTATTAAACTATGAGCTCATGAACAATGTATGATGCCATAGCTTGCAGTCCGTGAGCCATCAAGACATTTCCTCATGAAATGATCATAAACAGGGAGTACCACATAGTGAATATCAATAGTAAAACAAATAAAGAGAGATCAAACACTTCACACAATGCCTTGAAGGTAATAGAAACAATGCCCTAGCTCTCAAAGCTCGTAGGTCATCAAGCATTCCAAATGAAAAGATGTAAACAATGCTAGTATTAAATAGTGATCTCATGAACAATGTATGATGCCCTAGCTTGCAACTTGTGACCCATCAAGACATTTCCTTGTCAAATGATCATAAGCGGGGAGTACCACATAGTGAATATCAACAGCAAAACAAATAAAGAGAGATCAAACACTTCACACAATGCCTTGAAGGTAATAACAATGATTCCCTAGCTCTCAAAGCTCACGAGTCATCAAGCATTCCAAATGAAAAGATGTAAATAATGCCAGTATTAAACAGTGAGCTAATAAATAATGTATGATGCCCTAGCTTGCAGCCTGCAAGCCATCAAGACATTTCCTCATGAAATGATCATAAACGGGGAGTACCACATAGTGAATATCAACAACAAAACAAATAAAGAGAGATCAAACACTTCACACAATGCCTTGAAGGTAATAGAAGTGATGCCCTAGCTCTCAAAGCTCACAGGTCATCAGGTATTCCAAATAATAAGATGTAAACAATGCCAGTATTAAACAGTGAGCTCATGAACTGTGTATGATGCCCTAGCTTGCAGCCTGTGAGCCATCAAAATATTTCCTCATGAAATGATCATAAATGGGGAGTAACACATAGTGAATATCAACAAAAAAACAAATAAAGAAAGATCAAACACTTCACACAATGCCTTGAAGGTAATAGAAGCAATGCCCTAGCTCTCAAAGCTCACAAGTCATTAGGCATTCCAAATGATAAGATGTAAACAATGCTAATATTAAACAATGAGCTCATGAACTATGTATTATGCCCTAGCTTGAAGCCTATGAGCCATCAAGACATTTCCTCATGAAATGATCATAAATAAGGAGTACCACATAGTGAATATCAATAGCAAAACAAATAAAGAGAGATCAAACACTTCACACAATGCCTTGAAGGTAATAGTTCTCAAAGCTCACGGGTCATCGAGCATTCCAAATGCTCATTAAGATGTAAACAATGACACTAAAATTGATTTAATGAGAAGACAAACCTTGAATGCCTACCTCAAATGCTAGTGCCCTCTTCCCACATAGTGTCAGCCTCTTCGCACATGCCAAACTTGAATGCCCTCTTTGCACCATGCAAAATTGCAGTGTTGTCTTTGCGACAGCTCTTCTAATTCACAAATTACAAATGACACTTTCTTTTTCTTTTTTTTTTGTTTATAACCAAATTGGTGTTGCAATTACGATGATAGTGTCGCTATTACGACACTGTTGGGGGCACTTGCAAAAAAAAACACAAAAAAAAAACACAAATTGTAGTGGCATCACAAATTGGCATCGAAATTCGACCCCAAATGTTGTAGTGTCTAAACCCCTGTGCATTTGGTATACTCACTCTCAGAGTATGCACCTTCGGACTTAACCTTTTGGAGACTAGAAGAATCTATGTGCAAGAGTGCACTAGCATATTTTTTGCAGAATGAAAGTTAGAAATTTTCAATGACATCCTAGTTTACGCAGCAAGCATTAATGACATAATTTCTACTTTAAAGTGTACAGAAGTTTGTAGATCTCTCATTGCATTCGAACTCAGAGCAATTGGAGAGAAGATGAGCCCTAGCATTTGATTGTGAAGGATTGCAAATTGATTCATCAGTGATTAGCAGGGCATTTGATCGGTTGCGGAAACCCTAGTTTGTTGTGCCTATTCAGAAGTCTTTAAGATCATTTGGAAAATGATATCACTAATACATTTGGGGTGAAATTGCGATGACAATTTGCGACGGCGGGAAAATGTTATGTGTTTTTGATATCACTAATGCAATTGAGATGTTAACAGGATATAAGAAAAAAAAGAAAAAGAAAATGTTGGTCATTTCTATGTTCAATAGCACCGAGAGGGATTTTTGCAGCCGTTGGGTAATTTGTATATTGGACGAGGAGAAGTGAAGTGTCATTTGGGTCTCGTTTTCACAACTGTGGCCGAAGATCTTGATGCTCTACATGGATGCCAAATAACTTGAGACTTGGCATGGACAACATATTTTTAGTTTGACTATCAGTTACCTCTGAGTTGTGATTTATCAAAGGTATGTTCCTCAAATACCCTTTAAATTTTTAACGCTCATTTATTGACAAGAAGAAGTCACAGTTTCAATACCAATTTGCAGTGACCAAGCACATTATAGATGCCTTGTCACCTTTATTCAATCCATCTTATCCGCATTAACATTTTTCAAAACAAAACAAATAAAACAAACAAAGCAAAATGTTACATTTCCTTCACCGAGATGTGGAACCATCTATCGATTCATAGGGAATACAAATTTTTGAGTGCCGATAGTCGGCTAGGGCACACCGTGAGACCTCTGTTCCCTTATTCTTGTACTTCTTCAATGCTTAATCAAATTGACCCAAACCAGATGTAGATGAAAGATGTTAAGTTATAACACATTTTCATCTGTTTAAAACTTTAACTTTGACTCTTTTGAGTCTACACAGATCTAATATACAGAGATAAGATTAAAAAAAAACCCTTTACACCATTCATAGTCCTGATTTTAAATCAACACAAGTCACCACCTCCACAAATTTGTCCTCTCCTTGTGGTCATTAGGAGAATAGATGTTACAAATACCATATTCAAGTCCATTGTTCTTAATTGTTATCCAAATTGCCCCATTGCACAGAGAACACCCCCAGTCAAAAATGTATTTTTTCCATTTGGGCCCAACCAAGATAGAAGCACCACCCTTGCTCTTAACATGCTTTGTGAAAAAGCACTTTGCATCTTGCTAGATGCATCTTAAATTAATGTCAAGAGTGAATCCAACTACCTATAATTCTTGAAGCAAAAGAATATCAATTCATTTTTGCATCATTAGAAATCTCTTAATGACATGTTTTCTATTTGGGGATTCCAAACCCCTGACATTCCAAGATGAAATTGTAAACTCCATGTAAAACATTATAACTCTATATCCATGGGAGCTATAAATCTCTTATAGAAACTTGGAAGTTGTTGTCTAGGGTGCTTAGATGGAAATTTTCCTATGGTTAGGCCAAGAGGCCTACCTCTCTTCTTAGTAGAGGGCTCCCTATTCTCAATAAACTATGGTTCATAGTTTACTTCTTGCTCAATTTTCTTAGTTTTCACTCTTCTTTTCTTCTTTTGTGCATTAAACACAAACAACTTAGGATCCTTGAGGGCCTCATTGATATTTGTGTCAGCCCCTTCCTAAATCTCTCCCTCTTCCAATTTCTCATCCTTGTCCTTCATAACAGATTCATCCCTTGGTCCACTCATCTAGGAGAGGCCAGAACTATGGGGAACAATGGCTAGATTATTGGGAAGATGGTGATGAATCTTAGGGGGGGAGGCCAAGTAAGGGGGCAAGAATGACCACAAGAGAGAAATTACTAAGTTTCTCTTCATCTCCATAGGCTTTCTTAAGAGCACCAAGCCCATCTAGGGATGTAGTTGCATCAACCTTATTAGAACACTTCTCAACCCAACTCCCTAGATTCTCCACCGTCTCCACAGTAGGATGGTCATTGGTTCCAATAGTCTCACCCACCCCCAAGGGAGTGGATGAAGTGATGGATCCCTTATGAGGTCCCTATGAAATGGAAATAGGGTCACGGTTCTTGTTCAAGCGCATCCTGGGTGCATAAACATTATTAAATTTGGGGTTAAATAGCCTCCTAATATGCTCAAGAGTAATTTGTTAAGCATTTTGAGTTCTTTGTTTGGGTCTAGGAGATTTAGGGTCTAGTCCAAAGTTAAGGGAATTCGCATTGGGAAGGTCCTGTAATGCAGAGCTCACTTCAATAGCATAAGAGGCTAGGTGGTCACCAATGTTATTAAAGGCTTGTTTTAAGGCATCAAGTGTAGCTTCCAACTCCTCAGAGGTCAAGGGGGGTTGAATCAACTAATAAATTCAAGAAGAGTCATTCTCAGGTTAAGATGAGGGTAAAGACTGAGAGGTATTAGGGACTGTAGCATTAGTGCCTTCAGAGAGAGGAGGAGACTTCTTTTTAAGGAGAGGGTAGGAGAATCTCATGTGGCCTTCCCTTCGACAAAGGAAGCAGGTGTTAATACCACCAAGAATCATGATAGGGCACAATATCATTTTCCCTTCAAGGTCAAACATAATTTCTTTAGGAAGATCAAGACCTAGGTTAATTGAAACCAGAACCCTAGCATCATTGTGGGGAAGTAGAGTGTTCATTTTATCCACTCTAATAACACTTCCAATCGGTTCAAATGCTTGGGGAATCAAATTCCAAAGAAACGGTGGAAGATGGCCAATAGTGAGCCATCGAGGGAAAGAGAGGGCTATAATCTCCTCTTGAATAGACTTTGGGGACCAAGAAAATGTCCTAAAATTACAAGAACTGACTTTCTAGAATTGCCTTCTAACCTATTTCTGACTTGTAGGGTTAGCCATAAAAATTTAAAAAATCCCTTTTTGAATCATTTGAAAATACGAAAAATGGAAACCTAGCTTTTTAGACCACACATTATGAAGCCATTCATTCAAGAAGGAATGTGATGGAAGTTTAGACACCTCTTGAGTTGCAAGAAACAAATCAGTATCCTTTAATGTATTTTTTTCTGATTCAATAGCAAGCGCCATTTGGGAATTTGGCTTAACAATGATAGCTCCGGTAGGAATGGACTTACCTTTATCACCTCCATGCTGTGTGCACGGTTCTCCACTGGGTTTGTACTAGATGAAGCGCATGCCATTGAGAACCTTAACCTCATTCTCCACCACTTTCTTAAACAATTGAGCCTTGGCAGAGGAAGATAGAGGTAAGTTTTCTTGGATGGAAGGCATCAAATGCCCACTGCAGGGCATATTAGGGCCCATAAAAGGCAAAAAAACCAAGGACCCTGTCGCAGTAAATGTGAATTAATTTCACCAGTACATGGGAGAGGAAGGCCTCCCACTTGGAAGGCCTCTTCAAAGAGTGTCTTGGGTTCCGGTTGTAGAGCCCAAGCCGCTAGCCTTCGTTTATCAAAATTCCATACATATCTGATTCATTTATTTCATATCAACAACACTTTTGGAATTATATGTGCTCTTCATACTTTCGGTCCTTACATCTTTAGGAACTTCATCGCATAGGCCCTTAAATGCCTCTTTCCTACCATCTATCTTGAATTGGAATTCCATTGTTTGGAGATTAAGGGAGTACTTACCAATGGACATTGTCCATTGAATGCCAAGTGTAGCATCGGTACCACCTAACTCCACAACATAGAAAACATCATTGACTGTAGTCTCCAATGGTCTATTTAATTTGTGTACTTTTTTGAACAAGATGTTTGGGATCCATCCACCATCTTCACACAAAAACTTTCTAGTTCTACTGCTTGGAGCTCCATTGTGACGACTAAGGCTGAATTACTAAAGTTATGAGTAGCCCACTATCAATTAGCACTGTTATTTTGTGTCCTTGCAACATACCTTGAACCTTAAAAGGTTCATACTCAAGAGTTCCATTCATTGTGGTAGTTGTACCACATTTCCTTTCTTGAGGTGAAAGCTCTTTTGTTCTGAAGGTTTCTTCATCTAACTCATCTTGTTCGTATAGAAATATTAAGTTTGAATTTTAAGAGTGACATTCTTTTAAGAGAGTTTTGAAAAGAAAGATCATTGTGAATTCACCAGCATAATAGGATTTACGAGGAATCCTCAATGATAGTGATATCCTTAGAGAACTATACATTACATCCTTTCATTTATATCCACAGGAATTAGAACATTGACTAGCTGAGGTGGAGCTTGTGATCTCATATATATTACCTTCCATGTCAACAATAGGAATAGTGCTATCAAGTATCAAGACCGAAATAGGATACAAATTGTAATCCATACTTCTTGATTTTCACTTTTGGTTTGCTATCCACCATTTCAGTCAATATGCTCTTAGCAATCTTTAGGGTCACAGTAGCCTATAATACAATGAAGAGAAACTAAATTCCCAACAAGGGTTACTAAGTATTCTTCTTTTGTCCTTGAACACCTCACCATTCCTAGTCTTCTACAAAAACCAGTTAAGATTTTTATCAAAAGACTTTACAAAACCTAAAAGAACCTCACAAAAAGAAATATTACTCCTAATATCCCAACCCAACTTATTCCCCACAAAAATATACCAACATATCCTAGCAAAATTGCAATGAAAAAAAAAATGTTCAATAGTTTCAAGTTTCAACATTGTGGGACAAACATGAAGGCTGTACTAGTATCATTAAGGATAATAGCATCAACAATATTTATTAAAGTCAACAAACACCTAAAAAATGATTTCTATAATTCAAGCAACTTGGACCATTAAGTGACCAAGAATGGATTGTGAATCCTTGACAGAGAGTGAAATTTTCCACAAGTGGTATAGCATATCAGAAATCTTATTGGTATTGACTAGCATGTTGTAAATGCTTCTATTTTTAGCCAACATTGAAGTCATTCATCCATTTGATGTTGCTTGAAAATTAAAACCTGTATTAAAATTCAATTGAAAAAGAAAGTTCCAACTGTATGGGGACTTTTTAAGAAAGGAGGTGATTTTTTTTCTAAGTAGTGGGAATCTACAGTTTAACCTAAAAATAATTCCATGTAATCAAATAGCCATTTCTAAAAAGACTAATAAGACTTCACAACCCTTAATAGATCAACTCTTAGTAAGAGTAACCCCATGTCTCCATGCGGTTGCTTATGCACAATTTTTGCTTAAAGTTAAACAGTCGTGTTCCCATGTAAATTTTTTATTAGAGAGAAAGGATAAATTGGAATCTTTCCCTATTTTAGTGGAGCAACAGCTTCTTAAAAACTGAAAATAGGCTTTGAAAAAAAGGGGTGCTGCAACTTATTAAGAAAAATGACATGTCTTCACCAATTTTATTCCTCTCCTTTTTATTTGCCTAAAATTTTTTTCCCAAATTTTATTTGTAAGAAATATTATTATAACTTTTTGTTTATATTATTATTTAAGAGGAATGCTTAAAAATGAGTACTAGATTTTGCTATCCATGGGGCCACCAGCTCTCCAAATTGCTGCTTAAAAATGTTAAACAATAGTTGCTTGCCAAAATAAGCCAAACAACTGCATAGGGACCTACAAGACTTATTGTTAAAATTGAGTATTCACTAAATAGCTAACAAAAGTTCCATTAGTACTAGAAGAAAAAGCTTTACCCTTCCTTGTAGATTATGTTGCCCAAGATGTATATTATTCTTCATGGTGTGATTCTTTTTGCTGGCTGACCTTTTCAAGTACTGGCAACAAACCTTTATTTTCTCTCATTTTAAAATATAAAAAGCTGTCTCTTTTCTTTTGGATGACTTCCTAGGGTAAAGTGCCAATTTTCAAATGTTGTCTGGGTTATTTATTTTGGATCCAACTTTCATAACCATTCTCTTTTTTATATGCCGATGTCAACCTTTAAGTTGGTCATGAATCTGGAAAGAGGATACAGCTAGCTTTTTCAAAAGTGAATGATTTTTTTCCTTTTTCCTATTTCATTCATAACATACACGTCCCACATCCTAATCACCATTTATCACCATTTATCAAGAGTTTACCACCTCAGACTATCTATGAGCATTTCTTAATTCGAAACATAGGACTTTGATATGCAATATGATCCAACTAAAAAGGATTATTTTTAACTTTACTAATGGTTTTTGATAATGAACAAGCCTTATGTAACAAAAATCATCAAATTTTGGATAGCACTCAATGACAAAAATATTTGCTATGATAAATTTCATATGTATATAAATTTTAGCATTTTAAGATTTTGATCAATACTGACAATGCTTTCGAAAAAATGAAATAAGTGGCTGAAAAACACTATTTATTCAAGAATTAAGTTTAAAGAAAAATAGGTTTAGAGAAAGTGCATGGGTAATAGGTATACCCATTGAATTTATGCAATACAAGCCAACATAAAAATATGTTATTATGCCAATAGATTACTTTTGTTATGGTTCCATGTTTTAGGGAACAGTACTTATCACTCTCAAAAAATTTGAAATACATGTGGGTGTTTTACATTATTCCAACCACCTAACAAGCATATATAATAGGTAATAAATTGTTTTTTCAATTTAATAAATATTTTCTTTTTAATTACATGAATTTAATTATTAATTATAGGATTAAATATTGAAACCTATTTACTAATATATGGTTCTATAATTTTTATTATTTTCTTCTTGGGATTTGGCAAGGCTATATATTTGTATGTGAGTTGGAACATAGCTCAATATATTTACAATTAGTTGTGGGTATGGCCACATTGGACCTCCTGGGCAGGATATAGGATCATTGAATTCTCAACCAAGGATAGGGACACACTTAGCTATCATCCTTAAAAGGAAAATGGATATGCAACTCGCCATAGCAAGCAATTGTCAAAATGGCCTCGCCATACTTCCGTACATGAACAAGGACATAGTTGTTCATCTTTCAAAGATATAAATAAGACACGCAATGATCTGCAATGCTTTGTGTCTAGGGTTATCGATAACTAGCCATAGCTGATTAGTAGGAACAGGTCTTATAAATCTTCATTATGATCTTGGCAAGTAACAAACTCAACTATCAAAAAGTTTGGCATGGGCCACTACTTGATAGAAATCTTGGTTTTCAATCAATTTGGACCTTACCAAATACCCTCTTCTTTCTTGTATAGTAAGCATAGTTTTTCATCATTACCATCTTCATCTTTTGTAATCTTTTTTACTGTAGGTTCCCACTAATTAATACACCGGTCTCTAAGCTAGTACAAACTCGAGTGAAAAAGAACCTTCAATGCTCTACAAAATTGACTCACCTAGCCACATCAATGCATGAGGTCATACCACAGAAAAAAAAAAAACAATCGCTTATTGATCTAATGTAGTTTCAATTTATTGTCTTTTGAATAATTGTTGTTACAAAGAATTCCTCCCTTCCTCTTTTTTTTGAATGGATCAACTGATCCCCTTTTTAACAGTTTTATCAAACAGTTCTGAACCAAACTTAAAAATTTCCATAACCTTTGCCAACATACTCCTTGTATGTGCCAAAATAGGATCTTTGGAACAGGGTATGGATATCCATCAAAGCATAATGAAAGGGGGGTTTTCATGAGATATTATAGTTGGAAATTATGTTATAGACATATATGCAAAATGTAAAAGCATAGACAAGGCACATAAATTGTTTGAGAGAATGCCTTAGAGAAACGTGGTCTCATGGACTGCAACAATTGCAAGATATGCACAAGATGGATTTGTTAAAAAGGTTGTAGAAACTTTCAATCAAATACACTTGGTAGGTGTAAATCCTAATTTCGCAACCTTTGTCAGCATTCTCTCTACGTGTGCTAAAATGGGAGCTTTGGAATAGGGTATGGACATCCATCAGAGCATAATGGAAGGGGCTTTTTAGTTAGACATTATGGTTGGAAATGCACTGGTAGACATTTATGCAAAATCTGGAAGGATAGATAAGGTACATGAATGGTTTAATAGATTGCCTCAAAAAGGTCTCATGGATTACAATGTTTGCAGGATATGCACACAATGGATTTGTTGAAAAGTCTTTATAAACTTTCAAACAAATGCAACTAGGAGATGTAAATCTGAATGCAAATTTATAAAGGATTAAGAAATTTTGTCAAATGTTGTAGTTGCAACTGCCCTATTAGACATGTATGCAAAATGTGGAAATATAGATGAGGCACATGAACTCTTTGAACAAATTCATCTAAGAAATGTGGTATCATGGAATGCCATGATTGCATGATATGTACAAAATGGATTTTTTGAAAAGGCTTTAGAAACTTTCAAGCAAATACTATTGCTAATGACTTATTGCTGCTCTATTTTGGTATTTGATGATTTTCTATGCTTAAACATTTAATGTCATTATGGTTATATGAATGGATTCTTTGCCTTAGAACACTATCATCTTCAAAATCCTATATGAAATCTATATGATCATTTCATTTCTTCAATATGCCCTATGGATGTCCCTATCTAACTATATATCTTTTAATTGCATATAATAACTAATTTATGTTCTTTTTCATGACTATGTTTGACTCATATAATTGTGATCTCTCTAGCACTATGATGTCATTTAATATGTCTTGCTAAAGCTTGTAAATTTTGTTCCTTTTGCCATGTCATGTAATATGTCTTGCCTTGTAGCTTATATGTTTTGAAATTGTTGTTAGGCCTTGTAGCTTATATGTTTTGATTGCTGGAGAGCTTCTAGAGCTAAGCAAGAAGACCATTGCATGAGTTATAGCCGTGTGCTCAGGTATGAAAATTGTATATTTTTTAATCTAATGTATATTTTAACTAGACTTTTAGCTTATATGTTTTGAAATTGCTTTTAGTGGCTTAATGTTGTAAGGTCTCTTGAAATAAGACCTTCAAGCAGTTGGTCAAAGTTTTACAAATAATCTTATCCACAAATTTGCCTAGAGCAATTGACTAAATGTTATAAAAGGTGATTGGGTTAAATGTCTTAGGAATAAAGTCAAAGAAAGTATTTTTAAAATATTAAATTATTTAACTAGGTCTAAGAAGATTTGTGTACTTTCGACAGTTTTTCTTAGTTTGTGAAAGTTGTAGACCAAAGTTTTCATAGCCTGATTTTTGCTTCCTGCGAAGAATGATCATGTCATATAATATAAGTGAAGAAAAAAATAGGGAGACAATCGCTAGATTGTGGTCTAACTTGAAAAGAAAAGGTGATGGAAAATTTTATTGTCCCTGCAAAATTTGTAAGGGCTTAAACCGTAGAAGACTGCTAATCAAAATAGTTAAGAGACATTGTAGGGAGAATGGTCACATTGAAGGGGGGCATGACTATCATCCACTGGTAAGTTGTTCATTATATCATTTTAACAATTTATATACATATCAAATCACTTGATGATGAGTTGATGATCATGGTTTATTTATGTTAATCAATTTTATATAGGTTGATCTCCCCAGGGAAGTACATGATATGAACCACAACAATCCAAAGAATATGGTTTTCAAAGTGGAGGAACATGGAGGTGCAAATATCCAAGGTGAAGATAATGATCCCATGGAAGATGATGATCATGCACCAGAAAACACAATTGAAGATGATGGTATAAATACATTGATCCATGACACATTTAGTCCAAGCGTATCTGATCATGATGATGATGATAGCCTCAATGTACCTCTACTTGAGAAGGCATATGAGCCCCTATACAAAGACTCCCAAACAACTCTTCTCTCTATTGTATCGTTATTGTTGAACTTGAAGGTTATGAATGGTTTATCCAACATAACAATGTCACGTATGTTAAGGTATGTCATATATGTCTTTATAGTTAACAAATGGTGAATAATGTACCACTAATATTGTTTATATTAACAACTTATATTTTTTTCTATAGATTGATAGGTGATATTTTGTTACCACCATCAAATATTCTACCTCGCTCATATCGAGAATTATCTACTGTTATGAAAGATATTGGAATGGAGTATCAAGCAATACATGCTTGTCCCAATGATCATATTATATATTATAAAGAACATGAATTTGCAACACAATGCCTTGTATGTCATACGAGTAGATATCGAATAGATCGAATAACAAAAAAGGTCCCTCACAAGGTTCTTCGTTACATCCCCATTATTCCACAGATGCGACAATTATTCAGGTGTAGTAGCTTGGCACAATTTATGGATTACCATGCACGCAATAGAAGTAAAGATGACATTATTTGAATCCCTGTGGATGGTTCGGCATTTATGCACATAGAGGAAAAGTGGCAACACTTCAAAGAAGAACCTCGTAATCTCATGCTTTCATTGGCAGCGGATGGTGTCAATCCATTTGGAGAGATGAGATCTGTTTACTCGGTGTGGCCTATTTTTGTTATCAACAATAACATTCCTCTGTGGATGTCAATAAAGAGGGAGCACATTATGTTGGCAATGATTGTTCCAGGTATTTTATCATTTGATAGTTATTAATTTATATGTACTTACAAATATTGCAGTAAAATGGTCACAATAATTATGTAATGTTACTTTTCATTCAAGTAGGTAAATATCAAGTTAAAGATATGAATGTATATATTGAGCCTCTTATCGATGAGTTGGTGGAGTTATGGAATGGTGTCACTATGTATGACATGTCTAGACCAATTGGACAAAGACAATTTCAATTCCATGCTATACTTGCATGGACAATACATGATGCCCCAGGGCTAACACATTTTTTTGGTATGTTATAGTGAATTCAAGTTGCACATGATAATTCTAATTATAAAAATCAACATATTTAATAATCCAATTATATCATTATCTTGTAGGTCTTCAAACAAAGGGAAAATTTGCATGTCCAGTTTGTGGTCCAAAGATGAAATCTCGTCATTCAAAAAGTTTAGGAAAGCAGGTGTTTGATGAGTGTAGACACTTCCTCCACAGGAATCATAAGTATCAAAGTACGGAAAAACATCTTTTCAATGGGAAAGAAGAGACTACATCAAAGCCATGAAGAATGACACCTCACCTATGGAAGTTGGAATATAATAGAATTAATCGTCAAGGTAATGTCATTCCACCTAATGGTTTATGTTTGTAATTTATATATTTCTATTGTGATTTTTGTTTACTAATTATGTAATTGATGATCATGAAGGTCGTCAAGGCACTACTAACAACCTTCCAAAGGGACTAAAAAGCTATCCCAGACAATTTAGTAGGTTGCCCTACTACGAGCACCTACAAATTGCACATTTGTTTGATACTATGCATATTGGAAAGAATATAATAGAGACATTGTGAAAAATATTGGATGGAAGGCGTGACAAAGAAAAAATTGTCAAAATTTGTAATGACATTCATGAATCCAATCATGCACTGAAGAATTTCATTCACTCAAATAGCAATAGAGATCAGATTAATATAAGTGCCCTTCCTTGGTTATTAACGGAGTAGCAAAGTGATGTCATAAAAGAAGTCATATGAAAAATTCAATTTCCCACAGGATTTTCTGCGAACATAAGAAATCTCATATCAAAGAAAAGTGAATTTGGGCCAGGGCTCAAAATGCATGATTGGCATACTTTCATCAAGGTAAGTTATGTTCTTCTATATTTACAATATATTCATAAACTACATGTACTGTTCATTATGTTATGTTAGAAAACAATGAAATGATTGGTTTATAATTACTGTAGTATGTGCTACCTCTATCTCTCTCAGAGAACTTCAACAATAACATCAAACAAGTGATATATGATCTTGGAAAATACATGAGGTAAGCAGTAATATCTATTCAATTTGTTGTATATATTTATTATATTCGTGATTTGTTTTTCTTGCTATGTAATCTATTGTATATTATTTTGTAAAGTCTCGTATTTATATATTTTTTGTGACTTGAATCTCTTAATGTAGGTGGTTGTCATCTAAAGAAATTCATAAAGAAGATATAAACTATTGGAAGAGAAGAATTCCTCATTTACTGTGTGAAATGAAAAAGTGTCTACCTCAAACTTTTTTCAATGCACAAGAACACTACCTCATACACTAAGTTGAGGAGATTGAATTGTGTGGACCTGTACACTCTAGGTCAATGTGGATGGTTGAGAGGCACTTGAAATCTTTGAAGGCTTTGGTTTGACAAAGAGCACATCCTGAGGGTTCTATTGTAGAGGGATATATGGTATACCAGACTATGGTGTACATTACTGAATATCTTCTTAAGTTTGCATCAAATATCCATGTAGATCACATTTGGGATCTTGACCCTTTTAAAAAATTTGAAGGGGAGTACTTGATGGGGAAAGGTAGATTGAGGAAAGTGAGAGGTAATTAATTATAAGATGTTATTGTAATAAATTATTTCTTAATCTTCAAAATAAATTGGTTGTAAGTCGTCTATTTTTTTTTTGTACAGTTGCTCAAGAGTGGGATGCACTACATTTGTATATTGCAAACAATCTTGATTGGATGACAGTATGGATTGAATGATGTCAACATTCTGGTCACACATTAACATGGGAAGGTGTATCTTCATTGGTTAAAGAAGCTCATTGTAATGGAGATTCCAATGTTACGCAAAGGGAAATAGATTTAGCATATGGTTTAAGAGATTTCTAGGTACGTACAAATTTATTAATCACCCGTATGTTTATCAACTCATGATACAATAATTTTGACATGTTTCACATATTATTATAGGTTAAACACCACAAGGGTATGTTCTGTAATGGTCAGAAATTTCGCATCAAAGTGTTGGATGACACTAAGAAAACTTGTGATTTTGGAATAACTGCAGTCTTTCAAGTGACTAATATTTCATCTAGAAATGACTTACATCCTTGAGAGTCTAGAAATCAATACTATGGCATTTTGGATGATATACTTGAGTGCGACTTTAGTTCCTTCAAATTAGTACTCTTCATTGTCAAATGGTACAGGCTACAAATTAATCCAAATGATCCTAATAGAACTATTATTGAGCATGATAATGGATTTATAATGGTTAATACAAGGTTGTTTAAGCCAGTTGGGGATGAGCCCTATGTTCTTCCAAGCCAATGTGAGTAGGTATTTTACTAAGAGGTTCCACATAAACCAGGTTGGTCATTTGTTGTTAGACATGAACTGAGAGGAAGGCTGATAAAGTATAATGCGATGGAAGAAGAAGATACCAAAGAAGTAGAAGATGATGTAGATGATGATCACGATCGACAGTTATTGGATGATGTTCCTGACACAAATTTTCATGAAGAAGAAGAAGAAGATGATGACGATGATGCTGCTACTGATGATGATGATGAAGATGATGTTGATGTTGATGATGATGATGTTGATGATGATGACGATGACGATAATAACGATGATGGTGATGATGACAACGAGGATGATGATGATGATGATGATGATGACGAGGATGATGATGATGAAATTTATAGGTATGCCATCAATCCTTAATCTATTTAATATTCAAACCATCAAACCCAACCATCAAACCCTCCTTCCTAGGTGCATAAGCCTAGGGCTTTACCAAAATGACCATTCCAAACACTTCCAGATTGTACCAATGGATCAAACACCATTACATGGTCCTAACATGACATTCTATGCCATCAAACTCTTTATTCCTCTCATAATTGGAAGTGTGCACTTGATCTGTGTATAGGAATTCTCCTTGAGTCTCTATTGGAGATTTGATGACTATGGCAACCATTATAGGGGTGTAACAGCAAGAGAAAATCCAAAAAATATAGCAGCAATTGGACTACTCTAAGGCTTTGTTAGGTATTGACCTTAACATGTGCTCATAAGTTAGGTATTGACCTTAACATGAAAGTTTTATGGTCATATTTATAAGATAATGAGATCCCTAAAGATAATGTGTATGAATAAAAATTTAGAAACTTACTTCTACTAAAAAGTATCATTAATAAACTTTGGCTTCACCATACAATCCCTTTTCATTCAATAACTTATGTCCTTTGTTTGCAACAATGAGGATACATTATTACCTAAATCGATTGGTTTTAGAAAACCTCTTTTGGAGTGTCTTTATTTCTCATTCAACATATTGTCTCTATGTATCATGATCATTAAGAAGGCTTGTGTTTCACTATCACACATTGGTGCAGATTTGCATTTCTTGCATTCTTGCTTATGTGCTATTTCTTACTATCCTCTTGTTGCTATTATAAGAATAGCTTTTCTCTTAATTGGATAGTGAATGCCTTGGGGTTGTATGCATAGGCTTTCCATGTCACTTTACCATAGCCTCTTGATTGGTTATTCTTCTCCTCAACATCACTATTTGCTCCTAGACACCCATTGTTATGCATTTTTCCTTCCTCCATTGTCAAGTTGTTCACACCATGTGAAGATTCCCCATTTCATTGGCACATGCTCAAGTGAATAAGTTCTATTAAGGAAGGACTCTTTCTCAATTTCAATCCTAATGGAGTGCTTCCCTGCTCATCCATTTGGTTTTTAGCATTCACTCTATCTCCTCCATTGTTCATCTCCTACTAGGAATAGACAACCAAACTTTGTCACTCACATATCACATTATTGAAGCAAAGTTGACACTTCAGAGCATTTGGCACTTAGAATAAGCAATACCCATCAAATGTTTGTCCTAAAAACTTATGAACATATCCTATTAACTTACCTGTTGAACCAGGTTCATATACTTGATACATTTAGAACTTGAAATCTCTTGTGAATCTACATAAGAGTTCTTCATGTGGGCTTAGATGTTCTCGTTACTGACTAGACATGAAAATAAACTATTTGGCAATATATCTATGGTTGCCTATGATGCAGCAGGGAATGGCAATGGACCCTCTACTGAAGGCAATGATCAACAATCCTTTGGTCAATCTCAACACCTACCCACAGGGATAGACCTTATGCTTTGGTCTATCAACTTACTCACTTGGCAAATGAGTAAACAACAAATTATTTTAGTTCATCCACAAGACACCCTAGGCAAGATACATTCAACCTTCAATGGTTACTAACATGAGTTTGTCTCCATCCCAATCTTGCACCTCCAACTCAACACAAGCTTCACAAATCTAATAGCCTCATTAGGTATGGCACCCTTGAGATGAACAAGAGATGGGTACTTAGGCTAGGAACACCTTCAAGACACCAAATACTCTGTAATTACTTGATTTCCAAACACATATTCCAAGGTGACTTGATGGATTAGCAAGAAACACAAATTTAATTTTCCTGCAAATGTAATTTGCATAATTTTGAACCCCATTCCCATGATGAGGGTACTGTAGGTGGTTCAGGTAGATCACATGTTCCATTCCCCACTTGTTTTTTCCACTGAATATATATAGGAATTATCATAATCATTGACAATACATGCTCGAACAATCCTTTTTTTTAATGCTCTAACAATCTTGTCCATGCTAGTCCACGCGTTCTATATTTATGCATGCTCTAACAATTTTATTCTTCAGCTCCTTTCCATGATGCTATGACAATGCCGCCTACATCCAAGACAACCACAAATGTCTTTCCGACTGCTATGTCAGCAACACGCAGCCTACAGGCATCAACTGTTGCACCATCTATTGGTACACAAATCCCTCTTTTTCTCTCTTTTGTTATGTGTTTAAGTGTTATGTGTTTATGATGTAGATCCCTTGATTGTGTTTGTGCCATGGGTGCTCTGCACCAATTTATTTCCCTTGAAGTATTATTTCTTGGAGGCATTTGATAATGGTTTTCATTTTTTGCAATAGGAGATGCAACAAGTCCCGATGCAGCATCATTTCCTGGATGTTCCCATGTTCCTAGTACGGGAATGGTGAAGGATTGCATATTGATCGTCAGCAACGATGAAGGCATTCCCTTAAAAGTAGCCAAAGTTCTAGGTACTTTAAAGTTATTATTATTCTATAGTGATATAATAGTAATTTAGTTTTTGATCACTCTTCATTGACTAATGATCCCATGATTGTTTTGTAGGGAATGATGTTTTCTAGAGAAAACTTGGTGATGAGTGTTTGTGAATATTTGGGCCCACCCTACATACATGGTGGAACATCATATCCCAACTAAAACCTGAAACCACTATTTTGATTTCATATCATTGCTAGAATAGTTTTCCTTTTCATCCATTTCTTGAACTATATTAAAGGTAGCTTCACTTCATTTATGAGTCTAACATGTTTTTTTTTACTTAAAAGGTGGAATAACCAAGAAAAAAAGTTGAAGGATGATCTTGTAGAGAGTATGACCCAGCTTTTTGGACCTCA
Organism: Chamaecyparis obtusa; assembly: GCA_027943335.1. Lineage (NCBI taxonomy): Eukaryota > Viridiplantae > Streptophyta > Pinopsida > Cupressales > Cupressaceae > Chamaecyparis > Chamaecyparis obtusa. The sequence continues at coordinate 405,321 of BSBK01005005.1, forward strand.
TGTATTCGAGAGAAACAGGCTCCTTGAAAGAGCTGGTTTATGTTTGAAGTATATTAGGGACCAGTATAGGAAAAATTTACAGGTTAACCCCAGGCACGAGTGTCTACCCTATGTTCCTGAGGCTAAGTGGCAGGCTCTAATTTTGGATGGAAAGTATAAAGATGACATGAAAAAAGGAATTACACCAGTAGAGAGTAGAGCAAGGTATGTGATACTGTTGAGAATGTAATTATGTACTAATTAACCTCTATATTTATATGATCTAACATATTTCAAACTTTTCATAGATTGCCTGACACATCAAAGGCAACAAAGGCAAGACTAGAAAAGCACGGGACACACAAGCTCGACTCTGGTGGTTTTTCGAAACTTCAAGCATGAGTTGTAAGTATTAGTAAATGAAAAATTGTATCAAATTTTTTATATATTGCAGGGAATTTTTTTTTGATGAAACAATGCAAGTAAAATTCACCATACCAAGCAAAAATGTAGGGCTCAGAGTTTAATAGATGCCTCATAGAAGAGGACAAGAGAATTGGCTTCCAACAAGGCTATAGAGCCGTGGCTAAATGGCTACGAGCTGAAATTAGTGCGCAAGGTTCTAATAATGATGCATCTGAGCCACAGGTAAATAAGCTACATGAAATTTATTTCAAATTGAATACTTTACCAATTAGTCTATTTGATGTTAAGTTCCAATATAAAGTGAGTATATCTGTTTTAAGCAAGCAATGATAACAATGCGTAGGATATTGGAATGCAGCCTTACAATCCTTCTACACAATCTGTGCATGATGAAGGTTCACATGGTGTGCATCCTAGTGGTGGAGGTATACATTTTCTATTAAATTTTTTATATGTAATTGCAATTGGTGTTTGGATTAATGTAACATTTTGTATAGCAGCTGTAGAGGATCGAGGGGTCGGTGTTCATGAGCATGTTGAGGTTGAGTCCAGACAAAATGATGTGGCCAGATCAGGTAAAGAGTGCCACAGTTATGTTCTTTAAAATAATTAAATACTTGTAACAATTATAATAAAATATTTTTAATTTAACTCTTTTATTTGTTATTGCAAAGGACCCCCCTTTGCAGCAGCATAGGAATTTGAGATCATCAAGAACAGAGAACAAAACAACTAATGTGGGGGGAATTGATCATAACACTGATGCTCCTCTTAGAGCTTACATAGAAAAAAAAATTAGAAAGAAAAAAAAGAAATGATTGTCCTCTTAGAGCTTACAAGCCTCTAACCGTCACAGTTGCTTGGGTGTACGTTGCACTTGCGACAGTTACACATAGAATTACGATGGATTTCATGCTTGTCGCATGATCGCATGTGGCTTTCCAAGTGCATGCGACCATGCGACAAGCCTCTACCCGTCGCAGTTGCTTGGGTGTACGTCACACTTGCAATGGTTACACATAGAATTATGATAGATTTCATGCTTGTCGCATGATCACATGCGATTTCCCAAGCGCATGCGACAAGCCTCTAACCGTCACAGTTGCTTGGGTGTATGTCACACTTACGATGGATTTCATGCTTATCACATGATCGCATGCGGCTTCCCAAGCACATGTGGCCATGCGACAAGCCTCTAGCCGTTGTAGTTGCTTGGGTGTATGTCGCACTTGCAACGGTTACACATAGAATTACGATAGATTTCATGCTTGTCGCATGATGGCATGTGGCTTCCCAAGCGCATGCGACCATGCAACAAGCCTCTAGCTGTCGCAGTTTTGGTGGGTGTACATCACACTTGTGATGGTTACACATAGAATTACGACAGATTTCCTATATTGGTGATGCCCCAAATGCTGTCACAATATCGGACAAGCACATCATAAGTACTATGGTATTCATCACCATTGTGACGCTAATATAAGGAATTGCAATAGGGTAGATGTCACAATGAAGGGGCTGCATAGCGATGGATTGAAGTCATAATTGCGACGAAAAAGGAAAGACGTCGTATTTTGCAACTAAAAAATAGTGACGTCTATTACTATCACAATTGCAACATATGGCTGTCTCAATTGCGACACATAGCCATTGCAAATCAATGCCAAATTTATTAGTGTATATAAGTAAGTAATGGCTACTCCCATTGTATTTGATGTGGTGGAGAAGAAGAGATATGTGTTTAAGAGGTATCTATTTAAATCCACACTAGACGACCTAGAAGGTGCATTCTCCTACACTCCCATGGGTGTTATGCATGTGGAAGACATTAGGGCATAAATATATTGCAAAAAGGAACCAGTAGGTTTGGACAGAATAAGAGCGCACATGGAAACAATGATGAAACCTGATAAAACCTTCATGGATGAGTATGCGCAGTGGAATAATCATCCTATAGTGGAATATTCTATGGCATATGAGTTCTACAAGTCAGAATGGATCAAGATCCTACTCAGCAGGATGATTGATGACCTATTTTGGATAGGTGAAGTGTCGGTCAGGATTACAGGAGACCTAATTCATGAGATGACATGCCTCTCAAGGATAGGCATCGTTCTTCCAGCAGGCAAGGATGTTAGAAAACCTGTTGAGAAAACATGAAAATCAAGAAGTGACAGGCGTGGAATGACTATAGAGCCTATTGAGCAAGATGACATCAAATTGATGTCCATGATATTGGGATACAGGTTCCAACACACCAGTAGAGTAAACAATGTGTCAACGGCCACAATTATTGTAGCAATAAAACTTGTGAGAGAGAATGGAAAGTTCAATCTGTGCGAGATCTTGTGTGCACAACTAATAGACAACATCAAAGAAATTAAACATGACAAGACCAAGATATTCAGATTTGGGTCTTTGATCATATACATGTACTTCCATATTCTTGGAAATGTGTTTGATTTGTATCTAGACAAATCTATTCCCACAATGCCACAGATATCTCTCAAAGAATGTACTAAGAGTACATTGAAGGATTACATGACACTGGAGTTGAAGACATTCAGAGCCAAGATGCAAATGAGATGTAGAATACTAGAGAGTATTGTAGAGAAATACAAAGATAGTATTTGTTTCATGGTTGATACTGATACAAAATGCATGGAGGCTATTGAACCAAGAACAAAGTGGATTCATCCACTGGGCTATGAAGTGGAAGAGCCTATTCTAGAGGCTTATGCTCAAATTATTTTGTCAGCACCTAAGGACCCTAATGAACCTAGATGGGGAACTTATGAAGAGAAAACAAGAGAAGTAGATGATGTATTGAACAACGCAGCAACAAAAAGAAAGGTTGCCAAAGTTACTTCAGAGATTTTGAAAATTCATGGAGTATCACAAGAAGACTAAAACAAAGCAAGGCAAGAGAAGATTTCTTTGGAAATAGAGAGTGCAGCTACTGCAAGGACTAAATCTGATGATCCAAAGTTGAAGAAGGTGAAAATAGAAAAATCACATAATCAGAAGGGTAAAATTGATATTACTCCTCCTTCTCCCACAATAATAGTTGACCTTACTGCTCCTCCTAAGTATAAGGAAATAACTAAAAGAAAGAAAGAGATCAGCACTGGTCATCCATCCTCACGAGTAACAAGAAATAGGAAAAATACACAAGCACCTCCAGAAGTAAGCTTCAAACCTAGTCTTAGTGTATTAAGTACAAGGATTATTGATGAAGGCGGGATAGATCAAGTAGGGAAGTTCTATGAGAAGTATAGTGAAATTGACAAGTCGGAGATTTATGGAATGATTGTCAAACATATGTTGAAGCTCAAGAAAATAATTCTAGAACTAAAGACTATGATTCCAGATAATGTATGGAACATATTAGAATTCCTAAAAGGACAAGCTATTGAAGAGGATCTAAGGATAAGGGACAAGACCTTAGATGAAACCTTCCCAATATGCTCGCTAGAAGAGAAGACTTTATTGTTAGATCTGGTGAAGCCACATCTTAGATCCAAATCAAGGACCCTACATATAATGGACAAGAACTATGAATTGGTGGCTAAGGAAATAGAGAAAGCATTTGATAAGGTCTTCATCAATAGGCACATGTTCCCATCTATTGAACCTACATATCAAGTGCCCACAAAGTACGTCAAGGTGGCAGGGCCCACTAATGTACCTATGATAGGTCCCCAGGACTCAGTGCCTATAGTTGAACCACATACAGAGGTAGATAAGTCTGCGCCAATGGTAGAGACACTCAAAGATGACTCAAATTTTATTGACAATGTCAAATTTCCTATGGTGACCACAGACATGGATTTGGAAAAGTTTGAAGAAGCATTTGTAAGTACACAAGAGGTTGAAACTCTTTGTAGTAACACTCCTCCCAATCAACAAGAAGTATTGATTGAGGATATAATAGATGAAAAAGAAGAAAAGATGATAGAAAAAGAAATTGAGAAACAAAAAGAAAAGATAGAAGAAGGAAAAGGATAAGAAGAGGTACAAGGAAGTGAGAAAACATATGAACCATTAGTTGAAATTCTAATCAAGGTAAAATAAGAAGTAATGGATAGTACACCTATCACTCCACTACCCTCAGCAGTATTATTGTCAAGTTTGACACCTAACACAACTAGTTTGGATTCTTGGGGAGAAGAAGACCTGGTCAAGATCAATGTCTTAGCTATGGAAAAATCAAAAGAGAAACAAGTGATGAGGAATCCCCTATTTGTTGAGTCAGTGAACATATTGAACATCCTGTTGGATTCAGACAAGAAAGTATCCAAGGTCAGAACAATTGATGATGTTAGCAACATCCTCACTGCCTTTAAAACTAACTTTACTAGCTTGGAAGCATCTGCATCTCAAGTTGCAGAAGAGAAGTATAGAAAGAAAAGGCTAAGTAAATTGGTTAATAACTTCTAACTAGACCTTACTTCACTCAAAGTTGGACAAGCAACTTTGAAAGAGTTTATAGAAAAAGGAAGAAAATTCATTTTTAACTATGTTGATCAAGACAAGTTAACTGATGACCATTTCAATAAGATTCAAGAGGTAGAAGCTATGATAGAGAAAGTAAATAAATCATTGAAAGACCCATCCATTGATTTAAATATGTGCAATAATGTATATCAAGGACAAATTGAGAAGATTGGGAAGGAAGAAAAGGTGATGTAAAAAATAAGGCCTAGGCAGACTCAACTTAGAAATGCTCTTGCGCCCTCACTAGATATACTTAACCAAAATATGAAGGAGATCAATGCCACCATGGTGACATATGATCATGGTCCCAGCATAGACTTGGAGAAGATGGAGAAGCTATAGTATGCACTATGCGCCCATCTCCAGATTGTTAATTCATTGATCACATTTTGGAAGAAAGATATCCAAAACTTACAGATACCATATCCGGATGTTATCTCACAGTAAGTATTTGTAGATACAATTTTGAAGCACCTTTTTCATTAATGTCAAAGGGGGAATATGTATATAATGTGGGTTATAGATATGTATAAGGAAGATATAAGATAGAAGTTTTTTTAATTAAGGGACAGTTAGCAACTTTTCCATATTTATTTGTTTCCATTAAATGACAAAGGGGGAGATTGTTGGAAAGTTGATTTCACTAGTGTATATGACTTAATATAGTGTTTTCATTATGGAAATAAAGTCATATAGTGTTTTGGAGCCAGCGCACTTGATGAGAAGATCAGAAATTGGCTAAGTATTGAAGACTGGATAGTATAAAGAGTACCTAAACATCATAGCATCAACACACATGCATACAAAAAAATTATGATATGCACCCTAGAAGTTAAGCTAGTAACATCATAATCATGCTAAGTCTAAGAGTGCATGATCAGAAGATTCAATATGAGGAAGCTATAGAGAGTTCAAGTTGCACAAATAGTGAATGCCAGAGAAGAACAGAGCAAGAAGCTGACTGTTGGTATTTTGGTCTTTGGTTATATTATTATGTTGTAAAGGCTATGTGCCTATTGTAATTAGGTTTCTAACATGTAATTATGTTTGTTTGTAAACAGGCTTGAGCCAATTCAATTGGAAGTGTTGTATGTAATCGGTTAAAGGGTCAACCTAGTTATTTGTTTTGTATGCACATATAAATATGAGATGCACCCATTGTAATTAGCATGCGAGTAGATATAGAGTTGAGATAAGCAAAGAAGAAGTATGTGAAGATTTGATAAGATGTATTAGATCTTTACAAGAGGTCAAAGAATCAGCGCATCAAAGGAACCGATCAGACAAGCAGTGTCATAGTAATAGTTCATCCAGCAGATATAATGTGTATTTGAGATCAGAAGGTTGTAGCCTTCACCACTTGAGCAGTGAGCTCTAGGATAGTGCATCCACACCCCTAATAAGGTTTATTGTAAAAGACTCCTAACAGGGTCTGACCCTTAACAAGGTCACTATACTAAACACATTATAAAGAAACTCCTAACAAGGTTAAGGATCTTCTAAGAAGGATCATAAAACACTAGTACAGAATATTAGTGGGTGTCAATTCCCACTAGAATTTTTACTTATTTGGGTTTCCCCGTAACCATATTGGTGTTATGTGTTGATTTAATGTTTAATGTTTATGTTGATGTTCATTTCAATATTTAAGTATTCAAGTTCAATTTAAAGAATAAAGCAAAAAGATAAAATACAATTTACACTGATTCACCCCCCCTGACCCCTCAGTGTTCCCATTCCTAACAACAAGTTCCATCCATCATATCCTCCATCTTTATACCATTTATCTCACTTGCATTCATATTCCATCTTTCACCCTTGATCTTGACAAGGTTGAACATATCCATGAGTATTAAGTATTGTTGTCACTAAGGATTGCACCCTATTTTGCTAAGTATTGAACCCAGCAATCCTGTGAAACATGGGACTATTCTCAGGCTGTGGGTAACCTATCTAAGAATATACCTCTGGATTAAGGGCCAACTTCCCTTTGGATCACTTGAAACTTATCTAAACTTGGAGGGAAAAGGGAGAGAAAATGCATGAAAATGAACAACTGCAACTGAAATGAAATAAAGGTGATCCACCAATTTTGAAGAGAAATCACAAATGAAAATATGTTTACTCCAACAACAAGACAAACTAACTCACAACTCAATCCCACTTTCTTAACTCTTAGTGAAATAAGGTACTTAGAATGTAGAAAAAGGAAGAACACTTCACAAATCTGATATTCTTGATTGCACACAAACCACACTACTGAATTAGGATAGATTCCTAAATACCAACTTGGATTCAATATGTCGGTTAAGGATACAAGAACATCACAATAATCCTGCATATGAATTCAAAAGAAAACCCAGAATTATAGGGGAACAAGAAGGATCAATTTTTATTTCTAAAAAGAAACAAGTACAAGATGTGTCTCTCAGAGCTACAACACTCCTATCAGAGAGAAAGAAATGAAGAGCTAACCTCAATCACCAAAAGTGAGAGGTATAAAAGCTAAAACTAGGAATCTGCGTTCAAACTCCACTACCTCCTAAGAATAGAAAAGTCAGAACATGGACCCATGAGGCTGCATCATGGTTTGAATGCCAGATTCTTGGATTCCTAGGGGCGAGGATAGTGGGACCCTAAAAATAAACAGTCAAAGATGACCGCTCCATCCACTAAGTCATGCCTCTAACTAATAATCTGACAATGGTTTATAAAAATACCACTTGTCGATATCTTACAATAATATTCTACAATGACTTAGCAATAAAACCTATCTCCACTATGTCATAAAAATAGACCTAATTATATTTTCAAAATGGTCTCAACCAAAAGGGAAACACATTTCAAAAAATAATATCATTAAATAACAAAAACCTCCTATCCCTAGGGCAAACTATGGATTACATAAGAATTTCAAATATCAACAACCCACAAAAATGGGAGGATATTCATAAAAATAAATACATCATACATAACCCAAAGTTGAAGATCTCAACCCTAAAGAAAGGGGAGGAAGGAATCAAATGTTATTATGAAAACCCTTGTGCGAAAATGAGGAACCCTGTCATCAAAATCTTCAACTTAGCACCTAGCAACCTTCTAATCTGTGCTTTTATATTGATATTGTGTCTACATTCTCATGTTGTTGGTCACTGTTTTGATTTTTTGTATATACATCCCGTGAACTGGGACATTGTTGTATGAATATGAAATTGGTTCTTGAATTTGAAGGCCAGTGAAATGGCATCATGGCAGCCTTTACATGCCTTGAAAACCCATGAGCAAATAAGGGAATTGCATTATTTCATTTCCTTAGCACTACATGCATCGAGGTTCTGTGACTGATTATCTTAGACATTTCTTATTTGATAGCCCGTGAGCATGGCATGGTTTCATTGTTGATGCTTGGCTTGACTCTATACTTTCACTATCACTGTAGCATTGATCCTATCTTCACATCTAATATTGCATGTTTGTTTATGTGCCTTCTCATCCACTGCTTAATCAGGGCATTGTTGGGTATTTGGCACAAACATTTTTACCACTGCTAAGGGCTTACTGATAATACATCTTTTCTCACTATTATGGCACTATTGATACTAACTGGCCTAGTTGATCCACTTGTTGTGCTCTGTTATTGTACTTGAGAGGTCCGAGAGCTTGAACACCATATGTTACTAGTTCCTTACTTGGCATCACTCTTATTGTTATCAGAGGGATCATTTGATACTGGTTGTTGATACATAAAAGTTAGATTTGAACCATGCCTGAGCTTCATTGTATCTCTTTTGTTCACTATCTCTACGTATGACATTGTGCCACTATGCTCAATTGCAATGATTCATTCCCATTTTTTATTTGAATTGATGCTTCTTGATTTTTATGTAATATGTATGGGTACTCATGGATCAATGATGTTGTCATCTCATTGATATTGCTTCATAGTACACCACATATATGATATGCACATGCCAAAATACTAATGCAATCCAAAAATAAACCTATGTTAAAGTGTGCCCTGGTAGATCTCTATTGTTCATTTATCATAGCTTAACTGACATTATGCTCTGGTGCCCCTGTTAGCTTATCATATCATCATGCTCATGTTACAATACATACATTTTATGTTTTCTACTTTGATACCAATATGTAATCTTATCATGTCATGCTACTTGATTGATCCTCATTGATGTTGAATCATCTGGATGCTCTTCAGCTATACATACTGTGTGTGCTCTTGGCCCTTGATGTGATCATGATGGAGATCATGAGGTTTCCCTGTCATGATCTGCATCAAGGGCCCAGATCATTCATGGAATTCATTATTGGATCAGCTCCCCTATATCTGCACATGAAACAAACATGTTAGTGAAAACATGGTGCCTTGTTGTTTTGGATCCTTGATACACATGCCCTGAGCACAGCCTTTGTTAGAGGTGCATGGTTGAGTGTATGTATGCATTCTATGAATATTGTGATACCAACAATTGCTTAGATCCATTGGATCTAACCCATATCCCTTCCTCTCTTCTTCCAGGTTCTAGATCTCAGGAGCTTCTGGATAGGACCGGGCCTTGGACACCAATACGAGGCAATGTCTGGTACCCCAGTATTAACTATTTCTTTATGTATATCTGCACTCATCCATTCAATTCTGATAATAGCTATGTTCACGTCCTGTGTGAGCTCAGATAGATGCTTTTCCTTTCAGTTCTTTTCTTTTCTGAACAATATATATCACTGATACATGCATGTGTAGATGTAGACACGGCTCATTTCCTTTTTTATTTTGATGTAATTTTTAATGAAATGAACACAAATATTAAGCAAGACTATCTAATAACACAAACTAGGGTATTGTAGCATCACTTAGTAATTAGGTCTTCAATCTAAGAATGAACAAAAATATGGCAACATTCTGGTGACCTCTTTGGAGTGCTTGCCTGCTAAGCATCCTGATGAGCTACCTAATAGATCCATTGGGCACAGAGTCATAAAGCCTCAAACTGAACTTAGTTACTTTCAGATAACCAATCCTTCTCAACAAAACTACTAACTGCTAGAGATAACTTCTCTGGCTTATTGCTACTCACACCAAACTGAAAACAAACTGAAAGCAACTAAACTGAAAACAACTTGTACCAAGCACTTAGGGAACACAGAAAACTAGAAAATTCTAACTTACTAAAGTACAGGGTAGAAATAGACCTTAGAAACAAGCCTTGAGGTGAATCCCATTCACTGGAATGGGCAGCTCCTCTCCATCCATACTAGCCAGCTAAAAAGCGTTATGGGCTTTGCATCCAATCACCATGAAAGGCCCACTCCATATGGCATCAAATTTAGTATGCCTCCCTGGTTTGTATTTTACTTAATCCCACTTGAGGACAAGGTCTCCCTCCTTGAAAACCCTGGGTGTGGCTTTCTCATCAAAGCTCCTTTTCATTTGAACATGATGATCTTCCAGGTTTTCTAGTGCTAGCTTTCTTGTTTCTTCGAGCTCAACTAGCTCAACAAGCCTGACTTGTATAGCATCTTCTTTCATAAGATCAATTTATTTGATTAAGCTCAAAGTAGGAAACTCAGTAGACAAAGGAATCCTAGCTTCTTTTCCATACACAAGTGTATAGGGTGAGTTACCTATAGACCTCTTAGGTGTTATTTTGTCTACCCATAAGGCCAACCTTAACTTGTTGTGCCAATCCCTCTAGTTTCCTTCTATAGTTCTTTTGATGATTCTCAGCAAGTTCTTATTTTTTGATTCTACCTGACCATTACCCTGGAGGTAATAGTTAGAAGAGGTACTCAAGATGATATTGTGCTTGAGTGCCCATTCTAAAATTCTAGTTCCCAGAAATGCCATAGCATTGTCCGAAATGATAGAATCTGGAGAACCAAATCTAGACACAATGTCTTGATAGAAGTTTAGGATAGAGGTCTCATTTGCTTCCTTCAGTGCTACAACCCCTGTCCATTTGGTAAAATAGTCTGTAGTAGCTAGTATCCACTTATGTCCAACACTGGATGGGGGGTTGATAGGTCCAATAAAATCCAATCCCCATTTTGAGAAAGGTTGCTCTACCTTGATAGGATGAAGAGGGAGGGCTGCTAGCTTTTGTTTTCTAGCAAACAGAGAATAGTTCTTGCATCTCCTTACCCAATCAAATGCATCCTTGTATAGGCTAGGCCAATAGTACCCAACTCTCATCACCTTTAGGGAAGTGGTTTTGGGAACAAAGTGCCCACCAGAACCTCCATCATGAAACTCCTCCAGTATCTTATTTACTTGGTTAGTTTCAACACATCTCAACAGGACACCACTATGATCCCTCCAATACATAATGTCATCAATAATGACAAATGGAATAGCTTGGAGTCTAAAGTACCTTCTTTTACTCCTTTATAGGCCTTGATGGTGCTGACCAGTTGAGAGGTAATGTCTCATCTCTGTTGTCCAGCTTGTGCTCTGCTCTGCATTTTGGTTCATTAGGACAACCTCCTCCTTCTGCTAGTTTGAGTCTACTATTCCTTCATTTAGCTGCTCACAACCCCTTTCCTCTAACCAGTTTGGTCACTTTAATTTGAATGTCATACTCCATGACTTTGGTGACCCAAACAACCCTCTTATGGCTCAGGTCTTTGTTCAAGAAATATTTTATGCAAGGGTGAGAAACCATTAGGTGCACTATGTTATTGGATAACAAGTGCCTAAAATTTTTCAAACTCCTCACAATCGCTAGGACATGATTTTCTACAAGAGTATAATTAAGTTCATAACCATCTAGACCTTGACTATAAAAATCTATTGGCTGTTCTTGCTCCTCAGCATTCTACTGGACTAACATTGTAGAGATACTATCATTGTCTCCAAAAGCATATAGTATAAAATCCTTAGAAAAGTTAGGGTTTACCAGAGTAGGAGTAGATGAAATTGCTTCCTTGACTTCTTCAAAACATCTTTTACCTCCATTCATCCAATGGAAGGTTGAGTTCTTCTTCAGCATTTGGGTCATAGGCTTCAGTAGTGCTGCAACATTTGGAATGAACCTTCTCAAGAAGTTGATTCTTCCAAGAAAACTCTACAGTCCTTTCTTGTGAGTTGGCAGGGGTAGTGCCAAGATGGCCTTTACTCTCTCAGGATCAATGGTTGTCCCTTGTTTAGAAATAATGTGCCCTAGTAATCTGCCTTCATGGACAACAAAAATGCATTTCTTGGGATTTAGTGAGACTCCAAACTCTCTGCACCTCTCAAAAATCTTCTTCAGATGAACCAGGTGATCCTTTGTGTCCTTTGAAAAGACAGTTATATCATCTAGGTAGACTAGAACAAACTTATTCATCAGGCTAGCAAATGCCATCTCCATGGCTTTCTGGAATGTAGCACCAGCATTAGATAGCCCAAATGGCATCTTTCTATATGCCATGGTGCCCCATTTGGTGGTGAATGCTATTTTATATTGATCTTCCTCCTTAACTAGGACCTGGTTATAACCAAAAAATCCATCTAACAGAGAAAATTTGTCAGACCCCGAGACATATTGTAGAATCTGTTCCATGGATGGAAATGGGTGATGATCTTTGAGTGAGGCTCTGTTAAGATCTCTGAAATCCACACATAACCATATTTCACCATTCTTCTTCCTAACTGGTACTAGATTAGAGACCCAAGAGGTGTGCTTAATGGGAAAAATAATATTGGCCTCAATCATCTTCCTCAACTCTATTTTGATTAAGACTTCTAACTTAGGATTGATGGGCCTCTATTTCTGCCTTACTAGTTTGGCATGGGGTTTTAGCTCAATGGTGTGCTGGGCTAAGTGAGGATCAAATCCTTTCAGATCATAGTATTCCCATGAAAAAACATCACTAAATTCTTTACATAATGAGATAAAGGCCTATTTTTTAGGTTGAGTGCATACCTTTCCAAGCTTAACGAATTTTTCCTTAAGAACCTCCATAGACTGGTAGTGCTCTTCTTTAACTGTCATACTAGCTTTGTATCCTCTAAGCTGATCATCAGAGTTAAATACAGACTCAAGTGTGACGAGTCCCTTAGGTAGGTTATTACTTTTCAACTGTAGCATCTGGTCACCATACTGGTGAGCATGTTTACTCTGGTTAACTCTGGAGAACTCAGCTTCTTCTATCAAAAAGTTAAAAATTTGTTCATCTTTCTCAAAAACTTGCCAGCTCACTTGATTTTCTGGTATGGATGGTCTTACCAGAATCTTCACATGTTGAGGGTTAGGACTTGTGACCTCTTTTGGAATATCATATTCTACTCCCATGGTAGGTAGCTTGTCTACCTACTTGTTCTAATTTCTTGGGACAACAACTAGGTTAAAAGCATAAAAATATTCTATTAAATCCCAAACTCTGTGCTTATACATCTTAAGTGTATCATTCTTTGTGAGATTAGTGCCATGAATTTGATTGACCACTAACTCACTATCACCTATAACCTTTAGGCATTTGATTCCTCTTTGTCTAGCCCATCCTAAACCATGAATCAATGCTTCATACTCTACTGTATTATTAGTACAACTAAAAGAAAAATGAACTGCAGAGTAATACCTTTGCCCTTCTGGAGAAATTAGGACAGCTCCTCCTCCTGAACCAACTTTGCTCCTGGCACCATCAAAGAACAACTACCATAATTCATCCTTCTTACTTTTAGCTAGCTTATCATCCTTCTTCATCAAATCCAGAATCACAGCACCTTCTTCATGGATAATAAACATTCCAATACTAGAAATCTCCATGTTTCTAAAAGGGTCATCTTCCTCTAAGTCTCTTTTAGCCCACTCATCTAGGGCAATATCAGGAACCTTTCCAGCACTGGTCTCATGTTCAGAATCACTTGGATCTTGTTCATGATACATCAAATTGGAATTTATAGGGCTTGGGGTCTATGGTTCAACATGGGTTTTTGCAAAAGCTTCAAACTTGATCTTAACTCTAGTCCCGTATCTGGTTCTGAAGTATAGATGAGACCAATTAGCTAAGAGATATCCCCCCAACCTAGTAGTGAACTCTCTACTTAGACAAATGGAAAAAAGATGAGGTAGGTCTATCACATAGACATCTTGGGGAATGGAAAAATTGGGGCATTCATGCAGAGTGAGGCTCAAGTCTTTAATAACTCCCAAGGTACTAACTGATGACCCATCCAACTAAAAAATAGGCCTATCTATTGGCTCATAAGACAATCCTAGTAGATCTGCCAACTACTTAAAAATCACAGAACTACTTGCTCTTGAGTCTATCATACAGTTATGAACCAGGTAATCTCCAATAATAAGAGTTACATAGAAAGGGGGAGGTTTAACCTGTGGGGCAACAATGTACTGTGAGCTAGTCTCCTCCTTCTGATGCTCCTTTTGAGGTGTTTTAGCTACTAGGACTCTAGGTTGCTTTTAAACACCTTCTTGATTTGACAAAATCTTAGCCAACTCGCTAAGTATTAACTCCTTTTGACCAGGGATTGCCAGGGTGTCCATCAAAGGCACATTGATAGAGGTTTTCTTCATCTACTCCATAATATTAAAAGATCCCAAACTTACTTTAGACTATCCTTTTGGTGCAACAACCTCTATTTGTGTAGACACCAATTGTGTAGCTGCCTTGACTAGTTCTTTAGCCTCCTTTGGCTGGTTTAGGACTGGAACTTGAACTGCTTTGGGTTGTGGATTCACAATAGGAGCTTGCTAACTGGTAGAGGCCACTTGTTCAACTTCTAAAGTTTTCTTCTTAGACCTTGTGTTGGCTGCAACTGGGATATAATTTGAGTTATCATTTGGTGAAAAATTCACCCCGTCAAAAATTTTCTTTCTGAAAGTTCACCAATGCTACCTTGGGATTTTGTAATTCGTTTGTGGTAAGAACTGGACCTTGCTGAATTTTTGGCTCTTGAACCATCTCCCGCGGCATTATCACATTGTTTTGTACCATGAGGGCCTGATTATAGCCATTAGGACACATCCCCTAGATATGTTGCTGATTGCATTGGCAGCCCCATTGGTATTCTTGTGCCATATTATTCTGAGCTATAGGAACCAGCTCCCTAGAAGCACTAGGAATGTTAGGATTATAAGGTTGGCTAGCCTTTTGGTTATAACTTCTTGCTTAACCTTGCTGACCTTGTTGGTATTGAGGCCTATTTTGCTGGTAGTCATTTTGATAGGGCTGCTGATAAGGCTGTTGATAGGGTTACTGGTAAGGCTGGGACTATTGCTTCTTTAGACTAACTAGCTCATTAGTAACTATTTGCAAGGCCCTTTTAATCTCAGTCAGCTCTTGGGATTGATTTACAACTGGGTTAACAACTTTTTGAGGAGGAGCTGGGAGAGGTAGAATAGATGCCAAAGCTAGAATTACTTCAGGAACAGGATGAAGCTCGAGAAAAATAGGCATTGGGGGCCTTGGGGCTATTTTTCCAGCTTGGATTAGGCTATTTTCAGCTCTTATGGGAAGATCATATGCTGCTGGTAAATTAGTCCCTCCCATGGATTGGATCATAACAGAGATATCACTATTAAGAGCTCTTAGATAGTATAGAAAAGCATGCTGGCTTGAAGGTCTAATCATAGCTGGTATTCTATTGCATGTTCTTTGAAATCTAAAATTGAAATCCATCATGTATTCTTGAGGTTCTCTTTTGATAGTAGTCAAATGCTCAACTAATGAGAGGTGATCTAACTTATCCTCAAATTGGTTGGTTAAGGCTTGACCCAACCCATCCCAATCAGCTATAGAACTGATTGCTAGGCCTCTGGACCATTGCAAAGCTTTTCCCTTGAGAGAAGTTGCCAACAACCTCACAACCACATTATCCTAAGTTATATTATGAAGGGTGCAAAGGGATGCTACATCTCTTATATGCTCAATAGTTGAGGTTTGATCCTCTCTTATAAAAATAGGCAAGATTTTAAGGGTTGATATGGGTATGTCATTATGTTGCTACAAATTCAAGGGGCTGCCTTGATCAAAAGCTACAAAAGGATGCAGTCTAGGTTGAGCCATTGGAGGATTTAGGGGAACTTGAATTACAGATGTTGCTTGTACAAGTAGTAATATGTGTATTAACTAGATTGGGGAAGCACTTGTAGGAATGCTAGTAGGCTTAGGAGTTGGATTGGGAGTAAGATTTGCAGATTTTGATGCACTAGCTTGGGCTGCTTTAGACCTCTTTTTGACAAATGACAGCTCCGCATACACAAAAGGATTCTTACTCTACCTGGTTTGGATCCCACTCATAAGCTTATATACTGATCTACATAAAACACCATTAGAGTCGCCAGGTATGATTTCAAAACACTGTCACTACTCATACCAAACAATAACTTGCATAAATCTTTCTAGAAACTCTGACTCGCTGAGTCTTATGTCCTAATAGGCGTGCCAAAAACTATTGTCACTAAGGATTGCACCCTATTTTGCTAAGTACTGAACCCAGCAATCCTGTGAAACATGGGACTATTCTCAGGTTGTAGGTAGCCTATCTAAGAATAGACATCTGGAGTAAGGGTCAGCTTCCCTTTGGATCACTTGAAACTTATCTAAACTTGGAGGGAAAAGGGAGAGAAAATGCATGAAAATGAACCACTACAACTGAAATGAAATAAAGGTGATCCACCAATTTTGAAGAGAAATTACAACTGAAAATATGTTCACTCCAACAACAAGACAAACTAACTCACAACTCAATCCCACTTTCTTAACTCTTAGTGAAACAAGGTACTTAGAATGCAGAAAAGGAAGAACACTTCACAAATCTGATATTCTTGATTACACACAAACCACACTACTAAATTAGGATAGATTCCTGAATACCAACTTGGATTCAATATGTGGATTAAGGATACAAGAACATCACAATAATCCTGCATATGAATTCAAAAGCAAACCTATAATTGTAGGGGAACAAGAAGGATCAATTTTTATTGCTGAAAAGAAACAAGTACAAGATGTGTCTCTCAGAGCTACAACACTCCTATCAGAGAGAAAGAAATGAAGAGCTAACCACAATCACCAAAAGTGAGAGGTATAAAAGCTAAAACTGGGAATCTGCATTCAAACTCCACTACCTCCTAAGAATAGAAAAGTCAGAACATGGACCCATGAGGCTGCATCATGGTTTGAATGCAAGATTCCTAGATTCTTAGGGGCGAGGAAAGTGGGACCCTAAAAATAAACAGTCAAAGATGATCGCTTTGTCCACGAAGTCATGCCTCTAACTGATAATCTGACAATGGTTTATAAAAATACCACTTGTCAATATCTCACAATAATATTCTGCAATGACTTAGCAATAAAACCTATCCCACTATGTCATAAAAATAGACCTAATTATATTTTCAAAATGGCCTCAACCAAAAGGGAAGCACATTTTAAAAAATAATAGCATTAAATAACAAAAACCTCCTATCCCTAGGGCAAACTATGGATTACATAAGAATTTCAAATATCAACAACCCACAAAAATGGGAGGATATTCATAAAAATAAATACATCATACATAACCCAAAGTTGAAGATCTCAACCCTAAAGAAAGGGGAGGAAGGAATCAAATGTTATTATGAAAACCCTTGTCCGAAAATGAGGAACCCTATCATCAAAATCTTCAACTCGGCACCTGGCAACCTTCTAATCTCATTGGCAGTTTCAAATGGCAACCTTCCTTTCTACACTGGAGCTCCGATTTGGGAAACAGCAAACTTCGGTCTCAGAAAAATGTTGTTGAGGTAGGCATCAGTCCTATTTTCATTTTCTCTGCATGTTGAAGGCACTGTTATTTGGTTTCATGGCATCTCGGCCTCTATCAAGGGCTTCATGATTATAGTGAATTTTTATTTGATTTTTCCATCGTTCTCTTGTCATTTGGGCACCACTATTGTTTCTTGCACATACACAACCCGAGCGCACTAGGGCATCATAGTTACATGATGTCTTAAAAGCCAAGGGCTAGGATATATTGTTCATTGCATAGTGATGGGATTTATTTCCCCTTTTCATTTGCTGTCTAGATTCTTAGAATAGCATAAAGACCATGAACTTGCTGAATCAGGGCATGGCATACGTGTTTAATCATGGCATGTTCCTATATTTGATTGGTATCATCTGTTTGTTATATGGTCCATGATCCATAGCTAGGGCATCACATTTTATTCCTCTACATTTGAGTTGGAAGTAAGGCATTGTGAACTGTTGCTTGAACCAATGTATGTTATAAATGTTAGGGCATCACTTCATTATGCCGCGGGTTCTGATTGTATTGTTTTTATTACATTCTATTCCATGCCATCAACTGCTACTACTTTGGTGCTCAGTTTTCCATCCAAATGTTGTGTTTCATATTTCAATAGCATCATTGCATTATACCTTTTTTCCTACGGTGGAGGCATTATATCCTCGGCCCATGAATTGTTGGAGCATCGATGGTATGTACTGGTATTGCATGCTCGACATTTGAAAACATTGGTGTGAGCACCTGATGCCCGATAAGCCGCAAGCTAGGGCATTGTATATGCACTATTTTTGTATCTATGCATTTGAATTAGGGCATCGTGTATATTGATCACTGTTATCTTTATTCTATACAGCCTGATGTATTTTTTAGGGCACTATAAACTATCATATCTCAGTGATTATCTTTGTTGTTGCATTTATCCTATTGAAATGTTTTGTCCCTCATGTGACCTATGAACACTCTAGCATGTTATCTACTCATTGTTACTCACTATCATCCTTTTGGTGAGGGTGTCGTGAATGAATCTATGACATTGGTGTTTGTTATTTACTCCATTTGTTGATAACCCGTGATCCTATGATGTAACATCTGTGCTTTTATATTGATATTGTGTCTACATTCTCATGTTGTTGGTCACTGTTTTGATTTATTTATATATACAGCCCGTGAACTAGGACATTATTGTATGAGTATGAAATTGGTTATTGAATTTGAAGGCCAGTGAAATGGCATCATGGCGGCCTTTACATTCCTTCAAAACCCATGAGCAAATAAGGGCATTGCATTGTTTCATTTCCTTAGCACTACATGCATCGAGATTCTGTGACTAATTATCTTAGACATTTCTTATTTGATAGCCCGTGAGCATGGCATGGTTTCATTGTTGATGCTTGGTTTGACTATATACTTTCACTATCACTGTAGCATTGATCCTATCTTCACATCTAATATTGCATGTTTGTTTATGTGCCTTCTCATCCACTGCTTAATCAGGGCATTGTTGGGTATTTGGCACCAACATTTGTATGACTGCTAAGGGCTTATTGATAATACATCTTTTCTCAGTTTTATGGCACTATTGATACTAACTGGCCCAATTGATCCACTTGTTGTGCTCTGTTATTGTACTTGAGAGGTCTGAGAGCTTGAACACCATATGTTGCTAGTTCCTTACTTGGCATCACTCTTATTGTTATCAAAGGGATCATTTGATATTGATTGTTGATAAATAAAAGTTAGATTTGAACCATGCCTTAGTTTCATTGTATCTCTTTTGTTCACTATCTCTACATATGACATTGTGCCACTATGCTTAATTGCAATGATTCATTCCCATGTTTAATTTGAATTGATGCTTCTTGATTTTTATGTAATATGTATGGGTACTCATGGATCAATGATGCTATCATCTCATTGATATTGCTTCATACTACACCACATATATGATATGCACATGCCAAAATACTAATGCAATCCAGAAATACACCTATGCTGAAGTGTGCCCTGCTAGATCTCTATTGTTCATTTATCATAGCTTAACTGACATCATGCCCTGGTGCCCCTGCTGGCTTATCATATCATCATGCTCATGTTACAATACATACATTTTCTATTTTGTACTTTGATACTAGTATTTGATCTTATCATGTCATGTTGCTTGATTGATCCTCATTGATGTTGAATCATCTGGATGCTCTTCATCTATACATACTATGTGTGCTCTTGGCCCTTGATGCGATCATGATGGAGATCATGAGGTTTCCTTGTCATGATCTACATCAAGGGCCCAGATCATTCATGGAATTCATTATTGGATCAACTTCCCTCTATCTGCACATGAAACAAACATGTCAATGAAAACATGGTGCCTTGTTATTTTGGAGCCTTGATACACATGCCCTGAGTACAACCTTTGTTAGAGGTGCATGGTTGAGTGTATGTATGCATTCTATGAATATTGTGATACCAAAAATTGCTTAGATCCATTGGATCTAACCCATATCCCTTCCTCTCTTCTTGTAGGTTCTGGATCTCAAGAGCTTCTGGATAGGATCGGGGCTCGGACTCCAATACTAGGTAATGTCTGGTACCCTAGTATTAACTATTTCTTTATGTATATTTGCACTCATCCATTCAATTCTAATAATGGCCATGCTCATGGCCTGTGTGAGCTCAAATAGATGCTTTTCCTTTCAATTCTTTTCTTTTCTGAATATTATATATCATTGATACATGCATGTGTAGATTTAGACGCAGTTCATTTCCTTTTTTATTTTCATGTACTTTGCAATGAAATGAACACAAATATTAAGCAAGACCACCTAATAACACAAATTAGGGTATTGTAGCATCACTTAGTAATTAGGTCTTCAATCTAAGAATGAACAAAAATATGGTAACATGTATCTTGAAATGTATTATCCTATCTATTAGCCTATTCACTTGTTGTATTAATGCTACCCTATCATGATCTTGCTTATCCAATCCACCTTTATTATTCCTAAGAAGCCTTCCCATAATCCCAAACCCTTCACTCATAGCCTTCATCACCCCTTTATCATGATTTTGTTATCCTATCCACATTGATCCCTTGATCTTGATCCAAATAAAGAATAAAAGAAATGGAAAATATGTTATAGAAAAACTCTTGATATGTCCACTCCTTTGGACCATTGTCATGACACCATGTCATTAGTCCATATGCTATCTAAGACCACATCATTGGCCTACATTGAGATATTATTTTTCCCTAGCTTAGATAATCTTGAGGAGATGGTCCCATGGGTAACATTCTTTCTTCATCCATCATGGTGTATTCATCGCTGAGTCATCAGTTGTCAAATCCATTTTTCATTCCCTATACCTTGCTAGACATTGGGGGTAATTCAATGTGATCTTGCTTGAGAAATGGTAAAATCTCTAAAAATCAAAAACATCAAAAACTCTATAAATCAAAAACATCAAATATCTCTAAAAAATCAAAAAAATTAAAAACATTTTAAATATTTAAAAAAAAAATTAAAAAAATAATCTTTTAAAAATCCAAAAGTCTTAAAATCTTAAATAAACTCTCAAAAGCTCCATGGTCCTTTCCAACATCTTTTCCAAATCATATTGGGGGCACCAATCCAAATTCAATGAACTTAGCAAAATAGACGCATGTTGGCTCAAAATCATGGCATCAAAAATAAAATGCTACACTTGAACTTATTGATCAATATTATATTTCAGGGTATATGCACAAAGATGGGGGACCAAAAAGGTGTCACTTTTATTTTCAATCCCCAAACAAGCATAGTGCGTACGCACTAAAGGGCATGCACCCTATGACTTGGGTTGCTCAAGCCTTAGGCTTGAGCAATCCAAAGCATATCACGTGCGCCCTATAGGATGCACGTGGTTTGAAAAATACTTTTTAGTGTATTACAAAGTGCGTACGCCCTATAGCAGGCACACACTTTGAAAAAAGCCTTCTTAAAGCTTGCCGAGGGTTGGAAAATGCATTTTGCTTTCCTCAAACCTGCATTTGCAGCTAAGAAGGGCTTCCCAAGTGTGCACGCACTCTTCTTTTGGCTTTTGAATCCATTGTTTTCATTCATTCATCCATCAAATGGCTCCATGGCATTTGTTTTAAAATTTTAGTTTTGTAGCAATTTGTTTTGTTAAAATTTGTGTGTAATGAAGAATTTAAAATCTATTTTTTTAAATTGCCAGGAAGAAATAATCTCCCTCAACCAAACCCTCCACCAAACCTTTCATCTCCTCATGAAGAACCAAATGAAGAAACAAATGAAGAAAATGAACCTCAATTGCCTCCACCAATTGAGAAACCTCCTCCTGGAACACAACAAAATTTGATGAACCAAATTGAAAGAGGGCAAAAAGAATTAGAATCTTTAATTACTAGGTTTAAAAGATTCTAGTGGTACAAATCCTGGAAGGGAAAGACTTGCAAAATCATAGGAAGCAATCTTGACCCACATAAGCTCGGTTAGTGGGAAAATTAATTTATAGCAAGATAAAAGAGAAGAATTAAGACTTAAAAAGAAAAAAAATCACAAAAGATGACATTTGCAAGCTATTTAAAAAACTAGGGGACACAGACACTCATAGAACTACAACAAGGAGGTTCCCAATTCATTGGTTCTTAAATGAAGACATTTAAAAAAAAAATTGGGAGAGATGGTGGATGGTCTTTGATTCGCCTCCTTGTAACAATCATGAGGTTCCTATATATTTCTTGAGGAAACTCTATTGCGAGTTTGTACTCAAGGAGGTGCCAAATTATTTTGACTATCTAGATTCTCAGGGTAGAGGAGGGGGGTCATCATTTGATCGAGCAAGGGCACATCATGACCCTAGTGCACCTAGGGTTCCTATTGGCAAGCCATAGGTGGATCATGTTACTATTACTTTCGTTGTGAAGGAACATGTAGAGGTAGACACACTAGGCATGATTAGTGCTCTGACATAGACTCTCATTCAGTGTGCCACTCCTTTAGTTGAGGGTGACCATGGTAAATCCTCGAGGGGGCATATTTGTTGGTCATGTGGATGCGTGTGCACATTTTGTACTTGCAAGAGAGAGGAAGATGATCCTATAATGATGACTAGTAGCTTTCTAAATATGACATTTGGCATTGACACATAGGTAAATATTTCCAAGTTCATTAAATTGCTTTGATCATATTTCATTTATAAAAGAATAACTAATTAATTTAGTATCTATTGATTATGATGAAAATTCAGGGCAAGAGTGTTAGTGGCGGTGGCAGTGGAAGTGGAAATGATCCTCATGTCCCCTTTTACACATCATCATCAATTCCACAAGTATGTATCGAATAAAACATTTTAATTAACATATTTGATTATTATGTAATTATATGAAAAATTGTATCATAACTTATTGTGCATGTGCATTAGACGTTCATTGGTGGACCATCGACATTCACAATAGACAATGAAGGGGATCATGCCACTTTCCTTGAGGTATCTTTATTTTCATGTTAATTTGATTTACTTGATTATATTTAATTAATAAATGAATGAATAACTAAATTACTAGACAAATTATGATCAAAATCCAGAGGCACAATGATCACATTCTTTCACTTGGCTTTGTGATGTCACCATTAAGTCCATGGGTATATATGTAATAATGCATTATAATTAACATGTCAGTAGTGTGTTCTTATATGAATGGCTATCTTATAATTTTCCATGTACATGTGCACTAGTTGAATGTTGGAGCTTCGACTTCAACACCGCACACTAAAGGATGCGGTGGAACCTTCACGGAGGTATCATTTACTCACTAGTAGGGTTGTAAAAAATATATGTAATCTTGATAACTGAATAATACTTTTTTTGTTTCATTTTGAATTATTGACATCAGAGACTCCTCCTTCTATCTGTGATACTTTGGATCATGGAGTAGCTACAGCAGTAGCTAGTTCTAAAGCACTGACTGAGGTATGAAAGAGATCACTTAATTTTAATTGTTATTTTAATAGTTTGTATTGAATTTTATAATGAAATTCATGTATGTATTTTAATTATTATTTTGATCATTATTGTAGGGACTTATTACTCCAGATCGCCAGGATGCGCCTTCGGTGGATGAACATAGTGACTATTTGCTAGCTGTAAGAGAATATTCAATTTTATGTCATTGTATAATTCAATTTTGATGTATATTACCTATTGATGCTTAAAAAAAATTTATCAGCTCGAGCTACAGAAGAGTCTAAACAGGAGGATGAGTGAGTGCACTCGGAAGACTACAGCATCCACTACATCTCCATTGATGCAACAATCAAAGACAACTCAGGATTTGTTTTCTTCCCCTGGCAGGAAAGGACTAGATTAGAGATATGGATTGTATGCCTATATGTCAATAGTGGACATATTTTTTGTATATTGTATAAGTGATACATTGTACATCCATTTGGCTTTAAGGAAGCCAGTTTAACTATATTGAATATATTCAATGTATGACATTATTGGACATATATATTTGGCTTCATGCCCTATGAATATTTTTTTTATGTTTTAGGTATGCAATTCATGTGTTTGGTGTATTGATGTATACTAATTTATGTTTATGTGGATGTATTATGCTTTGTAAATTTCCCATGCCTTATAGTTATGCTTGTATGTTTTCGATGTATGTTTAACTTGCTGACTGTGCTACAAATGCCAGTCACTGTCCTCAATAACAGTCAATTCATTGACTGTAATAATAAAAACAAGTAATGAAATGAATGCAGAAATCTATAAATATAATATAAGGCAATATTTCTAGGTCACAACCTATCCAAGATCACATGGAATCAAACATTTATATCCATTGGTGTGTTCCCTGTTCCACGGGACAGTCACAATATAAAGACATGACCTTGAACAGGTGAGGCAACATATGGCAAGGTTGTCATCTATTGACCCTAATACCAGGCCTATTTTGATCTATGGGTACCCTAATGTTGGCAAGAGTTATTTTATTAATAAGATTACTATGATGGATGTGGATGTGCAACCTTATGCTTTTACAAACTAACTTCTAATTGTCCCCTAACTGACTGATTGTTAATGACAAACACTAGAATACATATTTTCACTCATCCTACTATTTTCTCCGGAGTGGTCGGTGGCATTCGAACAACTATGTGTGCCAAAAAGGTTGTCAATAGCATTTATCTGGCCATTCAAAGTTGTTGGAACAAATGGTTTGATGCTACGATCAATGGTTTGAAAGATACACAATGTTGGCCGTTTGAACTGAGGAACACTATGAGTTCTGAGATTGATCGAGAATGTGTTGCCAAATATAAACGAACTTGAATCTTTGAAAACCAAGATAGGCTATTATAGGCCTCAACAACATGGTCCCGTAGCACTTGACGGATTGATGCTACCTCGCACGAGATCTGAGATATGACCCCGCAAAGATCATTGATTTCATGATTAAGGGACCTTGAGGGACACTTCGGTCCAAAGTCATTGATGGGGTTTGAATGACTATGTGTGCTGAAGGAGATTTCCCCTAGCATTTACCTGACCATTAGGAGCTATTGGAATAGATGGTTTCATGCTACGACTGATGGTTGGAAAGATACGCAATGTTGGTCGGTTGAATTGAGGAACACTGTGAGTTTTGACATAGACCGAGAATGTGTTTCCAAATATAAACAAACTTGAATCTTTGAAAACTGAGATAGGCTATTGTAGGCCTCAGTAACACGGTCCTGTAGCACCTAACAGATTGATGCTACCTTGTACGAGCTCTGAGATATGACCCCGAAAAGATTACTGATTTCATGCTTAAGGGACCTTGAGGGACACTTCAGCCCAAAGTCATTGGTGGGGATCGAATGACTGGGTGTGCCAAATGAGGTTTCCCCGTAGCATTTTACCCAACCATTCAGAGCTATTGAAATAGATGGTTGGAAAGATACACAATGTTGGCCATTTGAACTAAGGAACACTATGAGTTCTGACATCGACTGAGAATGTGTTTCCAAATATAAACAAACTCTAATCTTTGAAAACTAAGATAGGTTATTGTAGGCCTCAACAACACGGTCCCGTATCACCTTATGGATCAATGCTACCTCACACGAGCTCCGAGATATGATCCTGCAAAGATCGTTGATTTCATGCTTAACGGACACTTCGACCCAGAGTCATCGATAGGGTTCAAATGATTGTGTGTGCTGAACAAGGTTTCCCCTAACATTTACCCCGTCCCATTTGGAGCTATTGGAATAGATGGTTCAATGCTATGACCGACTGTTTGAAAGATACACAACATTGGTTGTTTGAACTAAGGAACACTTTGAGTTATGACATCGACCGAGGATGTGTTGCCAAATTTAAATGAACTTGACTCTCTAAAAATTGAGATAGGCTATTGTAGGCCTCAGCAACATGGTCTTGTAACACTTGATAGATTGATGCTACCTCACACAAGCTCTGAGATATGACCCCGCAAATATCTTTGATTTCATGCTTAAGGGACCTTGAGGGACACTTTGGCCCAGAGTCATTGGTGACATTCAATGACTATGTGTGGTGAGCAAAGTGGCCACTAGCGTTTACTCAGCTATTCGGAGCTATTGAAATAGATAGTTTGATGCTACGACGATGGTTGGAAAGATACACAACATTCATCATTTGAACTGAGGAACACTTTGAGTTCTAACATTGACTGAGAATGTGTTGTTGATTTTAAACAAACTTGAATCTCTGAAAACTGAGATAGGTTATTGTAGGCCCCAGCAACATGGTCCCGTAGCAACTAATAGATCAATGTTACCGTACACGAGCTTTGAGTTATGAC